>QLTV01000974.1:3905607-3915879 GCA_003457575.1 Thermophis baileyi | reverse complement strand
AAGGAAGGAAGAGAAGAACAAGGAGGAAAAGAGAAGAAAAGGAAGGCAGGAAGGAGAGGGAAGGGAAGGCAAGCAGGCAGGCACAACGAAGGAAGGAAGGAAAGAAGGAAGGAAGGAAAGAAGGAAGGAAGGAAGAGTAAAAAAAAAGATGTTAGGAAGAAAAAAAGAAAAAAAGAAAGAAAGATGGTAAGAAGGAAGGAAGGAAGGAAGGCAGGAAGGGAGAGAGGGAGAGAGAAAGAGAAAGAAAGAAAGAAAGAAAGAAAGAAAGAAAGAAAGAAAGAAAGAAAGAAAGAAAGAAAGACTTATGACCACAATTGAGCCCAAAATTTTGGTTGCTAAGCAAGAGCGTTGTTAAGTGAGTTTCACCACATTTTACAAGTTGGCCACGCCCACCCAGTCACCTGACCACCAAGCCACGCCCACCTGAAGGGGTGGGGTGGGGGGCACTGAGGATGAGTTTGTAGCACCAAGGGGGCGGTGGACTGAAAAAGTTTGGGAACCACTGCTCTAGTATATGTATCTACCGGTATATATATCTTTTCTGGCTATTGCAAAGCCAAAGTGCCCATCAGCAGACAAATATGCACGAGAATGGCCCCATTTGTGACACTCACATACAAAAAAGGGTGTGCCATGTGATATGAAGTCTCAAAATGTGTTTATTTATGAGAAATGCACAAGAGTGTGTATTGTAATAATCACTTGAGCTTTTGAAAAAAAAATGGATCTGGAAATGAAATTAACTAAAATTAAGACTGGAAAAACAGAAGAAATGCCAATGACACAATTGCCTGTCTATGTCCCTATTCTAAGCAAGCTGCTTACCATTCTAAGCCCTGGATCGATCCCGCATAAAGATAGTGCTTGTTTAGCGACCAAAATTGGAACTGGCAGCTTGGTCACTAAGTGAAATGGTCACTAAGTGAAACTGTGACTGTACTTACGTCAGCTTTCCTTTACTTTACAGACCTGTGAAGGTCATAAATGTGAGGATTGGCTGTAAAGTTAATTTTTCATCATTGTTATAACTGCAAACGGTTGCAAAATGAGGCAGTCACTAAACAAGGCATAGCGCCCCACTAAGATGAAGAGACTCAGGCCTCTCCCACCCCGAGATTCCCCAAAAGAGGGTGGAGATAACAGTCGCCTTAATGCTTTTTCCTGAGCATCCTTCCCAGCCAGCAGGCCAGGCTTAGTTTCCCTGCTGGCATTCTTGAGCGAAAAGGATTTCTGCAGCTGCTGGCATGGCCTCCTCCCACAGAGTCCTTTTCATTAAGGTTTTCTTTTGAACATCAAGCCTAAATCAGTCCTGTAATTAAAACCAAAACTACTTGGAACCGTTAAAACAGGAAAACAATCAAAACAGAGAGGCACACCACAAAGCTATCTGAGGTTAAAGGCTTTAAGGAGCCATCTTAAAATATTTACATTAACATTTCAATTCTGCAAATGAGGTTCTAAACTTAAGAGCATTCCCTGGGTGTTTTGGCTCTCCTCCGTGCCATTGGTTATAGGAGTCAACAGCATTAACACCCATCTCCTTAGTCTAGGTTTTTAATCTACCCATAAGTCAAAACTCATCCGTTGACTAAATGTCAGGAGTGTAAGATGAGAATGACCTAGTTCGCTCCCCTCTATCAATGCAAGTGTCAAACAAAGGCCTCCTAACAGATTATCTCTTATCTACATTGACAACATGCCAGGAGCAAGAGTAGAACGTGTCAATGAGTATCTGTCAGCCAAGGAAGGAGCCCAATAAATAGTAAATGTAAATCCTGATGGAACCAAAGGAGGAAAAAAAAAAAGTGAGATGAATGCTTTTCATGCTAAAAGTTTCTACCTTCAACGATCTGGAAGAAATCCCATTAAAATTCCACTTGAGTTCCTCAGTCATCAAATTCACCGAAAGGACTGTTCAGCGATGGAGGCAATTCTCTTCCAACCATCTATCTCAATACAGTGTCTTTACTCGGCTTTAAATTACCACTGATATTGTTTTGAATCATTCTAAATTGCTTTCATTTTTCTTTGAAGAAGGTGGTCGGCTTATAGGCATGTGTAGCTTAGCCATTATTTTGTGTACTCTGACACACGCAGACTTATTCCTTGCTTTGTAAACCCGCTGAACACAATTGCGGAGGCTGGGTAAAAATCAATGCGTAATAATATGTCTAGCTTGAACCATAAATTAGAATCAGGGAACCATAACAGCGGAAGGGATCGTTTAGAGCAGTGGTTCCCAACCTTTTTTTGGCCATGCCCCACCTAAGCATCTCTAAACTCCTGATGCCCCTCCCCCCGTGACATATAATTCTTACTATTCAAAAAGTGAACTCCTACTCATGCGGAGGAAGCCTAAAAGGCCATTAACTTGGTTTAAACAAGGTTCCAATTGCCCCCATTAAAAATCAAATTGCCCCCCTGTGGAGCGTGGGCCCAGTGGTGGGATCCTGCCGGTTTAACAACTGGTTCGGTGTTTGCGCACGCTGTGCGCGCACTGTGCACGTGCTGTGCGCGCATGCGCAGTTTAACAAAAACTTACCTTCTGCGTTACTGCTGGGGAGAAACACAGCTGAGGTGTAGCAATCCGCTCTTCCGCATGAATCAGCTGAGAAGATATAGGTCAGTAAAGCGCGCAGGTGGGTGGATGGGCCCACCTGATCGTCAGAGCGAACCGGTTCGCTCCCAGCTGATCGTCAGAGCATCCGGTTCGCCCGAACCGGTCCGAACTGGTAGAATCCCACCCCTGGGTGGGCCCCACGTTGGGAACCACTGGTTTAGAGTATCCTGTCTAAGCCTTGTCCTGTGCAAGAACTCAGATCGAAGCATCTTCAACAGATGGCTCTCAGATGCTGCTTGAATTCATCCTGTGAAGGGGAATCCACCACCTCCCTTGGGCATTGGTTCCACTTTTGCAGTGCTCTTTTAATTAAGATTTCTTTACTAGTGTTGGAAGGAAAATCCATCTGGTTCAGTTCCAAGCCGGGAGAAAGACACTGGAAACATGGAGACTGATTGGAAAGAAAGGTTTATTGATGAAGCAGAACCACCAACCACATGTGATTCTGGGCAGCTGACAAAATGGTTGAATGAGTGGATGGATCTTTATAGGTTTCTGTGACTTTGAAGTTTGGACTGTTCTGGGGATGGTGCAATGAAGGACTTGTGTTCTGAAAAGGTGTTGGGCAATTCCTATTGTGGCTAATGGGGCTGAGACTCCTAAGTCTAAAAACAGATCCATTTGGACATCTTCTGATCATCCTCACTGTTCTTCTCTGGACGGAGAAGAGACTGCCTAAAGAAATCTATAGATAGCTTTCTTGCTATGGAGGCATCTGCATCCTACTTAAGATTATTAGGAATATGCTAGAAAGGTGGGTACCAATTCAAGCTCATGTCAATTAGATTAAACAGACAAGGCCAATCAAATGTAATACATAAATGGGATGAGTTCTTTAATGCATGATCCAATCTGGGTTGGTCATCAGAACCAGAGGTTTATTCTTCCGAGCTTTTGGACTTGTGCTGGAGCCCATCCTCAGGGAACTTCTCTCTCACCAGAATGTGTGTCACATTCACATTCTGGTGAGAGAGAAGTTCCCTGAAAATGGCCTCCAGCATGAGTCCAAAAGCTTGGAAGAGTAAACCTCTGGTCCCGATGACCAACCCAGATTGGATCCTGCAACGTTATCCTGGGACCAGGAGTGGGTTCTAACTTACCTCACCACCGGTTCGCTTCCTCCCGCACCGCGTGGGCGCATGCGCTTTGCGCGCCCCACGCGTGCATGCACAGTGCCGAAAACCCAGCTTCTGCACATGCGCAGAAGCAAAAAACAGCTTCTGTGCATGTGCAGAAGCCAAAAACAAAATGGCGCCGCCTATGGCGCCGCCGAGAGAGCTGGTTCATGGGCATGGCCAATCGGCGATCGCTCCCGGTTCAGCGAACGGCGGGAAATTCCCGCTACCGGTTCTAAAAAACCAGTCTGAACCGGGAGCAACCCACCTCTGCCTGGGACGCATATATTAGCCTTCATTCATGAATTCTTTAATCTTGCCCACCACTCTTTATCCATTCCCAACATCCTATATCCGTGATGGCGAACCTATGGCACGCGTGCCACAAGTGGCACACGGAGCCATATTGGCGGGCACGCGAGCTCAGGTCCGGCGCGCATGCGTGTGCCGGCCAGCTGATTTTCGGGCCTTCTGGGCCCACTGGGAGTCAGGAAACAGGCTGTTTCCAGCCTCCAGAGGGGGTGGGGAAGGCCCGTTTTTTGCTCTCCCCAAGCTCCAGAGCCTTTCTAGGAGCCTGGGGAGGGCAAAAACGGCCTTCCCCACCCGCCCAGAGGTCCTCCGGAGGCTGGAAAAGTTCCATTTCCCAACATGAAACGGGCCATTTCTGGCCTCCGGAGGGCCTCCGGGGGGGGGAAGGCCGTTTTCGCCCTCCCCAGGCTCCTAGAAAGGCTCTGAAGCCTGGTGAGAGCGAAAAACGGGCGTGTCATCGCATGCCGGGAGTGGGGGGGGTCACACGCGCATGCGCGGGGGGGTGCATGGAATTATGGGTGTGGGCATGCACGCACGCGACCCCCCCGCACTCCCCCCCCTTTTGGCACGTGAACCAAAAAAGGTTTGCCATCACTGTCCAATATAGTGTTCATATTCTCTGTGGTACTTGTGTGAATAAACAGTCTGCCACTGGAGGCATGGTCTGTTGCTGTATTCCTTTTTCACCCAGAGTATCCTAAGAAATGCTAAGTCTGCTTAGAACAGCGGTTCTCAACCTGTGGGTCGCGACCCCTTTGGGGGTCGAACGACCATTTCACAGGGGTCGCCGCACGCGTTAGCCCGCCATCTTGGTGCCACCGTCACTGCAGGGGTAAAAAGGTCCCGGTTCGGCCGTGCCTGCGGGTCGCCGTCAGCTGGTAGCCCGGACGCTGCCATTTGGGTTCTTCTACCCTCTGCGCATGCGCAGAATTCTTTGCGCATGCGCAGAGGGTAAAAGACCCCAAATGGCGGCGTCCGGGCGAAGTCTCCCACTTCCGACGCTATCAGCTGTCCGGCGACCCGCAGGCAAGCAGGCACTTCTTAACCATTGCTTTTTTTTTTACTACTAAATAGCTGATTGGGTTGCAGATCTGATTGATTAAGGCAGGAATCTCATAATAAAACATCTGAAACTCTCAAGAGGCAGAGCAATAAGCAGTTTAGAGAGATGGACCATAAGAGTTGGAAAAGGAGCAAATTAACTCTTTCAGGTTACTTCTGACTTCGTTATTCTGTGATTGTAAAAGGAGGGCTGCTTCCAGGATCCAAAATTGCATGGACTGAGAGATCCTTTCTGCAAGGAAATCTCGGGTTATTTGAACACAGCTGACAGCTCTCAGGGAAATCAATTTAAAAAAAAAAAGAGGTATGTCTTTCTTTTCCTATCTTTCATCTTCCTTAGCTAATGAGATCATCAAATTATGACCTGGTTCATGCATCACACTAAGCTAGAATGCAACATATTGTGAACTTGGTAACACCGAGGAGCCGAGGTGGCGCAGTGGTTAGAGTGCAGCACTGCAGGCTACTTCAGCTGACTGCTAGCTGCAGTTCGGCGGTTCAAATCTCACCGGCTCAAGATTGACTCAGCCTTCCATCCTTCTGAGGTGGGTAAAATGAGGACCCAGATTGTTGGGGGCAATATGCTAACTCTGTAAACCGCTTAGAGAGGGCTGTAAAGCACTATGAAGCGGTATATAAGTCTAAGTGCTATTGCTATTGCTAACACAACACAATCAGACATGGTTTGCTTAATCATGGTTTATTCCATAAGCCACCATTGGTTGGAGTCCCACGTCAGATTAAGGCATGAACTGTGTTTTAGGGTCACGGTGGCTGAGTTCATAAATCACATTAAGCCAAAGCCAAACCAATCATACTTTGAAGTACCCTATGTGTGCAAATTCAGGCAATTCTAATGGATTAAAATAGCTATGGTTAAAATAAATAGATTAAGCAGCCTGCGAAGCAAGCCTTTGTATGTGCAATGAAACTGCGCTGAAGATGGACTGAAATTGCCTCAGGCAATTGCTGCTGTTCCTAGAGAAACTCTGATGGGAGAGCAACTGTCCTTGGATGGGGAGTTGTGCCTAAGATCCCCTAATCTGTCCATTTATGCATTTAAACAAATATCAATGTTGCCATAATGCTGTAAGCCCCCATTCCCCATGGGAGCACCTCCACATACATGCTGCCAGCTTGCAACCTCTAGTTTAATGAAAAGAAGGACTAGGAGTGATATGATAGCAGTGTTCCAATATCTAAGGGGCTGCCACAAAGAAGAAGGAGGTCAACCTATTCTCTAAAGCCCCTGAAGGCAGGAGAAGAAGCAATGGATGAAAACTAATTAAGGAGAAAAGCAACTTAGAACTAAGGAGAAATTTCCTTACAGTTAGAACAATCAATCAGTGGAATGGCTTGCCTTCAGAAGTTGTGGGTGCTCCAACACTGGAGGTTTTTAAGAAGAGATTGGACAACCATTTGTCTGAAATGGTATAGGGCCATGATGGCGAACCTATGGCACGCGTGCCACAGGTGGCACACGGAGCCATATCTGAGGGCATGCGAGGCGTTGCCCTATGTCAGCTCCAGTGCGCATGCGCGCACTGGCCAACTGATTTTAGGCCTTGGGGAAGGCCGTTTTCGCCTTCCCCAGGCTTCAGGAGGCTTCCCTGAAGCCTGGGGAGGGTGAAAAACGGCCCAACGGGCAAACTGGAAGTTCAGAACGGACTTCCGGTTTGCCCATTGGGCCATTTTTCGCACTCCGGAGGCTTCAGGAGGCTTCCCTAAAGCCTCCGGAGGGCGAAAAACAGCCCAACGGGGGGGAGGGCACATGCAGGGGGATGCGTGCATGCACAGTGTGCCGCGCATGGAGGGTTGTGTGCCAGTGCGCGTGTGTGCTAACGCGCGTGCACGCTCCCATTTTTGGCAGGCAAGAAGAAAAAGGTTCGCCATCACTGGTATAGGGTTTCTGGCTTGAGCAGAGGGTCCAAGATCCCTTCCAACTCTGTTATTCTGTTAACTTTCAGGAAAGTAGCATGCCTCTGACAATCCAACACTGCGAAGTATCAGCCACACATTGACAAGAAGCAAATCCTTGATGCAATGGCCCTCAATTTAATATATTTAAAATGTGCAGATGCTGGAGCCCTCACCATTCCTTAATAGGTGCCACTGGATGCTTAGTTTTGCTGCTTGCCTCAACTGCTTTCTTCATTGTCTCTGGAAGTTCCTTTGGCTCCTGTGTCACCTAATTCATTAAGCTCTGGGGCTGGCAGGATCTAATCCTCAACCTCCACATGAAAGTTAAAGCTCATCATTGACATATTGATACATACACACACACACACACACACACACACACACACACACACATGTGTACATATTAATCTCTTCTATGGGTAGTCCATGCGTTCCTCAATCCTCTATCAGAAGCCTGGGAGTTTGAGGGTTCTGTGAAGTATCTTAGCTGTTCCTAGCATTCCATTCTTCTGGACAGTGAGCTTTGAGGTTGCTCCTGGGATTTGTTGGAGCCACTCTCCCAGCTTAGATCTCTCAGCCCCAAGTGCTCCTACTACAACCGGGACTACTTTGATCTTTACTTTCCATATCCTCTCCAGTTCCTCCTTCAAGTCCTGGTACTTCTGCAGGTTTTCATACTCCTTCTTCCTGAAGTTGCCGTCATTTAGCACTTGCTACATCTATAACCACCACCGTCTTCTGGTCTTTATCTACTACCACAATGTCTGGTTGATTGGCCAGTACCTGCCTGTCTGTCTGCATCTGGAAATCCCACCCTCTTATTTTCCACAACATTCTGTGGGATCTCCCATATAGACTCAGGAGGGTCTAGCCATATCCTGTACAGATGTTCTTTACACAATGCCAGATATTTGGTTGCGCCGTTCAGTGTATGCTGTTCCTGCCTGCATCCTATACACACACACACACAGAGAGAGAGAGAGAGAGAGAGAGAGAAAGAGAGAGGGAGGGGGGGGGAGGGAGGGAGAGAGAGAGAGAGAGAGAGAGAGAGAGAGAGAGATGTGGAAGAAGGAGAGAAAGATTCAAGGCGATCACAGCTAAAAACTTCAGAAATGCCTTTTTCATTAGAAAAAAAATAAGTGCAACTATATGTTCTTAACCATTTGCTAGTATAATGCCTCAACATGTTCTTTCAAGGAAACACCCTAATGCAGGGCTGTCAAACTCCCGGCCAGTGGGCCGGATGTGTCTCACGCTGGCCACACCCACGCCCGGTTTAGCGAAAAGGAAAAAAGTCCCAATACATCACATGACGCCGCCGTGACGACGTGAGTTTGACACCCCTGCCCTAATGGGACATGATCAGTATTTGCTAATCGTCATTGAAGCACCTTCTCTCTGGGAGGGGGGGGACAAGAAAGAAGGAACTTCCTCCAATGTTTGGCTGTGCTGAGAAGTCAACCAAAAAGTCCAAGAGAGAGCTGATCTCCAACTGTCTCACAGCCTTTCCTTAATGAGTACCTCCATCTCTTATAATCATAACACCTACCACAATGCGGTCACAGGAAATGCAGAGCCAACGTGGTCTAAAATGGTGGCCCAATGATCCGAGGTGGTGCAGTGCTTAGAGTGCAGCACTGCAGGCTACTTCAGCTGACTGCTAGCTGCAGTTCGGCGGTTCGAATCTCACCAGGCTCAAGGTTGACTCAGCCTTCCATCCTTCCGAGGTGGGTAAAATGAGGACCCAGATTGTTGGGGGCAATATGCTGACTCTGTGAACCGCTTAGAGAGTGCTGTAAAGCACTGTGAAGCGGTATATAAGTCTAAGTGCTATTGCTATTGCTATCTGATGAGGCAATGGTGGCAAAGAAGCAAGCTCAAAGGGTTCATCCTGTTATATTGTACTTACAGGTAGTCCTCGACTTACGACCACGATCGAGCCCAAAATTTCTGTTTGCTAAGCGAGACAGCGGCTAAGTGAGTGTTGCCCCCATTTTACGACCTTTCTTGCCGCAGTGGTTAAGTGAATCACTGCACTTAACTTGTTAAGTGAATAACACAGCAGTAAAGTGAATCTGGCTTCCCTATTGACTTTGCTTGTCAGAAGGTCACAAAACGTGGTCATATGACGCCAGGACACTGCAACCGTCATAAATATGAATCAGTTGCCAAGCATCTGAATTGTGATCATGCGACCGTGGCGATGCTGCAATGGTTGTAAGTGTGAAAAATGGTCATAAATCACTTTTTTCAGTGCTGTTGTAACTTCAGATTACAGATTAACAGAGTTGGAAGGGACCTTGGTCACTAAACGAACTCTTGTAAGTCATCTGGTCACTAAACAAACTCTTATAAGTCGAGGACTACTTATACTTAATACTGAAGAAAAACACCGTGCTTAACCTTCCTTGATCTCTGATGTGGCCATTCTACTACCTGTTGCATGGATATTTTTTTGGGTGGGTGGGGGAATATATTATTAGCAATGTGCACATGGAATTTCAGATTAGCTATGTGAAAGGTTTAATAAAATAGGAATAAGAATCAGGCTTTTTATTCCTTGCTGTGAACAAGATGCCAGATTCCAATACCCAGCCATTATCATAATTGCCATTGTACTTTGTCCCTTTATCCACATGCCAAAGCATTTGTCTTATTTTGACATTGTGCAAAAATTATCAGATAATTTTGCTTCAAGATATATTTTTTCCTTCCTAAAACCATAATCTGCATTTCATTTGAAGCAGGTTAATATTTCTCTTTCCAGACCCCCAAATCTACGTATTTAGTCAAAGTGGCCTTTTATTTATTTATTTATTTATTTGTCAAACATGTACAAGATAGCAGGTATAGGTATAATCATAAACATAATCAAAGTGAATACAGATAGATGAAGACAATAGGACAGTAGGACAGGGACGGTAGGCACGCTGGTGCGCTTATGCACGCCCCTTACAGACCTCTTAGGAATGGGGTGAGGTCGACAGTAGACAGTCTAAGGTTAAAGTTTTTTGGGTTTGGGGAAGAAACCACAGAGTCAGGTAGTGAATTCCAGGCATTGATCACTCTGTTGCTGAAGTCGTATTTTCTGCAGTCGAGTTTGGAGCGGTTTACATTAAGTTTGTATCTATTGTGTGCTCGTGTATTGTTGTGGTAGAAGCAGAAGTATTCATAGACAGATAGGACATTGTAGCGGATAATTTGATGTACTATGCTTAGGTTGGATCGAATACGGCGAAGTTCTAA
>QLTV01000974.1:3882961-3905118 GCA_003457575.1 Thermophis baileyi | reverse complement strand
CTATTTTAACCACTTGTTGTCTGTTTGACAGGAACGCAGTTATCCAATCATGTAGGGGTCCAGAGATGCCATAAGATTTTAGTTTCAGAAGTAGTTTGTCGTGTACCACTGAATCAAAGGCTTTACAAAAGTCTATGTAAATTGCGTCTATTGCTTTACCCTGATCGAGTTGTGTAGTCCATATGTTTTTGCAGTGTAGGAGTTGCAGATTACAGGATAATTTTTTCCTGAAACCAAATTGTTTGTTAGAAAGTAGGTTGTTAGTTTCTAGGTGGAGGGTAATGGATTGGTTTATGATTGACAGATATGCCTTTGTTATATTTATTATATATTGTATAGCTGGTAAACCCAGGCCATCTTTGCACAACTGTGATGATAGACTCAGCCATGAAGAAGTGGATTCAGTGTGCAGTTGCTGTCGAAAGGCACATTTCACGCTAGGGATCGGTGGAAAAAGGATTGAAGATTAAAAAAGCAAACATTGGAACGTATTGGAGCACTGTGTGCAGTTTCACACATTTACCACACTTAAAGAAGGTACAACAGAACTGTCAAAAATCAGAAACAAAATTATTTTGAGGTTCAAACACTTTCGGTACAAGAAATGTCTAGAATTCCCCTAGCTTGGGAGAAAAAAAATCTCCTGGAAATCTATGTGGAGGAGATGGGATAGAAATGTATAAAATCATACAATGATTAAGGTACTAGTCTAGAAACCAGGAGACTGTGAGTTCTAGTCCTGCTTTCTGCATGAAAGCCAACTGGGTGACCTTGGGCCAGTCACTTTCTCTCAACCTAACTGACCTCACAGGGTTGCTGTTGCTGGGAAAATAGGAGAAATGAGTAATAGATATGTTTGCTGCCTTGGGTTATTTATACAAGTAATAATGATGTGAGTTAAGTTAAGTTAAGTTAAGTTAAGTTAAGTTAAGTTAAGTTAAGTTAAGTTAAGATAAGATAAGATAAGATAAGATAAGATAAGATATAACGTAAGTTAAGTTAAGTTAAGTTAAGTTAAGTTAAGTTAAGTTAAGTTAAGTTAAGTTAAGTTAAGTTAAGTTAAGATAAGATAAGATAAGATAAGATAAGATAAGATAAGATAAGATAAGATAAGATAAGATAAGATAAGATAAGATAAGATAAGATAAGATAAGATAAGATAAGATAAGATAAGATAAGATAAGATAAGATAAGATAAGATACATATCCTGGACCTGGAGAAAGTGGACCTTTCTGTCTCTTAAAAAATTAGGACCAGGGGATAGTCAATGAGATGACTGTGGGGGGGGGAACCAATGGAAATCCTTCCTCACAGAGTGGACAACAGCCTGTGGAATTCATCGCCACAAGATCTAGTGATGTTCACTAATATGGATGATTTTGAAAAGGTATGGATGCGTCCCTTATGGATGATTTGAATAGAGATGGATAAATGCTATTCATTTTGAAAATTCATGAGATGTGGGTAGCCAGATATTGGCTTAATCATGAACCTAAAGCCAGTGAAGAATCTTTAAATAGATGTGATGTAGTTTCAGAAGGCTGTGCCCATCAGACACCAGCTAGAGCATTTGGGGTTTCTCAAGGACAGCCCCGCGTATGAGAGTAATTCCAAGAAAATCAAGATATGAAGAGAAAACACATGAGATGCTACTATGAATAAGTCACCAAATTATAAAGAGTCAAGAAAAGCCCAACTCTTTTGACCAATCCCCTACCTAATGGTTTTTTTTCACCCTAACACAGTTGATCTGCCAAATAACCATTTTCCTCCTAATAACAACTTAATAATAATTCTTTTTTTAAAAAAAGGTAAAATAATGTTTATTTGTGATTGATGAGAAAGGAAATAAGAGCACTTGAAACAAAAAGACAGAGGTTGATGCAGTTATCCAAAAGGCAAAAATCAGATGAATCAATTATGTCATGGAACCCCTTCCAGCATTCAAATGTCCTATGTACAGTAAGTATCATTTTTTTTACCCGTCTATGGTTCCACAATCTTGAATTTCTGCTAGGGATCCCATTTATCTTTGTGACATATCACTACATAGCTCATAACAAATTGCAAGCCCCAGTTCTCCACCATTCCCTTAAGTCCAATAAAATAAAAAAAGCAGCTGATGGGAGTATTGTAGTAGTAAGGATGTGTGATGAAAAAGTAACTTGGTGACCAATCCTCAGATTTATGATTTTGTAAAACAAAGAAAACAGAAGGTCACAAAACACGATTGAGGTTTCACTGAGAGGCCACCTTGCTGAACAACTAAATTGCTGTTCCCAATTGTGGTCACTAAATAAGGACTACCTGTATTATCAAATGCTGCTGAAATAGGACTTCAAGAAAACAGGACCTCCTCAATATCATTGTAGGTGAAACCTTATGCTATTGTTGGCCTTCCTGTGTTGTTTTGGACAGGGCTCTTTGCTACTTTACCCAGAAACTTCCATAGGGACTGTGGGAAGCCACCCACTCCCAGAAGAATGAAATATTTTAGGAAATATTGAAAAAGCAGGATATTATATTTCCCCTAAAAGAGAAAGAGAAATCTTAAGGGAGACAGAAACTCAGCCCCAGCTCCCTGCCCCCAGCAGATATTCGGTGCCCATTAAGAAAGGCTGGGCCATCCTATCTACAAGACAGAAGACCTTCAACTCCAGGGTGATGGGATTAAGACATGACCCTCCAGATAGGATTATCTAGCAGCAGAGTTCACTGCATTGCAAAATCTCCTAAGGACATTGCATCAGCAAACTTCAACCAAACTTATCTCAGACAAACTTGACCCCACATGGCCCCACATAGAATACATTTTCTTGAACAGGAACAGAAAGCTCAAGTTCAAAGCCCAAGAGAAGGTATAAATACCTCTCATTCTCAACTCCACGTGGTCAGCTGCACCAAGACCATGTGCTCGGTGGTCATGTTCACCATGAAACCATCTTTCCAATCAGCCTCCATGTTTCCAGTGTCTTTCTTCCAGCTTGGAACTGAACCAGATGGATATTTTTTCAAATAGGACACTACAGCTAAATCTATGTCCATCTATTCCTTTGACTTGCTAATCTTTTTCCTGGAATAAAATCACTGGGACAATCTAAATAGCCTGTTCTTATTAATGTGGCTTTTTTTTTTTTTTTTTTTTTTTTTTTTTTTTTTTTTTTTTTTTGCACAATGATTGCCTGACTCTAGAAGATTGTAAAAGTGGCTGGTGGGAAAATTACCATAATCTGACCATACATTAAACCAATTTTAGAATGGTTTTAAAAGTACTACTGAGTACAATATGGCTTAGTTCTTTTTGTTGGAAAATTACTCTGGGTAATTTTCAGTTTAGTTTCTACTCAGAACACTCCCAGTCAGTCCCTAAAACCAGATCAGAGCAAGGATATGCCCATCAGTTTATTTATCTATCTTATTTATTATTTAATTATTAATTTAACCTCTTACCGCTTCCCATTTCAAACGCATGATAACAAAACAGTAACGTATACAGGTAGTCCTCGACTTACGACCACAATTAAGCCCAACGTTTCTGTTGCTAAGCGAGACATTTGTTAAGTGAATTTTGCCCCATTTTACCACCATTCTTGCCACAGCCGTTAAGTGAATTATTGCAGTTGTTAAGTTAGTGTCGTAGTTGTTAAGTGCATCTGGCTTCCCCCTTGACTTTGCTTGTCAGAAGATCACAACAGGGGATCACGTGATCTTGGGACACTGCAACCGTCATAACTATGAATCAACTGCCAATCATCTGAATTTTGATCCCCCACCCACGGGGATACTGCAACGGTCGTAAGTGTTAAAAATGGTCATAAGTCACTTTTTTCAGTGCCATTGTAAATTTGAACGGTCACTAAATGAACTGTTGTAAGTCGAGGACTACCTGTACAGCAGCTGAGACAAAACCAACCCGCACAATCAACATAACCAATATATCAAAAAGTACAACACATCTTTTTCAAATCTGGACAGTCCCAAAGCAAAGGGCCTTTGGTTATTCCATCCTTAACCCCTAAAGACATCAGAATGGAAAGGAGGACACCAAGTGATCCCTTCTGGGCGTGGCACTATTAAAGAAACGATTTGGAGGAAGGCGAGGACAAATCCAGCACTTTTTAACTGATCAAGCATTTGCTCTTATGAAAAAGCCGCCGTGGGAATGTACAATCTAGATATACGACAGCCTTCCAATCTTATGGATGAACACTTTCTGCGCTACAGGCACAGATATTACATACCTCAAAAGCAGCTATCAGTAAAGAATATGCTTTACCAAAATGATTTGTAACTATACTGGGTAACTCAGTCAGATCTCTTTTTAATACCTACTTCTTCTTTTCTACCTTCAAGTGAAAATCACACTACGCAATGGCCAAACCCTTCTAGCACAGTCTCAACCCTCTGACCTAATAGCAGTAATTGTGAGAGGGATCTTGGAGTCTTAGTGGACAATCAATTAAATATGAGCCAACAGTGTGCGGCGACAGCCAAAAAAGCCAATGCAATCCTAAGCTGCATTAACAGAGGGATACAATCAAGATCAAGTGAGGTACTAATACCACTCTATAAAGCCTTAGTAAGAACACACCTAGAGTACTGCATCCAGTTTTGGTCACCACACTACAAAAAAGATGTGGAGACTCTAGAAAGAGTGCAGAGGAGAGCAACCAGGATGATCAGGGGACTGGAGACTAAAACATATGAAGAACGGTTAATAGCAGTTCTCCAATATTTGAGGGGCTGCCACACAGAGGATGGGGGTCAAGCTATTTTCCAAAGCACCTGAAGGACAGACAAGGAATAATGGATGGAAACTGATCAAGGAGAGATTCAACCTAGAAATAAGGAGGAACTTTCTGACAGTGAGAACAATCAACCAATGGAACAGCTTGCCTGCAGAAGTTGTGGGAGCTTCATCACTGGAAGCTTTCAAGAAGAGACTGGACTGCCATCTGTCAGAAATGGTGTAGGGTCTCCTGCTTAGGTGGAGGGTTGGACTAGATGACCTACAAGGTCCCTTCCAACTCTGTTAATCTGTAAACCTGCAGGACAGGGGGCAGGAGACATCCTGCCTTTTCCTGTAGCATTAGGAAACATGATGCAAGATTAAAAGTTGATCAACTCTTCCCTGGCAAAGCCAGAGCTCTAAAATGTTCTTGGTCAGAAGCCAAGCTGGCTAGATGAGTGGGACTCCTGATGATTCATTTAGCAAAGTCGTGGAAGAGGGAAGTATTAAAGCATCTGACTCCCGCACTTAAGCAAAGCCAGAGAAGACGAGCCTCTTCCTCCAATCAGCAATAACATTGTTTCTGCAGTTTTTAAGCAGCAGTTGGTCCCTGGGATTGGACAGGGTGATAGCAGGAGGCTTACTGTAATTTTTTTAAAGGGGGGGAGGGGAGCTCCAAAATGAATTTATGAATTGCCCAGCCTGGTTGTATTGCTAAGTTGATCCTAATAGCCAAGATCAGAGACTTACTCCAACTCCCTTAGAATCATAAAGTGCAAGTTGGAATGACCCTAGAGATCATCTAGTCCAGTGATGGTGAACCTATGGCACGCGTGCCACAGCTGGCACGCTGAGCCATATCTGAGGGCACGCGAGGCATTGCCCTATGTCAGCTCCAGTGCGCATGCGCGCGCTGGCCAGCTGATTTTCGGCTTTCTTTTTGGCCGTTTTTGCTCTCCCCAGGGTTCAGAAAAGCCTCCTGAAGCCTGGGGACAGCGAAAAACAGCCCAATGGGCAAACCAGAACTTCCGGTTTCTGAACTTCCGGTTTGTCTGTTTGGCCGTTTTTTCCCCATCCCAGGCTTCAGTGAGGCATGTGTGCATGCATGGGGGCAGCGCGGGGATGGGTGGGTTGTGCGCATGCGCGGGGGGGGGGGTTGTGCGCGAAAGGAGGGTGGGAGGGCATTGCATTATGGGTGTGGGCACGCACGTGCGCGCTATTGCACACGCGCACATCCTTTTGGCACCCGAACCAAAAAAGGTTCGCCATCACTGATGTCGTCCAACCCCCTCCCCAGAGCTAGAATCCACCCCTGCAACAACCCAAACAGAAGGCCATCCCATTTCTGTTAAAACACTTCCAGCAAAGGAGAGCCCATCTCTCCCGAGGCTCTGGGACTCCACTGTTGAGTATCTCTTCTTGTAAAAAAAAAAAAGTTTCTTTGATGTCCAACCGAAAACTTCTCCCTTGTCATTGAAACCCACCGTCGCTTGTCCGCTTGTCCCTTCTTGAGATTCTGCATCCTTCCCCATTTCAGAGAACCGAGGGAGAGTCATCATAATGTAGTCTTTATCCTTTCTCTCTCTCTCTTGCTCCAAATAGCCTCTATTTTCCTGTCTTGACAGGCGCAGCATACAAAACGAATGTTTTCAGAGAACTATTCATAATGGTGCCCTGATTGCTTTCCTGGGATGCGCTGTCCCTTCCAGATCTGCTAATCTGTAAATCAGAAAAGAAAAACTAAATGAAGGGAAAGGGAAAGAGAACGATCCGGCGAAGGGAAGCCTGCCCGTCTCCCTAGCATATCAGCAGCTAGCTGGCCTGCAGCCCTTCCCCAAACCTTGTGTTCTCGCTGCCTCCCCACTAATGTCACTGGAAGTCTTGAATAAATGTTACATGAGGCTTAATGGTTTCTGAAAGCCTCGATCCCAGCCTGGAATGTCAAGAGAATTTCAGACACTTCTTGTCCCTTGCAGGCTCTTGGGGAAAATAGGCACAAGATGTTTAAATTAACCATGAAATGCAGCAGGCTGCCAGTTTTCAGGCTGCCTTTCATTGTTCAGAAAAATATGGCATCTTCATGCATCATGGATGTGCTAATACGTAATGCCTGGAGGAAGTGGAGAAGCTGCTTCAGCTCTAGAAATTGGGGACTTGGGCTCAGCTCTCAAATATGCCCAGAGACCATCATAGGGCTGTGATGCGTCCAGCCCTGTGTTAGGGGTGAGAACAGTGGTGGGTTGCTGCCGGTTCGGACCTAGAACCGGTAGCGGAAATTTACCGCCGCTCGCAGAACCGGCAGCGATGACCGGCGGTCCATGCTCCTGAACCAGTCCTCCGGTCACTGCGGAAATAAAAAAAAAAAAAAAAACCTCTGCGCATGCGCAGAGGGTCATTTCTGGGTCTTTTGCGCGACGCAACGGGGCGCGCACTTCTGTCGCGATGCGAACCAGTAGGGAAGGTAAGTGGAACCCACCCCTGGGTGAGATGTCCTTCCATTTGCTCATAGGTGATCTATAAAGATTTGTCCACATAGAGTGGAGCCCCCTTCTTCTGGATCCAGGTCTCCACTTCTGCAACCTGTATGTAACTAGAGTATGTCCCTTGGTTTGCCTTGAAACCTTGAAGCTTTCAGATGGTGCAAAACCAATTTCCCGCAAGCATCCAAAGGTCAGGAAGACAGAAGTCAGAAAGCAGACTCACGCTGAGCGTTCAGCCCAAATGCCGAATCAGATTCCTGTTCTTATTCACTGACCCGAAAGTACTTTGTGCAGACTTCACTTGTTTGCTTATTAGTTTCAAGGCTCGGTTTGAAATGGTGTTTCTGGCTTTCAAAACCAGAAATAGCTTAAATATAATCTGAGTCTGTACGCAATTGCGCGGCAGGGTACCAAAGCTGATGGAATTGAGCTTGGACATTAGGACATCTGATCTTGCTTTTCAATTTGTTGGAAGGAATACAAAACAGAACAAAGATAGTAATGTTCTCCTGAGGCTTTGCTCTCCCCACTGACCTCCGATTCAATACGAGGTACATCAAAGCATTCCATGAATATTTACCCTGTTGCTGTTTTTTCACAAGGAAGAAAGTTGCTTTGCAATTGCTCTGTGGGGCTACAGTGAGACCAAGAGGGATTACCTGCAGTCCACATCCATTCTTTTGTTATCGCATCTTCCCTGCAGGCAGCCAGTGCAGGCTTCCTCCTTCCATTTCATTCAAAGTCAAACAAACCTTAAGCTCCGTAGTTGGGATCAACTTTCTTTGACCTTTCCTTTTTCTAATCCTTGATCCTAGTTGAAACCTCAGCTTCAATTTCCCTCTGCATATGTCACAGCCAGGGGTGGGTTCCAACTTGCCTCGCTGCTGGTTCGCTCCCTCCCGCGCCATGTGGGCGCGCCTTGTGGGCGCGCGCGCGCATGCGCAGTAACAAAAAATCCAAAAAAGTTAAAAAAAATTTAAAAAGCCAAAAAAAAGATGGCAACCACATGCACAGTGCCAGAAGTTGGCTTCTGCGCATGCTCAGAAGGAGAAATTTTTAAAAAAAAAAAAATTAAAAAATCAAAAAATTTTTAAAAAAATTTTAAAAAAAAGATGCCAGCCCCCACGGACTGGCACCGACCGATCCGGTTCGGTGACATCATTGTGACGTCACCAGCGGGCCGCTACCAGTTTGGGAGAACCGGTCCGAACCGGGAGGAACCCACCCCTGGTCACAGCCCTTGGAAGCAATCTGTTCTTGCCATGTCTTGCCATCTCCCAATCTCTGTCTGCATTCACCCTTTCATTGCAGTCTCATTCAGTCCTTTTTTCTGCCTCTATCTTCCTTCCTTACTACAGTTACAGTAGAACCTCTGGTCACGACCATAATTAGTTCCATAATTTTGGTCTCAAACCGATTTGGTCGTCACCCGAACCTAATTTTGGAAATTTGGCGCTTACAAAAAAAAAAAAAAAGGCACAGAGGAGAAATCGGCTGCAAAAAAAATAAATTGTGAATTTTTTGGTCGGAACCCGATTTGGTCGTGGTCAGAAGCGTTCGTGACCAGAGGTTCTACTGTACTGGGCAACTTTAAGATGTGTGGACTTATCTCACGAAGCTACACCTTGGATCAGTATTTTTCTAACTGGGCAACTTTAACATGTGTGGACTTCAACTCCCAGAATTCCCCAGCCAGCATGCATTCTCCTAGCATTCTGGGAGTTGAAGTCCACACATCTTAAAGTTGTCCAGTTTGAAAAACACTGGCTTAGAGCCTTCCTTGAGCCTAGTCTACCTTAAAGCTGTGTGATCCTGATGCAGACAAGAACTGAGACTAAAGCTAATACTAAATTTCTAGACCTCACGGACCAATATAATATGGCTCCAAAGGCAGCAATTCTAATGGAGGATTACGTGCATCAGTCTTTATAAAGTATAGAGCAGGATTGCTTGTACCATGTACATGGTTGGAAAGGAGAAAGTCGAAACGTCTGTTGGCCAAGCCCTGATCCCAACGCAGACCAGGATTATACAAAACAGATCAAAATTTACCTACAGCAGAGTGTCAAGGCTTGAATTGCTCTTGAGCCTGATTCTCCGCAAGTTCTGGTCTTGACCTGTTTCTCAGTAATGATGTGCTTATTTCTTGGGTAACAGTATATCAAAAACGATGGTGGAAAAAGTAAGAACGGGGAATCATGAAGTCAATAGTCTGTTCCTAAATCAGACATTAGCAATCATCGCCTGGTGCACCTCGTTATCGCCCATTCTCTTATTTAGCAATAAAGAGTACTTGATGGGGGGAAAAATCGGTGTTACATTGGGAAACATTGACAGAGTGTTCTTTTCCAGGATTATGATAAGCCTTCTCAGCAGCATTTAGGTCATCGGTAGAGAAGTAGGCTGATTGGTGCATTCATTGGAAAACCCAACAAATGAGGAAATTCAAAGGGAGCAGTCAACATTTTCTAAACTACGCCAAATGTGGAATGCTTAAAGGAACCAAGCGTGTGAAGCTTCCAGAAAAGGAAATTGTGAATTGATTATGAGACACTTCAGCTCTCCAAGAAGCAAGATAACAATTTATAATGGCAACAGATACAATAAAGCATTTATACTGCAAACAAATATGGTTTCTCCTAAAATGTAGGCATGTTGCCCAAATACATCCAATAAAGCTGCTTAATACTGTTTGTTTTAATAAACGCAGCTGTGATTTAGATGCAGAGAAAGAAGGTTCATTCCAAGAGGCTGAATAATAGGTATCATTTTCTTCTTGCACCTTTCATTCCTTCAACATTATTCTGCAGGCCCGCAAATACCTTTGAGAATTCAATTCAATGTTATGCAATGGGATAAAAATAGAATACATGTTTCTATGCATGGCAACCAGTGGTGGGTTGCTACCGGTTTGCCCCAGTTCGGACGAACCGGTAGCGGCAGGAGGCTCCGCCCACCCACACAAATGTCATCACGGAGCTTCTGCGCATCTCCGAACCGGTAGCAAAGGTAAGTGAAACCCATTACTGATGGCAACCCATCAAAATCCTATCTGACCATCAACCCTATGGAACCAGATTGACGATAGAACTATAGAGATCCTAGGCTAGTGAGTAATGGATAATGTTGTGGTTATATTTTTGGAGGAGGATATGAAAGCCTCTTAACATCAGTAGCAATTGGAGAAACAGAAAATAAAATAAATAAATATTGAGTGAGTGACCCATTGAGAAGAAAAAAAGAGATAGCAAGTCTATACCCTCCCCAGCTACCCCAAATGGTTTGCAATGGCTCACACCCTCAAACAGAGACAATTTGATAAGACAGGAGAGAAAAACCTTTTAAAATGTGCCAGGAAGTCAGAGCTGGAGAATGGAATTACATCCTCAGGCTGAATGTAATAGTAAGCTTCTCTGGTTTGCTGCACCCGAGAGACGAGAGAAAAGGCCACATTTTCCTATGACTGTGGCACAAGCAGATTAGTTCATTTATTTTTATTTTATTTAATCAAGTTAACTGAGTTGAATATTCTGCTGTATATGTCATACATTTACAGCCAATCTAAAATATAACTCAGGGTATAAAGAATGGGCCAGTTGTAAAAGATAGGAAAGGAATATCTCAGTTCAGAGGCCAAGCCCATTTATATCCACGGAAAGGCTTCTCTAATTATAAGAACTCTAAGCACCAGGAGATGCCTTTGTTAAACAATTTGCGGCTATGCAGTTTCCACTTATTAATCTAAAAAAAGGAAACAAGAAAAGGCACTTCTTCATTTCCTTCATGATACTGTAAGAAACAGCAGATTGTCCTGGTGAAAAAATTTGGAAAATTCATCTCCTGCCAGTGGTGGGTTGCTGCCGGTTCGGACCGGTTCTCCCCTACCGGTAGTGGAAATTTGCATCCGCTCGCCGAACCAGCAGCGATGGCCGGCTGTCCACGCCCCCGAACTGGTTCTCCGGTCGCCGCGGCTAGAAAAGAACCCTCTGCGCATGCACAGAGGCTTCTGCACATGCGCAGAGGGTCATTTCCGCATCATGACGTAGGCGCGCACGCAAAACGTGCACTTCCGTCGCGACGCGAACCGGTAGGGAAGATAAGTGGAACCCACCTCTGTCTCCTGCCCACGTCCCTCTTTGCCCTTTTACTACAACACTCCAGTGATCAGATCAATCAATGTGTTATTAAAAGACATGTAGAAAAGGAACTTAAAGAGATGTTTATCATAACCAAGGGATATTAGTATTACCCGCTGAGGAATGTGTACATTGCATGTCCCACTTCTATTACTCAATTACACACATTTCACACTTCATAGGTGTGTGGTGGACTCATACCCTCCAGTATGATAACACTGAAACTAAATACTTAAAAGTTGTCCTATTCGGCAAGGGTGTTGTGAAGGGTTCTAAGATCATTTGCATGAAAAAAATCCAGAAAAGGCGTCCATATTAATCATCTTTATTCTTTTTAACCACCTTCACGTCCACCATATAGCAAGCTTAGCAAACCATGTCCTAAGCTTTTCATTTCTTTTTAAATTAGGAACAGAGACACGGGTTGCAATTTGAGCAGCTAAAGGTAGCTTGGATTTATTTTACTTTGCCTTTTCTTTTTATCTGAACACATCGCTTGGCTTTGTCATGTTCTTTATTAAATTCAGGTTGTGCCTCTTATGAGAAAAGATAATTACATAAACAGAGGGTTCGCCGTTCTCTTTGCTCCAATATAAAAGATCTTCCAGGTCATTTTATTGGATTTTGGCTTACCGAGTTTTCATGAGGATGTTTCTAAGTACAGGAGAAATCTACCTACTGCCAGTCTCTGAAACCATAGTAGCTTCTATTATAAAATTTGCCAAATTACCTTAACACGTACGAACCCAGCCAAGATTTTCCAGCTTTTGTGAAGATATCCATTTGGTCTGTATCTAGCACCACTAGTTTCTAGCGTCTCAGGTCCAGAGGGTAGATTTTTACTCCAGAAAAATTCTGCACTGCTTGGGAACTCCATAATCTAAAAATAATGGTAATTCAATACAGATCTAACAGTGCCTCAGGGATATTCAAGAGAGTTTCCTTTCCAGTGAAAAATAAGCCCAAACTGGAACAGGCATCGGTTGTGTGAAATGCACACCAAACAAAAGTGAGAAGAGGCTCTGATGATATGGGCCATTTGATCAGATTCCTACGGTTGACAAAAGTCTGCTGGCTATAAAGAAATGAGATCCTTTGTTTAGGATGGGTGAAGATCCAAATGAGATCACACACATCCCGGTCGCCTGCACAGGGGTCATGGGAATAGATTACACAGATGACAAAATCATAGCCTCTCCCCTGATCAATGGCCTTTAACGTGTAATTAATATGCTTAGAAAATCTTAGGCAGGAATCAAAGATAGGTTCATCCCCTGCAATTTCAATCCCATTGCTGCCAGTCACTCTCTCTTTGCCTCCAGGATCAGAGAATACGGCTTCCAGGATTCAGAGCAGAGAGTATTTGTCAAGGTGACATCCTGATAAGCTGGAATGGCAGGACCCACAGGACAGCAAGAATATGATGGCCATTCTCACAACCAAGTTAGCCAGGTCAAGGAAAGGCAGAAAAACTAAACACACAGGTATAGAATAGGTGGCACCTGGCTCAATGGTAGTAACTATGAGAGGGATCTTAGAGTCCTAGTGGACAACCATTTAAATATGAGCCAGCAATGTGCAGCAGCCGCCAAAAAAGCCAACACAGTTCTAGGCTGCATAAACAGAGGGATAGAATCAAGATCATGTGAAGTGTTAATACCACTTTATAATGCCTTGGTAAGGCCACACTTGGAATACTGCATTCAGTTTTGGTCGCCACGATGTAAAAAAGAAGTTGAGACTCTAGAGCAACAAAGATGACTAGGGGACTGGAGACTAAAACATATAAAGAACGGTTGCTGGAATTGGGTCAGAGGTGGGTTCCTACCATTTCTAACCGGTTCTTTAGAACCATTAGTAAACTGGTGATGACCTCACGGAACCGGTTCCTTCACCAGTCTCCGTGGGCGCCACCATTTTGGATTTTGCTTTGCGCATGCGCAGAAGCTATTTTTTGATTGCTGCGGGTGCACGCGTGCAAAGCGCCCGCGCGCCCGCAGCGCAACCCTGAGTGAACCGGCAGCAACAGGATCCACAACCCACCCCTGAATTGGGTATGTCTAGTTTAATGAAAAGAAGGACTGGGGGTTACATGATAACAGTGTTCCAATATCTGAGGGGCTGCCACAAAGAAGAAGGAGTCAAGCTATTCTCCAAAGCACCTGAAGGCAGAACAAGAAGCAATGGGTGGAAACTAATCAAGGAGAGAAGCAACCTAGAACTAAGGAGAAATTTGCTGACAGAATAATTAATCAGTGGAACGACTTGTCTCCAGAAGTTGTGGGTTGGAAGTTTTTAAGAAGAGATTGGACAACCATCTGTCTGACATGGTGTAGGGTTTCCTGTCTGAGCAGGGGGTTGGAGTAGAAGACCCCCAAGGTCCCTTCCAACTCTGTTATTCTGTTATTCAGAGAAGACTGGCCAATACTAATCACTAAATTCAGGACAAAAGGATTTGGGATGATTGTGCAGCTATTTACATTAGTCTCTTCCATCATTTTGAGCAACAGGGGCAAAAACACTTGTGAAATTCACAAATCTTCTCTGCAGAGGAACTCAGAAATAAGTTAGCCTTTAAGGTCATGACCTTTCTTATTACCATTTGAAAACAACAACACAACCACAGTAACACAAGAACAAGGCTGCAGGTCATACACTTAGGAGGAACATTATAAGAACTGGTCTGGGTCAATCCTAACCTCATTGAATATATAAATTCGCCTATTATATATTATAGTTGCTTTAAATACAAACTTTTAAAAAACCCCATTCCAAAATGCAAATACTTGTATGGATTTTGTCAGAGTTTGTTGCAGAAATCACATCCAGAAAGCACACACAGATAACTGATTCAGCAGGATTCATTAACTTCTTTATATACATATACCACATAAGTAAATGTACAATACCAATAGCAGATTCTCCAACGTGGTAGTAGTTACAAGCAAACACAGGCAGAGGAGAGAACAGTTTCAGTTCAGAGTTCAGACAGCAGACTAGTTCAGAAGTGAAGTTAAGCCACGCCCAGGCTCCTTCCTGTCTCAGCTCCCAAACAGCCCTCATTGGCTGACTTAGTTGCTATGCCTATACATTGGCTGACCTTGTTACCATTCCCTATTCCAGTTCATGAATATTCTGACAGATTTTGGGTGGATGTTCCTGAGAGCTGCATATTTTTCTACGTATCTCACATACTTACTACCAGTGTAGAAGAATTCCATCACAAATTCTGTGGAAGGTTTGGAAGTATCAATTAAGCAGTGATGGAGAGAATTGTGCATGCCACATTGTGTCCCTTGGGTTTCCAAGGAAGATTGTTGCCCTTGAGTAGACCATCCCATTGCCAGAGAAAAAGAAAAAAAGATTCCATTCCCAGTACAATTAATTACAGAATGTGTATTTAAAGTGATGTCACCATCTTGATTTTAGTTGCAGGTACTGTAGTTCTGTTCTTTGTAGGGTTAAAAAAAATAATAACAACCAAACCTTTTGCTTTTTAAACATTGCACTATTCTCTGAAATTTTCTGTCATGGTCAGATCCACAGTTCTCTGTTGCAAGAGTAGATAATTTGAATTTGAATCACAATTTCCACAATCTTTTGCTATTGTAGCCAAGACTGGTTGCAGCTGAAAATCCCAACTTCTAGTAGGTATCCAGTTGCTTTTTCTACTGTGTGCAATTAAGGGGGATATTCTTCATCACAGGCAATCCGCAGGCAGATATTGGGTTATGTACTGAGCTCCCTAGGGTTTACTTCTGAATCAACAAGACAGCCTTGTACTATCAATCTGCAGTACTATGCACTCATTAGGGAGTGAAGCCATAAGGAAAAGGATTGCAGAGGAATCTGCTCCCATCAAGACGGGGATTGTCAAGTGCACTTGTTGATGAACACCTCTGATAAAAGATGCGTTCTTCCTCCCCAATACTGCTTGCTCGCTTTCTGCCTTTTTAAGAGCGCTTATTTGGCTTGAATATCTTCTAGAGATTACACATTGCCATGGGTGGGATGCCACTCAGAAGCGCCTTGTGAAGCTTTGCAAAAAAAAAAAAAAAGTGAAAGATGCTATTGAAGCAATTTCATTCCCCCCCCCCCCCAAAAAACAATCTCCTATCAATTCAAAAAGTGGATGATGTGCTTTGGGGGGGGCGTGGATCTTAACAACATACACACACATGCACACACACATGCACGCAGAGAGAGAGGGGGGAGAGGGAGGGGGAGAGAGAGGAAGAGGAGAGAGGGAGAGGGAGGGAGAGAGAGAGAGAGAGAGAGAGAGAGAGAGAGAGAGAGAGAGAGAGAGAGAGAGAGAGAGTGTGTGTGTTTCTGTGCATGCACCCCCCCCAGTGGCACAGCGAGGAGAGAGATGGAGAGAGAGAGAGAGAGAGAGAGAGAGAGAGAGAGAGAGAGAGAGAGAGAGAGATCATGTTTGATTTTCTGCCCATCCTTGCAGTAAAGACACTCCATTGTGATTATACGGCCATCACCCACGTAGGAGGAGATGCTTCCTCATCATTACATTTTGCTCTGCACTACAGGTGTAGCTAGAAAATAAACATGTGAACAAGGACTTTTAGTCCGGCTGGAACAATAGGATTGGGAAGAGGGGATGTCTCCTCAGCGTATTCCATGTTTATGGTTTCTGCTAATCCAGCTCCATGATGTAATGAAATCTCCCTAATCCCCCTGATTAAGAAATAGGCTCTGGGACTTCTGAGACTCAGTCATCCTAACTCTGAGATACTATCTGTAAAATATCTGCCTGACCATTTAGATCAGCAGTGCACAACCTTGGAAATGTCTTTTAACAACTTAGACTGACAAACCAGCTACATCATTCCAGCCATTATGTAATTTTTGACAAAATATTGCAGCTCCTTCTTTTTATCTTGCCAGTTCCACTTTTCTTTTCCAGCATTATTGTTTTTACTTTGCTGTGACACGTTCGCACATATCTTCACATAAAAAGGTAGCTAGAAACGTCTTGACTAAAGCTTATGGTTTCATAGACAGGTCCATGTCATTTTCTTGGCAACAATACAACATTGTTTTGACACAGTTTTCTCCCACCCTAGTCTACAGTCCTGGCATTTGCCTCCCAAGCTTTTTGAGATCCATGAAGGTGCTGCCAATCTTCAGATATTTTTTTTATTTATTTTTATTTATTTTTATTTATTTGTTTGTCAAACATGTACAAGATGGCAGGTATAGGTATAAACATAAACATAATCAAAGTGAATACAGATAGATGATGAACGTGTGCATCAGGGGTGAAATTCAAAATTTTTCCCTACCGGTTCTGTGGGCGTGGCTTGGTGGACATGGCAGGGGAAGGATATTGCAAAATCTCCATTCCCACCCCACTCTGGGGCCAGCCAGAGGTGGTATTTGCCAGTTCTCCGAACTACTCAAAATTTCTGCTACCGGTTCTCCAGAACCTGTCAGAACCTGCTGAATTTCACCCCTGGTGGGCATACTCAGAAAGGCCCTCTCAGAAAGCAGATGAAATCTCATGTCTGAATGTATTTATTTGTTTGTTTGTTTATCACTCAAATTTATACACCGCTCGTCTCACTGCACCCCGTGGGTGTGTGTGTGTGTGTGTGTGTGTGTGTGTGTGTGTGAGAGAGAGAGAGAGAGAGAGAGAGAGAGAGAGAGAGAGAGAGAGAGAGAGAAGAGACTTTGCTTATAGAAGGCTACAACATTTGGAAGAAAAGTTCTACACTAACTTTATTAATATTCTATTCCTAGTGAATTTTTCACATGAGAGGGGTTTTTTAACAAAAAATCATCAAAGGCACTGGAAGGAGTTCTCATTTGTCGGTGGGAGAAGCAGATTAAAGAGCACAGTAGGATCCTCTCTCTGCTTGGCAAAGCCAACCCCAAAAAGTTTGTCTCCTTCTCAAGGTGAAGTGGGGAGGCAGATTCTGCATTAGGGCAGGAAGCCTCAAAGTTACAATGACCTTGAAGCCTGGACATGGGAAACTTGCTTTTCCTGTTTGCCAGGCCTGCCATTTCTATTTGGCACCATTGTAAATAAGCCTGTTATTACAGCAGGAGATGATGAAAGTAATCAGTAAAACTATCATGTCTGGGTCACACAGATGCTACAAGACAATTTTTCTAATAACAGTGCATTGTGTAAAACTCACGTGGATGGATTTGCGCTAAACCATAACCAAATAAACCACAGGATGTCTTAATAGGATATGTGAAATGAGCTGAAGTATATCAGTAAGAAAGCAAATAACAAATAAAATGAGCACCTGAATTATCTCTATTGATCTCAGATGCGTCATTGAACCATCCATTAGTTTTTGGTCCCCCAAAAGTTATTACAATGGCCGTGCAAATCAGCAATGGGTGAATCTGTTACATTCACCAGATCCAGGCCTTAATAAGTAATACTGATTTCAAATGTCCCCTTAAAATAGCAATAGCAACAGGCTTATATACCTCCCCATAGCATTTTATAGGACTCTCTGGGTGGTTTACAATGTCAGCATGTTGCCCTCAACAATCTGGGTCCACATTTTACTGACCTCGGAAGGATGGAAGGTTGAGTCAACCTTGAGTCCCATCAGATTCGAACTCCAGACTGTGGGCAGAGCTGAATACATTTTTTTTAAAAAAAGAAAGAAAGCAGGTACCTTATTCTAACTTGAGGATGGGTGGATAGAGAACACTGAACAGATTGAAAAGATTGATAGGCAGAGTCCAAATAACAATCAGTTTCTTCAGTAAAGAGGCCAATGTATTGAGTTCATGGTAATCAAATGAAGTTAATTGGTGCCTAAAAAGTCTGAAACAAGAAGCAATCTTTCCGGTTGCAAATGTCTTTCATGAGGAGGAGAAATGGGGGGGGGATGTGATAAGGAAAACGAAATGGGTTGCATTTCCAAAGAGGACAAGACAGCATGGTGACAGCCGAAGGTCGAGGCACAAGGCTACTGTCACTTTGCAATCAAGGGTGCCTTGGCCACCCCAATGAAAGAAGAATGCAGAATTCGTTCATATTGAAAAGTCTGCCCAAGAAATGATTCTCAGAGAATTCCCCAAATGGCATGAAATAAGAAATAATATCCCCAAGATGGTTCTCAGGAAGACTTGGTGACAGAGCTAGAGATTGAAGGCCTGTCTTCACTAGCACAAGTGTGGGTGGGAGGGCTGGATACTTGCAGGCTGGAGTGCCCTTCATGTTTAGGTCAAGAGAACAGGTTGGGTGGGTCCCTGTATAAATTCAGGAGATTGCCATCCAGTGGGTAGAGAAGCTTACCAAAGGAATAATGTGGCTTTCTCAGAAGAGAATAGTCCAAGGCTGGCCCTTCCATGAGGCAAAATGAGAGCCAGGGTGCTGTGTGATAAAATATTGGACTGAGATTGGAGAGGCACAAGTTTCCTCTTGACCGTGAAACCCCACTGGGTGACTTTGGGCCAAGGACTTTCTTAGACCAACCTACCTCATATGGTTACTGTGGCATTGGAGAGAGTAGCAATAGCAATAGCACTTAGACTTATATACCGCTTCACAGTGCTTTACAGCCCACTCTAAATGGTTTACAGAGTCAGCATATTGCCCCCAACAATCTGGGTCCTCATTTTACCCACCTGAGAAGGATGGAAGGCTGAGTCAACCTTGAGCCTGGTGAGATTTGAACTGCCAAATTGCAGGCAGCCGGCATTCAGCAGAAGTAGCCTGCAGTACTACATTATAACCACTGCACCACCGCGGCTCAGAAGATGAGCATTTGGTAAGGTTAATGTAATGCATTTAGGAAACCATCAGAGGGCTTTGCTATTTGTTCTGGAAGTGAACTGAGCATATAGCAGTGCCCTTGCCTGGGTCATTTAGGATTAAGGGTTCATCTGGAAATCGACCTGCATGGGATGTGGAAATAACAAATTTGGGAATTATTGGGAACACTCTGTTTCCACATCTCCAACACAGGCAATGGATGACCATCATAAAATGACATAAAAGACAGGACACCGTGCCTGGTAAATAGCAGTTGAAACCAGGAAGCATGATGCTGGGTCATGTAGTCTCCATATTATTTAATTGATACAATGCTAATTGAAAGTCTAAGGATTGAGACTTACTCAGGGGTTCCAGAGATAAACACTAAGCAGCAACAACCCTGTCTTCCTTGCCAATCTAAAGGTGATGAAGGTTTTGTGTGCCATTTACTTATTAGTGACTGTAGTCTTAGAATTGTCTGAATGTAGGGAAAAACAATTTGCTTTCCTTGACTTGTTATGGAGCCCTTCACCGACCACTCACTACCCTCATTGGGGGCTTTTCATTGTGGTAGGTTGCAGCTTCATCTTGCAATGGTGAGGTTTTGTGTCCCATAACATACTGTAATTTGTAATCCATAACAGGAGGATGCCACAACCTAACATGAATTTGCACCATGTGGCTTTGAGCATTACCGGTATATACTGATTACTGATTGGCAGTGCTTTATGGATTTATAATAAAAAATAAAGAAATGGGATAACGTGAGAGATTTGAACATTGGTAGATGCATAAAAGTAAGATACCTTACTTATGTATCTTGTTTACTCAAAAACGTAAGAGAGGTGGAGAAGGCAAAAGTTGATATAACATCTTAGTATGATCCTCAGCTCCATGTTGAAGGTTGTGAGTGACTTGAGAGATGATGAAGATGGACCCAAGATTATTATTTTTTGGGAAGAGTTTAATCCCACCTTTTTTTTCATATACAACTCAAGGTGGTGAACATACCGATACCCCTTCCCCCTCCTATTTTCCCCACAGCAATTTTTTGCGGTGAGTTGGGCTGAGAGAGAGAGTGACTGGCCCAAAATCACCCCACTGCAGAGGTGGGTTCCTGCCGGTTTGGACCGGCTCTATAGAACCGGTAGCGGGAATTTCCCCCCGCTCGCCGAACCGGCAGCGATGGCCGGCTGGCCCCCCCCCTCCACGAACGGGCTCTCTCGGTGGTGCCATAGGCGCCGCCATCTCAAGCTGCTGTTGTTTTTTGCTTCTGTGCATGCGCAGAAGCTTGGTTTTTAGCACTGCGCATGCACGCGCGCCCATGCGGCGTGTGAGGAAGCGAACCGGCAGCGAGGTAAGTTAGAACCCACCCCTGCTCCACTGGTTTGTCATATCCTAAGGCAGAACTAGAACTCACAGTCTCCTGGTTTCTAGGCCAGCACCATAACAACCACACCAAATTGGCTCCCTTTTTTTACAGTACTTCATTAGAATGAATCAGCCCCTGATACTGAATGGTTTCAGTAAGATCAAGCAATCAACATTCAGTTCCAGAAAATGGAGAGCGTATCTGTGTATCTTGATCAATTAAGAGATGTCACATGCTTTTAACTGTGGACCAAGTAGAATTAGGAAGGCAGGACCACAAAGCCTGAAAAAAGATCCAGGATCTTGGGCTTCAGAGGAAGCCTGTTGCTCACCTGGGACTTTTTCTGCTTATTTGGCTCTGCAATCTTCTGTTGTCTAGTTAGACTGGCTGTCAAAATAGCTGAACCAACATTAATTGATATTAAAGATCCTATTTGTATGGGGGGCATTTATGTTCACAGAGCAGACTTTGCTTAATTCTTCTGTATCGCTTATGCTTTCCAGCTGATTTCACTTATTGAATAAACCGCCCTGACATCTATTTCAGAAATATGTGGTTTCTCTTCTTCTTCTTCTTCTTCTTTTTTTTTTCCTGCAGCTCATCAAAGCCAAAGAACATTTATGCGTTGAAACCAGAAATATCTCTGAAAGTTTTAAAGCAGCTGCTTAAAAGAAGAAGTTTAGCAAGAATGGCTTTCAAAGATAAGGCTGTCGTTTCTGTGAGCCTCTTAAAGGAGTCGAAATCCCAGCTCTGTGACAAGTGTGTTTTGTGAATTCTCTTCAGTTGGGAGCAAGGATCTCCTATGCTTCTGGAACAAGGTGTAATTCATGGAGAGTCTTTTTTAAAAAAAATTCCTTGAATATAATTCACTTTGGGCCATGTCACTTTGGGCCACTTTGGGACCCCCACCCTGCTGGCCTTCCGGAAAGCGGTGAAGACCTGGCTGTTCCGGCAGGCTTGGGGCCATTGATCTCGCCTCTGTAATTGGCGAGATCCAGCCATGAAACAGTGTGTATGAGTTTTTAATTGTTTTTAAATGTTTTTATTATGTTTTCTTTTAATAGTTTTTTATATTGTTGTAAGCCGCCCAGAGTCCCTTGGGAATTGGGCAGTGTTAGATTCGCGCGCGCGGCAGCTGACAGGAGGGAGTCAGACACGGTAGAAGTTCAAGGCTTCTTTATTCAGCACCAAGAGACGGAACAGCAGGCAAGCGGCTTGACAGCTCCTTTTATACCGGAGCTGTCAAACGGCTAGCCAATCATGAGCGTCTAACTTCCCGCGCGGCTGCTGCTCGAGTGGGAGCCAATCAGAGGCGAGCAGCAGCCGCGCGGTCGTAACTCGAGGACATAACACCCCTCACCCCCCGGCTTGCACATGTGTAGTCAGCGAGCCACGTGGGCGGACGCCGACTCCGCCCAGATCTTCTCAGAACGGGGCCGTCAGCCAAAGAAGCAGGAGGGCAAGGACTGCAGCTCTGCGGCACCACCGGAGACATGGGCGCCGCCATCTTCGAGGGAGAACGCGACGTCGGAGAGGCCGGACAGGTAGGAACCAGAGGCGGAAACAGCAACGGGCCGGCCGGAGAGGGAATCGGAGCAGCGGGCTCCAGAGTCGTGGTTTCTCGGTCGGGAGCGGCGGCCTCGGCGGGAAGGCGGCGGTGCAGCTGATTCAGGTGGCGGCGCCAGAGTCGGCCATCGG
>QLTV01000974.1:3863912-3879246 GCA_003457575.1 Thermophis baileyi | reverse complement strand
TAATAATAATAATAATAATAATAATAATAATAATAATAATGTCATCCATTGGCATTAGCTTATGGAGTAGATATAATAAAGGATAAATCAGCCTGTAGGTAGCTGATCTTAGAAGCTGGCTGAAGTAAAGTTTGTGAGCCCAGCGTTGAGCTTCTGTGGAGAGAACTGAGCACCAAGGATNTAATAATAATAATAATAATAATAATAATAATAATAATAATGTCATCCATTGGCATTAGCTTATGGAGTAGATATAATAAAGGATAAATCAGCCTGTAGGTAGCTGATCTTAGAAGCTGGCTGAAGTAAAGTTTGTGAGCCCAGCGTTGAGCTTCTGTGGAGAGAACTGAGCACCAAGGATTATTATTATTTATTATTATTATTTATTAAATTTGTATGCCGCCCAACTCCCAAGGGACTCTGGGCGGCTATCTAAAGGATCAACATAAAGAGAACTTCAGTTCAGTGCATGACACAGGACATTTTAATGTAACTTACTGTAATGTGCATTTTTAGAGGGGCGTGGTGGCCTAGTGGTGAAGGCATTTGCCTCCCACTCGGAAGGTTGAGAGTTCAATCCTAGGTAGCGGCAAATATTTCTCTCCTAGGGTGCAAAGAAAAAAAAATCTGCTGTGAACTCCATGTGGCGTCAGGAAGGGGATCCGGCCAGTAAACGCTCAGCTCCATCCAGTCGCCCTGACTCTACCCTGAGTTAAGGGATTAGAGCAGCGCAGTGGTGAAATTCAATTTTTTTTTGCTACCGGTTCTGTGGGTGTGGCTTGGTGGGCATGGCTTGGTGGGCATGGCAGGGGAAGGATACTGCAAAATCCCCATTCCCACCCCACTCTGGGGCCAGCCAGAGGTGGTATTTGCCGGTTCTCCGAACTACTCAAAATTTCCACTACCGGTTCTCCGAACTACTCAAAATCTCTGCTACCGGTTCTCCAGAACCTGTCAGAACCTGCTGGATTTCACCCCTGGAGCAGCAGTCCCCAACCTTTACGGCATGACAGCCTGGCTGGGGGAGGGAGTGGGGAACAGGGCCGGTGCCCGTACTGCATGTGTGCACAGCTTGAGTCACACGAACGGCAGGCTGGCACACATGCACACGCAGCTCGACTGCAGGTGGAGCTGCACCCGCATGAGCATGCACACTGGCCCACCACTCACACGAGTCAAGCTATGGCATACACATGTGCACTAGCCTTCCTCTTGCATGGCCTGATTCTGAATAGGCCAAAGCCCAGTAGTGGGCCGTAGCCCAGGGGTTGGGGACCTCTGGATTAGAGGGTCATAAAATGGGAGTTTTTAAGCAGACCCTGCCATGGTGTTAGGAAGAAGAAGCCTGTAACGTGCATTTTTAAACTCTGAAAGGGAGAAAACAATATCAGTCCTGAAGATCAGAGATTAGTTGATGGGGATTTTGCAATTCTTTCTGCAAAATGTTCTTTTGTAACATAAGAAGCACTATTGAGAGTGGGAAGAAACATTTGGATTCTCTTCTCCAACAAATAAGCATTTATTGCATGAATGCACTCATTAATTCATGTCCCCCACTTCCAAGAAAGATTATGTGAAAAGTCTTCAAGGTCAGTTTCTCCCAAACCCTGTAAGCCACGTTTTCCTACTTCTAAAGAACCCTACAAATTGATATTAACCTGTGTTACTAGTTTGATTAACTTTTTGGTTCAATGCATTTGACTCTCTCTTTCAGAGAGCTTATAAAGGAGGCTCAGGTTACTAGGACATATTCTAGGAAAAATGCATGATTTGCTTCAACATGTAGTCCCTGAAAACCTTTCCAGGGTACAGGTAGTTCTTGACTTACAACAATAATTGAGCCCGCGATTATGGTCGTAAATCATGATGTTTGTTAAGTGGATCCTGATGTGAGTGTGACCAATTTTACAATATTTTTTTGCAGTGGTCATTAAGCAAATCCATATGAGGTTTTTGTTTTTTTTTAAATTTCCTGGAAACTGGAAATAAACATAGTTTTCCAGCAAAAATGTTGTAAATTGCGGTCAGATGAGTATGGGATGCTACAAACAGCCATAAATGTGGCTGGTTGCTGAGCACTCAAACTGCAGCCATGTGGCCACTGGGAGAGGGGGAAGGCAGCCATCGTAACTCTGAATTTGGGTCATAAGTACCTTTTTTGGGTCTGTCGTAACTTCAAATGGTCCTAAGCAACTGGTCATAAATCAAGGACTACCTGTCTAGAGAAAAGAAGGACTAAGGATGACATGATAGCAGTATTCCAGTCTTTGAAGGGCTGCCACAAAGAGGAGGAGGTCAACTTATTTTCCAAAGGACCAGAAGGCAAGACAAGAAACAATGGATGGATGGAAACTAATCAAGGAGAGAAGGAACCGGGAATTAAGGAGGAACTTCCTAACCAGTAGAACAGCTTGCTTTCAGAAGTTGTGAGGGCTCCATCACTGAGCAGGGGTTGGACTAGATGACTTCCAAGGTCCTTTCCAGTTCTATTCTGAATCTGACCTGTACATCTAAAAGTTGCAAAGCAATGTTAATGCAATAGGAAAGGAAAACCATGAAACAACTGAAGTTTTAGACCCAATGTCACTATTCTGATTGTTAACAGACCCTCTGAAGAATGGCATTCTTCCTCCACAACAACATTTACATTTATTACATGTTAAGGTTAGAATTAGGATACTAAATATCTGCTCTGGGAGAATCCTCTGGCAACTTGTAGCTACGGCTTTAATATGGAACATTAAAACGATGCTTTTATTTTTTCTTAAAACAAAACAAATGTTGTGAGATTTATGTTCATTATCGAATAATGTAATGGGCAATAAGAAGAACCGTGAGGAACAGAAGAAGAGCCCCAACCAAGAGAACGGTCAAACAAAAGTCATTTCAGTCTGAGACCAAATATAATTTGAGAAAGCATCTCAGGCTTGACCTTCCCTAATTCCCTTGAAGAAAAAGGGGAGCTGTAAAGGTAGGTGCCTTCAGATTGTTAAGATTCTATTGCTGTAACATTTATAATAAAAGTACTATGGTATTTATTGGTTTGGTTTCCTAGTTGGGTCTTCTTCAAAGGGCTGGCTGTAAGCATACATTGTTGAAAACAAAACTATTTAGGGGATTTATAATCCCTCCCACCCCCCACCCCTCAAAAAAGCTCTTTGAAATCAACCAACACTTTCCCAAAAACACATTACTGCACATCCTGAATTCAGCCTTGGTCATGATGACAAGTATTACTGTAAACTAGAAATGAGAGGCGCGTACAGACGTTATTGCATGTGATTTAATGTTTATTTGAAATTCTAGAGGATCTTCATTGCATAATGGGAATGTCATCTGCACACCACTAACCTCGGCTGTGGCTATGTTAACAAGGAGGAGGGAGGAGACAATCCCCAAGGAGAAACAGTTAATCAGATAAGTTCCAGATAGAACCAGAGGGCAGCATTTCTTCTTTAATACTGAAGACTATGCAGTAACCCTATCTTCCTATAATCCCTGTTAAGGGAGAACTGACTTTCCCCATTTTTGTTCTGACAAAGAGAAGGATGAGGTTTGAAAAACCATGTTACACCAAGCAAAAAAGAAGATATGAGAAGCTGAAATAAGGTCAAAAAGTGGCCTGCCTAAAGCATGGGTAGTGGGGGGGTAAAGGTAAAGGTTCCCCTCGCACATACGTGCTAGTCGTTCCCAACTCTAGGGGGCGGTGCTCATCTCCGTTTCAAAGCCGAAGAGCCAGCGCTGTCCGAAGACGTCTCCGTGGTCATGTGGCTGGCATGACTAAACGCTGAAGGCACACGGAACGCTGTTACCTTCCCACCAAAGGTGGTCCCTATTTTTCTACTTGCATTTTTACATGCTTTCGAACTGCTAGGTTGGCAGAAGCTGGGGCAAGTAACAGGAGCTCATTCTGTTATGCGGTGCTAGGGATTCGAACTGCCGAACTGCCGACCTTTCTGATCGACAAGCTCAGCGTCTTAGCCACTGAGCCACCACGTCCCCTTTTTGTGGGGGATAGAGACCCCCAAATCATCCCTCCCTTTGCTGGCCAAGATGCTGGATTATCCATGAAGAGGAAGGACAAAATGGAGCAGTACAATAGCAAATAGATTTTTCTCTGCGCCGAAGCAGGTCAAATTTTGCAGCTGAACAATCTGCTGGAATGCAAACAGTGATAACTAGGTTGTTTTTAAAAGAATACATGGGCAGTTTGTCAGAAATTAATTACAGAAGGCAATGTTTTCTCTTATTGTCCATCTGGGAGGTCTAGATACACAGCGAGAAAACCCCTGAGCTTCAACATTTGCAAACAGCACTGGTATTGGAAAGAGATTTATAAGCATAATGTCAAAATGGAAACTTACTCTTTATAGCTCTACTTGTTTGTGCTACCATAACTCTATACTACATCAAACTGCCTTTGCTCCACCCTGAAGGGCAGCAGAAATGAAGAGTTATAACACCTTTTCCTGGCGTTGGCTACATCTTATATCACACTGATGTGACACAAAGACTTTGTGTCATCACTTCTGTGTTATGCTGGAAAAGTCCATTCTATACAATTGTACAAAACAGTTTCAATTAAGGCATTTACACCATAAATGAATTTATGCTTGTCCAGGACCAAGTCATGCTGAACAAATGAAGGCTTACTTTGGAGTAGAGAAGCTGAGAATTGCACAATCCCCCTTTTCTAAACTAACAGATTGGAAATGAAGCACAAAAAATCTGAAAGCCTACTGGTGCATTGTAGATCTTATTTCCTTATAAATGGATAAGCAAGGTTGTGCTACACATCAACTTCAGAAAATCTGCAGTGGCCTACGAAATCATAACACTATATAAATGAGGAAGAGGTAGTTCAGCTTTTACATCAAAAAGACCACACTGTGATGATTATTTTTATATGCAATTATTCTAGTGCTAGTAATACTGTACAGCCATTGGTATAAAATAGAAGCCAACAAAAAGCTGCCATCTTCATAATTTTTCTCCATAGGAAGGAGATGCTTTCATTGGCAGCATATCTGGTCCATCAGGGGCATCATCAAACTAACATTGAAATAGTTTGGGGGACTCTTGCCCTTCCTAAATTTGTGAAATGGTTATGAAATTAACTTCATTTCACAAAACAGGCATCATTTCTGTAAGCCAAGCAAGGGGGAAGCCACTGTGATGCCCAAGGAGAGAACTACCAGTTACTTTCAAAGTAATGCAGATTGAGGACTTCTGGTTTGACATCGCGGTGAGATCAGACGCGAGGAGCGGGGCTCCGCGAACTTGCGCCAAATCCTCTTCGTTGGAGGGGGCCCCCAAGGGGCTAAAGTCACCCTGTAGGGATGATGACGAAAGGAGAGGCACACTGCAGGTCGTGGAGAGTGGTGGTTCTCCAGCTGGACCCAGGGATTCCCTCCCATCCAATGACAAAGAGGAGAGGCAGCCATTATGTCTGCCGTGAAGCTGGGGCAGCCGAAGAAACAAAGAATGTGCTGGAGCGGTGTAGATGAACAGTGATTGGAACTGGGTGAGGTGATTCTTTTTTTTACCTAGAACCTAACCCCAAAGAAAATAAACCCTGGAAAAGAGACTCTTTGAAATGCTTGTCAAAGTGGTGAATAATTACAGAGAGAAAAACTATAGACCCGAAAGAAAAGGGAGAGCGCAAAATCTTTAAAATATAGAAATATTGGATTTTTAAACTTTATTGGCAATATTTTGGTAAGGCATTTTAAAATGCTGGAATTATTTGTCTGAATATTGACTATTTGCAAAAAAACTGAAATAAATATGTCAGATTTTGTGCAACATTGAAATTTAAGCTGAATGTGCCATCTACTGGTGAATGGAATATATACTAAACTCCTACAACCTTGGGAAGTACTAATAAGACAAAGGAAAAAAAGTGGAAATAAATAACATTTGGAGGACTGCTGTGCTATCTACTGTTCTATATCTGTCTACTTCATGGTTATTGGAGGTTTAACTGTGAGATTATGGAAGACATCTAAAGAAAGCAACTTTTAAATGCCAGGATCTATGACTGAACTTACAGAGTGGACTTAAAGAGACATTTGGAAATCTTCCTGGATTACCTACAAAGAACTAATTGATTAACTGTTGGACATAAAGAATTATAATTATTGTATTTCTCAAATAAAGGAGAGATGAGTGGAATTGTACAAGACATGGATTTACTTTTTCAAAATTTAAAAAACATTATGGAGAAAGAATTTAAGGAGACTATGGAACGAATGGAGAATACCATCCAAGGGATGATAAGTAAAGACCAAGATGCCCAGGAAAAGGAGGAGTCAACAGAAGGAATGAATAAGGAGGAAGACAAAGACAAAGAGGAGACAACAGTGGAAATAATAATGTCTGATGAATTAAACTAGGGCGAGAATATATCAGAGGGGGAAGAGAGGTCTGAAAGCAAGATAGGGGCTTGCATAGAAATGTTAGAAACTAGGCAGTGGAAGAGGGTAGAGGTGGGAGGAATACCTAGATTAAACATCCAAGACAAAGACCCAAGGGAGGAGTTTGGGAGGCAAGTAAAAAAAAAAAACGAATAAGAATTGAAATACTAAAGCAGACAAGAGTTGATGGTTAGAAAGGGAATGCTGTTTAATATAACATTGGCTTTATTGAGAGCTAGAATAGAGGCAGAAATAAGATCAAGGGGGAATATTATTATACATATTTTTATATAACATACTAAAAGTAATAGCTAGATGTAAAGATTAGATGTTGAAAGATGGTATCACTATGTACGTTTAAATAATATTGTGATTGTTATTAGAATGGCGCACAAAAACACTGAACAACTAAACAATGCAGGAACACACTCTAATACAATTACATAAGTATGATTAATGTAACAAATATTATTAATATTATTATTATTTGTATTTAAATGAACGATACCCAGATGCCTCACTGTTCATATAATGATATTGATGTATATCCAAAGAAAAAAGAAAAAAAAGTAATGCAGATCAAAAGAAAGACCATAGAAAATGACCTTACTGAATAGCCTACACAAAATGTTGGCCAACTCTTTCCATGGGCTGCAGATTAAAGCTGAAGGGAATATCAAAAAACTGTAATTACTGGAAGTACATAACATGAAGCTTAGAGAGGATGTGAAGTCAATGGAGAAAAACACAGCCATTATAATTAATAAAGCCAGACAAAAACCAATGCCACTAACATAGTGGTGAGAAGCAAATATCAGGATTTTTCCCCCCAGTATAATCAACAATATTAACATAGATGTCATCACCACAGCAGAGAAAACCTGAAACCATTTCCTCACTTCACTGCAGCTGCTGGCTGATGCTAATGGTCCTGGTGACATGACTTGGCCTCCTTGGTTGCACAGAATTTAGCCACAATGTCAAAAGAAGTAGCATTTATATGGATAAATGCTGTAGTGTTTAAAGCATGTGAATCAGAGCTGCAACAATCATTCTCTAGAAGCAGGATTATTGGAGGGGGGGTTGTTTCACATGGTTTTTATAGCACTTAGACTTATATACCGCTTTACAGTGCTTTACAGCACTCTCTAAGCGGTTCACAGAGTCAGCATATTGCCCCCAACAATCTGGGTCCTCATTTTACCCACCTCAGAAGGATGGAAGGCTGAGTCAACCTTGAGCCGGTGAGATTTGAACCGCTGAACTGCTGAACAGTCAGCTGAAGTAGCCTGCAGCTGAAGTAGCCTGCAGTACTGCACTCTAACCACTGCGCCACCTCGGCTCTTTTCTTTTCCAGATAGCAATAGCACTTAGATTTATATACCACTTCACAATGCTTTACAGCCCTCTCTAAGTGGTTCATGGTAAGAGTCAGCCTATTGCCCCCAACAATCTGGGTCCTCATTTTACTGACCTCGGAAGGATGGAAGGCTGAGTCAACCTTGAGCTGGTCAGGATCGAACTGCTGGCAGTTGGCAGAGTTAGCCTGCAATACTGCATCCTAACCACTGCGCCACTACGGCTGTCAGCCTCCCAGTAGAATCCTAGGGTTTTGTGGGAAAGGATAAGTTCTCCAGAATCAGAATAACATCCCACTTGTACCTGCTTCCATTAACATAAAATCTTCATTGGCTTATGGGAAGGAAGATTATATCTCACTGAAATTTCCCACTATTTCCTTCCATTCCTTTCAAATGGAAATAATGAAAAAAAGGGGGGGGGGAAACCACCCGACAAAATGGTGTAAAAAATACATGTAGCCTTTTTTGGGTCAACAGCCCCCAAAGTACTAGGTGGACCAGGACAAAACCAAACTTCATTTTATTTCATTTTATATTTAAATCAAATTACATATAGTTATAAAATTGCACTCCAGTCATCTATTTAAATTCCCTTTCCCTCCTCTCACATTAAAGAGCTACAGTTTGGTTAGAAAGCTTGGAGGCAAATACGGGGTGGAGAAGAGGCAACGTTTGGTGGGAGAGGGGGGCCTAGAAGGCAGCCATAAGGTCTGCCTTTATGAAGAAGTAAGATGAGATCCATGGCCTGCCCTAACATTAGACAGAATGAGGCAATTTGCTTTCAGGAGCACAAGTTGGGAAGCTGCTCTGTTTGGGGCTAAGTGAAGTTTCTAGGCTGTTTTCAAAGCAGTCCAGTGGCAACACATTCCAGGAATCCAAATGAGAAGTTAAACAAGCATGGATGATTGCAGCAAAGCTACTTCTGTTTGGATACGGCAGCACATGTTATATCGGCATAAACCTGAGCTGAATAATCTGTAGCCCTTATCTCCATCTGCTTAGCTGGCCTGCATTTTCCCTACTTGATGCCATTTTCCTTCCTGCCCAGCAACAGAACACAGTGTGTAAATTACAGAGAAGAGAGGTGTAATTCTTCTCACCGGGTTACTCAACAGCTCCATATTGTTCGGCAATCTTGCACTAGGAATTACTGCAGAATGAACAAGGGGGCTGAGCAGGGGTGAAATCCAGCAGGTTCTGACAGGTTCTGGAGAACCGGTAGCGGAAATTTTGAGTAGTTCGGAGAACCGGCAAATACCACCTCTGGCTGGCCCCAGAGTGGGGTGAGGTGGGAATGGAGATTTTTTAATATCCTTCCCCCAGGGGTGGGGAGGGAATGGGGATTTTGCAGTATCCTTCCCCTGGAGTGGGGTGGGGTGGGAATGGAGATTTTGCAGTATCCTTCCCCTGGAGTGGGGTGGGAATGGAGATTTTGCAGTATCCTTCCCCTGCCACGCCCACCAAGCCACACCACGCCCACCAAGCCACGCCCACAGAACCAGTAGTAAAAAAATTTGGATTTCACCACTGGGGCTGAGCATTTCTACAAGTTCCTTCCTTCTGCACTACTCATCTAAGCTGTCGAAAACCACTAGCCAGCTGGGCAGGACTGACTGGAAGAGATGGATGGGGGGAAACAGCCATGTTATTAAGCTCATCGGTACATCCATGTTTGTGAGTGAACAGAGATATGAATATGTGAGTCACACAGATGTGCAAAGGATGCATGTATGTATGAAAATGAAGGGAGAGAGAGGGAAGCATGCCGCAGGAGAGAACTGAGATTTTCTTGTCCTTGTTTGGCTTTGTCCTCATTTACTGCTCACTCTGCTCCCATAATGGAAGTGATCAAAAGATTCTCTTTCCAAGACTATAAAAGGTATTCCAAGCCATCAGGCTTGTGTGTGCCTATAGCCCATGGACGAGGAATACAAACAACCATTCATATCCACAACAACACCCAAAAGGTACACTGGGTATTGCAGTATCCTAAGCACATACATAAGAGGTAGAGTTTGCATCACTATGTTACAATGCACATTTCATCCCTTGCTCTTCTGTCCAGTTGATCTCTATGCTGGGCAGCTGTGGTCCTCTAAAGCACGGGTGTCAAACTCACCACGTCACGTTGCGATCACGTGACGTTTTGCAACGTTTTTCCCATTCGTGGAGCTGGGATGGGCGTGACGCATCTGGCCCATGGGCCACCAGTTTGACCTCTGCTCTAAAGTATTGCTGAACTACAAGCCCCAGCAACTTCACCCAGTATACCTAATGGGGAAAAATATTGGGAGCTGCAGTTCAGTAACATCTGGAGAGCCATATCTTCCTCACCCTTGCTATAGAGACACGGATGGAGCCAAGTGCTATGAATCTCATCCTTCATTATGTTTAATCATAGTAATAACCATAATGATAGTACAATTGGAAGCTACATTAGGCACTTTAATTAAAGTACAATCTAAGATTACATTACTGTACTCTTATGCTACAAGCAGAAAAAGGGAGAACTGGGATACACCAACACGATTAGTAACACTTATGCCACACAAATGCAAGAGACAGTAACCTAGACTATATGTGAATTGGATATGGTCTGATTTTCCATCATGCTCAGCAAATCCATCCAAATCAAGGATACATAAAGTCTTTAGTTTGGTTTGCAGTCTGATACACTGTCTAAATTTTAAGCCTACTCTGGTTAAAATAGTTTTCAACGATTACTCCCACTCATGGTGACCTGAATGGAAGGCAGTGTTTAGAAGAAGGCAATTTCCTTCCAGTGTCCAAGATTAGCTGAAATGCCATATCACAAATTTTGTGGGTTTAGATGAATTGTGCATGACTCATGCTTCCAATTCTTTTCTGAAAAAGGTTATTTGGGGGCCACATAACAAGCAGCTGTGCCAACAAAGGCATACAAACACAGGGTCAGAAGCTTCCCTTGTAGCAGCTCTGAGAGCCATTGTTAAGACAACGGAAAATCAACTGATTTGGTCTCTCAGTCCAGCTGGATAAGGAAGAGAAATCTACTTGACCTTGGCCCCGGCCGGAAATATTATTTGCAGAAGCACAATTTCAAATGACAGGTCAACAAATAGGAAAGCGCCTCTGCGGTTCTACATCTGTTCTTTGCTCCTTTTCTTATTTCCAAAAGAGGAACTTTTCCCAAGGGGCAGAGAGAAGGCATGGATGTCCATTTCTGCAACCCAGGAAGTGCTTTGCATTGGTGCAGACTGCTCAAAGAAAATCCTTGCTTTAAAGCAGTGATACAACTCAAATGGAGAATATGTTAGAGCTGAAAGGCATACAATTTGCTGGAGAGAAAACTTCTTCTCCTGAACAGATTGGTTCAGCAAATCGGTTCCCTTGCTGGATTCCTGTGCTGTATGCTTCTGTGTCCTACACAGCCCATGACTTGTGGGAGGAGAACAGGATAGCTTGTCCAAGATTGCCAAACTCAAGTTGGGAATTCCTGGATCCAGGATCATGGGATGGAGCAATAGGGCCCGCTGAATGAGCTTTGCTCGTTCCTTCTGGGACACCAGAAGGAACAAGCAAATGATGATGTTTAGGTAGATCTAATAGAGCCACGGGCAAAGCAAGCCATTTTTTTCTTCATCTCTTATACCAGAAGGGAGGAAAAAAGATGCTGCATGCAAGCTGGGTTAGTCTGAGTAAGAAATGTATGAAAATGTAGATGCATTTTAAAAAGAAACACTGACCAATGAGCAAACTGGCTGAAACAGAGTTACAAGCATATACCGGTATATATAGAACTGTCATAGACTGAAATAGCGTTCACCCCATCATTTTTTCCCCTCTGGCTCCAAAACACATAACCAAGGAAGTTCCCTTTGATGTTTATAGTATCAGTCAGAATCCTCAACTTGTTTGATCCTTGATCTTCCCAATCCTAGAGTCTTACAAAAAGATTTTTCATCCTTAGTTAGAGCTCCTCCCCACTCCTTCCATCTCATACACACGCCTTTTCAAATCCCAGCTCATCGGTCATAGAGATTTTTGTTATTTTTTCCTTTTCAATGGAATAGTTTACAGCTTCAGATTTTAAAACTCTTCAAGCCATGAAATCTTTCCCTTTCCCAAATATTTGTTAAAGGGAACTTATTCAATTGAGTTTTTTTGTTTTTTTTAAAAATTATGGGGTGGGGGGGAACATTCAGCAATGCACACATTACTAATCCTATATTGCTGAAATTTCTTAGCCATTTCCTTTCTGATCTGAAAGAGGTTTCTCTTTTTATATTTTAGTTCCAGGACACTTGAGAATTCATTTCAATTTTTTTTCCCCTGTGGCATTTTGAACTTTCTTCTTATCGGTGCTGCTGTTTCATTACACAGTTCTCCTATCTTTCTGCTAATGCTTCCGGATCTGAAAAAGCCCAGTGGGAGGAGTTGGCTCATAATGTCTGTCAGAGAGATGTATTTGTGCATTCCTAAGAGCAGGAATCTAACTTGAACGAAAATTACTGAGGCAGTTTTTATGATTAAAGCAAAAAGGGGTGTGTGTTTTTTTAAAGGAAATACATGAAAGGGATAGGGTAGGCCAAGCCTAGCACCTAGAGTCGGAGAACAAGCATTCCAAATATGTGTGCCTAAGAACATGCTGGGATGGAGAACAGGTGTGCAGTTTTCCTTGTGTTTCCCCTCCTTCCCCAGCAAAGTGGTAGGCAGTTTCACAGGTCAGCCAAGAAAAAGAAGAAGAGATTTCTGACATTCCTTGCCAGCTTCCCATAAGCAACATCAATGGGGAAGCCAGCAGGAAGTTGGAAGTCACTTCCTTTGTTTCTCTGTTTAGGTAAAGAAATAACTCTGAAAGGATGAATCAACAGGGCGTGTGTTGTCTTACATAGTTCCTATGGGACTCGTGGAGACTGTCTTGTGACTTCACATACGGTATCACAAAGAACTCACACCAGTCTTGAAAGTCTGTTTTTTTCCTTCCCTGGACTTTGTCAGTCTACAAATATGCCATCCATTTCTTTCTGTTGGCTGAACTGACTATGCTCTATTGCTGTGATGGCGAACCTATGGCACGCGTGCCCAAAGTGGCATGCAGAGCCATGTCGCCTGGCACACGTGGCAGCCATTCCTCTTCCTGGTTTCTGGCATGCATGCGCACACAACAATCAGCTGGCCTTTGTGCAACCGGCAGTGCCGGAAACCGGAAGAGCTGGTCTTCCGTTTTCCGGCGTGAGCAAGCGCACCGGCCAGCTGATCGGCGCGTGCGCATGCACGGCAGTAACCGGAAGACTTGCCGGTCAGCATGCATGCATGCGCCGGAAACCAGAAGTAAATTTTTCAGGGCGCGCATGCACCCTGGGCAACTCTTCTTCCTGATCGCGGCCCAGATGAGTGTGCGCGTGTGCGCGAAGTGCTCCCTTTTTGGCACTCGGTGCCGAAAACGTTCACCATCACTGCTCTATTGCTATAACAGTATCTGTTCTGTTCTCACCCAGATGCTTTCTATATGACGTCTATGTTCAGATTCATTAATTTCCATTAAAAAGTGTGTATAATACATGCATGCCCACATGCACTATAAAAGCACACTTAATACTAATCCTCCATTTTTGAGTTTTGGTTCTTTTTGAACAATTTATATCCTTTCATTTCTATTTTACAGCCCTAAATATTATCCCACCAAATCTCAGGGATATCCATCAAATCTTATTGAAGTGTTCAGTCAGAGGAGTTCAACCTATTTATTTCCCTTCTATGAATCAGTATATACAGACATACCATCTGCAGACCCCATCGTTTCCTCTTTTTTTTCTGTTGAATTTATCTGAAAATTTCTCCTGACACACTTACTTCTATATTTTCCTACTATGCTCATTATGCTAACAATTTCCTTTAATGTAATGCATATTTTTCCCTCAATGAATTTTGAATGGGGAAATATATCACTAAACTATGGGAATTGCAAACATTGAAGTACAATCTTGTTCCAGTTTGTGTACAGATCCAAGTAATGCAACTAGCTAAGTTCTCATTAAAACAAGACTCAGGTTTCCAATACCTCATGGGAGCAATTCTAAAATTATAGAATGAATGGAACCATTTCACTTACTGGTTGCAACCGCATTCATTAAAGCTTCCCTAACAGGTGGCAGTACCTGTCTGACCTCATCTTAGCTTAAAAACTAAGCAGGGTTGGATTTGGTTAGTGCTGGAATGGAAGACTACCAGGCCTGTAGGCTAGACCCAGAGTTGAAAATCATCCCAAGAGAAAGCAAGTGGCAAACCACTTCTGTATTATTGCTAGCAAATAGGGGCCCAAACATGAAATCATGAGGAATCCAACTCAAAGTGAGGAGACCTTACGTTATAGAAATCAACATATAGATATTTACTGACATAAATGCTTGGCAAACTGGCTTTTTTTATTGAATTATATGAACAAAATGGATCTTTCTACTGTAGATATGGTCCATTCTATCTCCTGATTCTGGAACATACTAAAATCAGGGCCTTGTCCCCACCTGAAGAACAGCCTTGACAATCAGAAACTGTCTCTAAGCCCTTGTCCCCATAACACTGTCTTTATCATATTCTCAGCCCTTGAGTGAGTGAGACAGGCTTAGTTCTTCACTACCTGCACTAATGTAAAATTAGCATCTCCCACCTTATTTCAATGCTATTCAAATTCCGGCCAATCTTGTGATCTATAAAGTCTGTTATGGTTTGCTACTCTTCCCCTTAGAGCCCCTGCCATATGATGCATGGCAGAAGTGTAATGGAAAAAATAAATAGATCCCTTTTCCTCCCTATCTTTTAGACTTGATCAGAGTCAAACGTAGTTCCTCTCTTGACCTAATACTATCTGAGTCAAATTGATGCTTGCTCCCTGTCCCCAAAGAAAGCCCTCCTACAATCCCATCTAAACCAAAGAATAGATGCCTCCTCAACTTTACAGGTCCAAGGACTGCTTAACAAGGAAATTGCAATCTAGAGAAACCCGAATCTTCTGCCCACCATCAGTTGGCGATCGTGACATTCCATCTCCTTCAACAAGGGGCTTCCCCAGTTCTGCTGCCATCCTGAATGGTCCATCTTGCCTAACAACAGAAGTAACCCCAGATACATTGACAGGGACTGCCTAACATCCCCAAACTGACCAGCCAATTAGATCTCTAGGATTTCCTGCTTTGTATTTATTTTATTTATTTATTTGTCAAACATGTACAAGATAGCAGGTATAGGTATAATCATAAACATAATCAAAGTGAATACAGATAGATGAAGACAATAGGACAGTAGGACAGGGACGGTAGGCACGCTGGTGCGCTTATGCACGCCCCTTACAGACCTCTTAGGAATGGGGTGAGGTCGACAGTAGACAGTCTAAGGTTAAAGTTTTTGGGGTTTGGGGAAGAAACCACAGAGTCAGGTAGTGAATTCCAGGCATTGATCACTCTGTTGCTGAAGTCGTATTTTCTGCAGTCGAGTTTGGAGCGGTTTACATTAAGTTTGTATCTATTGTGTGCTCGTGTATTGTGGTGGGTGAAGCTGAAGTAGTAATTGAAAGGTAGG
>QLTV01000974.1:3830702-3842476 GCA_003457575.1 Thermophis baileyi | reverse complement strand
TCGGTTATACATGCCAGATCTGCTCTCTCCTCCCGGATTAAATCCCGGATGAGAGGGGCTTTGTTCCCAATCGATCTGGCATTAAGCAGCAGCAGCCTGAGGCCAGGGCCCTGAAAACCCAAGTCACCAGAAGGGTCAGAACAGGCAATCGCTTTGATACAGCGAGTACTAGTTCTCCACACATGGTCTCCCCTTGGGTTCCCGCCATACCTACCTCTCCCAACCACCACTGGGATGCTCCAACCCGCCACCCTCCTTGAGATCCCATCCCCCACCTCACTGCCCCCCCCTCTATCCGGCAGGCCGACAATATCATTCATACCAAGCCCAGGGTCAGATCTGGGCACCCATCTGCTTCTGTTAGTACACTCAGCAGAGGGGGCTTCATTTCCCTCCCCCGGCTCCCCCATTCTCACCAACACAACCAATCAGACATACTCTTCCATTCACAGTCAAACCAGACAACCCACCACATTCACACCCAAAACATGGCTAAAATTGCTAAAAACTGGCCAACAAAAAAGAAAATTGCATTGTAAATGCAACCCTAGGTGACTTAAAAGAGCAGTCTGCAGGGAAATGTCTGTAAAACATCTATAGGGAAACTTAGCCCAGGTTTTACAGGGATGACAATTTCTTGTTGTAAATGCAACCCAAGATGGATTAAAAGGGTAGTCTATAGGGAAATAAATTGTCAGAAAGAAAACACCGCTTTGATATGGGCTGTCGTTAAGACCCATGAATGTAACTTGCCCATAAAACATCTCATATCCAGCAGGGCCTGCAGAACACTGAGCTGGTGGGACACAAACAAAGTCACCGAGATCCTTGTTAATGTGTTTCTGAGTTCCTTGTTGCATCAGGCTGGGCTATTTGAGGGGCTGCCTCTCCCTGCTTGGGTCTACCTGTCCCATCAGATCCAGCAGCAGAAGAACACTTTGAGTTCCATCTATTAGAAAGTGGGATCTGGTGGAACCCAGAAAGATTGCCAAGTCTGTCATGATGCCCACACTTTGATCCTCAAGATTAGATTAGCCCAAACTCTATTGGCGTTAAGGCTTTGGAGACATGGCTATGCCACCAAACATGGGAGCAGGATGTGTAGCAGAGTCCATGGAGTAGTTATGATGCCTGATATGATCATGGGGTTTTTTTTGGGGGGGGGAAGATTATTTCAGTTGCAAATTATGTTATAATGTTGCTGTTTATTGTGTTTTTAACTGTTGTTAGTCACCAAGATCCTGGTGATGCTGTTGAGATGGGTGGCTATATAAATTTAAATAAATAGTATATGCAACAAACTGCATACCTGATGTATTATTCCATTTTGTTTTGTGCTGTGCTGTTTTTAAACACACACAGTCACACACCCCAAAAATGGAAACTAAACCATTGGAATACAGATCTGAGATCTTATCCAAGTCTGGAGAGATATTAGGGAGTGGACAGAGATTGTGAATGTTGTATGAGCAAAGTAACAGACACTTACACACTCACACATGAACACACATGCACACAAATACATGTTGTGACATGAACCTGCTAACTATACAGTAATAGCACCCAGAGAGCCTGCAACATCTGCTTTCAACAAGTCTGGCAAGAAGAAACATTTAAAGTAAAAACTGAGCTCGGGGAACAGATTTGTAATTGACCTTCACATCAGGAACATCTGGAGAAACATAAAACTGGTACCTTTATTTTGAGAAAAAGTACAGAAGCGGTTGTAGGGGAGATGTGAGGAGTAGGAGGGAAAAAAGACCAAACAGGAAAAGTGATTTTGACTTTATGAAAGAAGATGTAGTCCTGTTCAGTCCTTTCTAGCTCACATTTAGAGCACCCAACACTTGCTAATAGTCTGTTTTGCAGACAACTGCTGTTTCATCAACGTGAGCAAATCTGTGAATGGGAACAATGTGAGCCCCCCCCCCCTCACCACATTCTTAATTCCAGTTGGCATTGTATGAGGGAAGATTCAAGAGGAGTATTCTGTAGAGGCAGAAATAGCCACCAGTGCTTCAAATTCAGTGAAGACAAAGCATGAGAGAAGAACTGATTGTAAGAAGAGCACAACAGAATAGAAAATAATTCCTTTTTTTTTTGGAAACTGACGCAGGATTAGTGAATCTGCAGGCTGCAGTGAGTGTTCTTGCTTTATTCCATCATTTCCATGCCGGATGAAATCTCCCTTGTTATCTCATCAAACATTAATTAAATCTTATTGCCCCTTTTCACAGCTCACCAAAGAGACAAATATGAAAAATATTTGCTTATTAAAGCTGTTGGGATAGGGAAGCTATGCATACTTTTTTTTTTTTCTGTACTCCCTCTTGGTATAACACATCACTGCTTTTGAGGCACAATTCTTCACTGTTCCTACAGTCTCACTTTGATTTCAGGGCTGAGATGTTCCATCCACCATGAAAGAAGCTAATGCACCATCTCCTTATTCAGTCTGCGAGGTTGCCATACTCAGTCTTCCATAACAGTCAGCAAATGTAAAAAGCATCCATGGCTATGGAGCTTGTGGAGAAGGAATTTGTCTGGAAATGAATGTCATTGAATTCAGCTGCAGCACTGAGTCACCATAAGCAGACTTGTCACATCTCAGAATTTTTTGCTAATTTTCTGGTAGTTTCTTTAGCATCTTTTCCAGGACTTCCCAGAACAACGAATCAAAACATTCACTATTTTTTTGCTTGATTCGCATGTTTTTCCCATATACCTGATTCAGCCACGTCCAAAATACTGCATGCCAAGAAATCACAGTACTGGATTCGGGCCCTCTCTTCCTTAGCTCAACCTTTTGATCCATCCAGCATAGTTTAGGATCCTGCTGCATCAGAGTAAGAAAATACAAAGAGACTTGGGCCATTCTACAGAATAAAACTCCATCGCTTGGGGTGAAAGAAGCAAGAGAAGCAATATGTTCCCTCCATTGTGTTTGTGTGTTGTGGAATTCCCAAGAGTTTTAGAGTTTTTAACTCTGTGGTTTCTTCCCCAAACCCAAGAAACTTTAACCTTAGACTGTCTACTGTCAACCTCACCCCATTCCTAAGAGGTCTGTAAGGGGCGTGCATAAGCGCACCAGCGTGCCTACTGTCCCTGTCCTACTGTCCTATTGTCCTCCTCTATCTGTATTCACTTTGATTATGTTTATGTTTATACCTATACCTGCTATCTTGTACATGTTTGACAAACAAACAAATAAATAAATAAAAGTACCGAGGCATCAATGGATAGTTGCATTTGATATGGGTGAGGAACTGGAAGTGTTTGATCAACATGTAAGTGTGAAGATGGGCTGGATAAGGGCTAATTAAGTTAAATTCAGCTAACTTGGAAGTTCTGTTGATGGACTGCTATTGGGGATAATGGGATTCAGTCTTGTGGATTCATAGCAACCCCAAAGATAGATGTCTTCCATAACAAACTGTCCCTAACCTGATTTTTCAGGTCTTCTAACCTATCACTCCTGTAACTGACTCCGTCCACCTTGCTACCTTTGTCAGCCTCTTTTCCTATTTCCTCTCACCTTTCCCAGCCTTAGAGCCAGGTCCAGAGAGACAGGTCTTCGCATATGGTGTCTGAAGTAGTATAATTTGAGCTTAGTCTTTTGTGCCTCTAATGAGAACCCCGGGTTCATTTGTCGAATGATTTATTTGTTATAGACAAAGAGCATTCCTGCTCTCCACATTACTGGAGCATATTCTGATCCATCATAGGCTTTGTTTAAATTGATTTTGTAAAGATCTACTTTTTTTAAAAAAAATCATTTTTTCTTTGCAGCTTACCATAATAGGCAGACCTTGGTAGGTGATTTCTCAGAACATACACAGTTTTTAAGGTCGGTTTCTCAAGAAACTCTTTTTAATACAAGTTTTCCTGATGTTATCCTTCCTTAGCGAAATTTTCCTACTTTAGAGCTCTTCATTTCTCCATAGTAAGCTCTCTTTTATTTAACCATTCCTTTGCTACACAATCTTCACGGACATACCTGCTTTTCAGATGCATTTCTCAACATAAATCCGATGTGAATTATTTATTAGATTTTTATCTCACCTTTATTACTTTATAAGTACAGGTAGTCCTTGACTTACAACAGTTCATTTAGTGACCATTAAAGTTACAACGGCACTGAAAAAAGTGACATGACCGTTTTTCATGCTTACAACCATTGTCGCATCCCCATAGTCATGTGATCAAAATATCAGATGTTTGGCAATTGACTCATATTTATGACGGTTGCAGTGTCCCAGGGTCATGTGATCACCTTTTGCAACTGTCCGACAAGCAAAATCAATGGGGAAGCTAGATTCACTTAACGGTGTCATTACTAATTTAATAACTGTGGTAATTCACTTACCAACTGTGGAAAGAAAGGTTCATAAAATGGGGCAAAGCTCACTTAAAAAATGTCTCGCTTAACGACAGAAATGTTGGGCTCAGTTGTGGTCATAAGTCGAGGACTACCTGTAACTCTAGCTGGTGAACAGTTATAATACTCCTTCCTTCTATTTTCCCCACAACAACCCTTTGAGGAAGCTTGGGCTCCAAGAGAGTGACTGGCCCAAAGTCACGCAGCTGGTTTGTCATATCTAAGGTGGGACTAGAACTCACGGTCTTCTGGTTTCTAGTCTGGTGCCTAGACAAACTGGCTCTCCAGTTTGAAATCTCCAAATTATTAATATGACCCAAGCAATTTCCACTGCTGCCACCCTGTGTTATGACCAAAGGTTTTTTGGCAAGACTTAGGTGCATTTTCATAGAGACATCCAGCTTGGTTGGATTATTCCTTTTAACATCCCTAATTTCTAATTGTGTTGGCTTTCATTGTTTTATTTTCACTGCTTGGGAACAGCTCTGATAGTTTTGGCTATAGGGCAACTCATTAAGTTACCTGCATAGATTATTAATCTCTTTAGGGAAGTTAGATAGTATTTCTTCTAAGACAAATGTCTTCTAGAAACCAGTCCTGCTTAGAATGCTTAATATATCTGATAAAATGACTGAGCTCCAGTTTAAGCGAGTGAGGCTCCTTACCAAACCCATCTGAACATCAAGTCCTTATGGTTAATGGTATCTGACTCTGAATGCCTGAATTCAGTTCACAGAAGGTTATAGTGGCAGCCGTCACCAATCAGCATCTTCCCTCTTCTTTCTCCAGGTTCCCACACAGTTGTGCATCTGACAGCACAAGCAAAGCGACTGCTGAAATGGTTAAGCTCATTAATTCTTTTGGCATCGCTTCCAGCAACAAAGAGGCGGATGAATCATTGCGGTCCTCTTTCATTTGCTTGCTTGCTTTGCTTTGGGGTGTTTTGTTTGTTTGTGGGTGGGGGCTTTTTCCCTCCTGTATGCAGAGCTAGATCAATATTTAATCTGTCAACATTCTTCAGTCTGGGTTATTGTTACACCCCTCCGTTCTTCAAGCTAGACCACTTTCGAGTTGGAAAAACAAGGAACGCAACAGCTAATCAAGGTACACCACGGCAAGAAGTTACAATGTCGTGAATGGTGTAACTGCACGTTTTTGTGAGAATGCACAATGGCACCTTTCGCATATCGCTGGAGAAGGAATTGGGTTTCAGCTGTACGTGAAGGCAGAGGGAACAGCAGGGAAGACCAGAATTCTGAGGCTGCACTAAAGTGAGCAGCAGAATCAAAGGACTGGAAAATTCTGGATCCCACATTGCTAAAATTAAATACAAAACTTTTCTAAGCATCAGTTGCAGCTTATTTTTGTAACAAACCCAAGTGTGATCAGGGAAGAGTTCAGCCCTTTCTGTCTATGGAGATTCTCAGTCATCCAGGTCATGGTAGTCCCAAAGGTGCTTTTTCAAGAGGCAACTGGACGTTCTTGTTTTTCTTCGAAGACGTTTCGCTTCTCGTCCAAGAAGCTTCTTGAGCTCTGACTGGATGGTGGGGAGTGAAAGGATTCCCCACCATCCAGTTAGAGCTGAAGATGCTTCTTGGATGAGAAGCAAAACGTCTTCAAAGAAAAACAAGAAAGACCAGTTGCCTCTTGAAAAAGCACCTTTGGGGAAGCCCTTTCTGGTTTATGGTGGTTCCCCCTCCCAATCAGATCTAGACCATCGGCGTCCACAGAGTGGATCAACATTAACAAGACAGAAGACAGAATATAAATCCCACTTCTTAAAGTAAAAAAAAAAACCTCAAGGTGTCACTTGTGACAGCCCCTGCCTCTTTTGTGTACATGTCAACACTGCACTCACATTTATTTATATTTATTAAATGTATATGCCGCCCATCTCACTAATCAAAGTGACTACGCACATACAAAGAACTGGGCTTCAGTTGCACTATCCACCAATCTTTGTTGACTATAATCATAGATGGGTTCCTCCCGGTTCGCACCGGTTCTATAGAACCGGTAGCAAACCGCTGGTGACGTCACGGAGCCGGTTCTGTTGGTGCCGGTCTGTGGACGTCGCCATCTTTTTTTGGAATTTTTTTTTGGGGGGGGGGTTTTTTTTTTTTTTTCCGGGTTTTTTTTTTCTGCGAATGCGCAGAAGGGGATTTGCTGGGGGGGGGGGTCTGCCTCCTTTTTGTTTTTGGTTTTTTTTTTTTTTGGATTTTTTTTTTTTGAGAATTTTCGTCACTGCGCATGCAGCCATGCGGTGTGGGAGGAAGCGAACCGGAGGTGAGATAAGTTAGAACCCACCCCTAACTATAATCCATCCCTTCCGACCTGCTGAAGCTGCCAACCTTTGAAAAATCTTGCTCTCTCTTGGTACTTGTATGTAAAATATAGAAGCAGGCTCATTATTCTCTGTAGAGAGAATAATGAGAAGAGAATAGAGAGTGGAGAAGGTGACACCACAGAAGCTGTTGCCTAAGCAAAAGTGACTGAAGCAATTTTTAAGTCCAGAACTTCTAGATAACATTCCAAAGTAGCTCAGGAAGATGCTTCCCTAATTCTCTGGAGAATAATAAAGGGGAGAAGATACAGAGAGAGCTGGTTCTAGACATTTTGGCATTCTAGGTAAAATCATATTCTGGTGCCCCCTCTGCATTTTATTTCATTTTATTATTTTACTTATCAAATTTATATAGACATCCCAACCTCCCCCTATGCCTGAAGAGAAATGTCTTCAATCAGTGTGTGCTACCTGTTCTAACATATGCCAGTGAAACATGGTCACTAACCTCACAATCGATACAAAAGCTACGAGTGGCGCAAAAGAGCCATGGAAAGATACATGCTCAGCATTTCAAGACAAGACAGAAAGACCTGCACATGGATTAGAGAACAAACGAAAGTATATGATATCATCAAGAGAGTAAAAGAATTGAAATGGAAATGGGCTGGTCACATAGCAAAGAAGGACTGATGGCAGGTGGACCAAGGCAGTCCTAGAATGGATCCCACTTGATAACAAGCGTCCACGAAAGAGACCTAAAACAAGGTGGATCAACAACATCAGCAAGTATTGCGGGTCCACTTGGCAAAAGAAAGGACCGTATTGGTTGGAAACATGTGGAAGAAGGTCTTCATCCTGCAGTGGAAAGACAAAATGATGATTGAGACATCCATCTCACCACAAACAACTCTGGGTGGCGCACAACAATGAGATAAAACAACAAGACAAAAAAAATCATTAAATGTAAAAACAATCATACTAATAAATATCATTAAAAGTATAATAAAAACCAAAGATATAAACCCCAGGCAATTAAATGATTAAAGAGGCTATCTCAACGACAGAGCCATCTCAACAAGTCTCTGGGAGCCCCAGGTTTGATAACATAACCAGGCCCAACATTGGATTGAGAAATTATATTTAACTCTCAAATGGGTGTGCTTACGCGACAGAGTGTGCTGTTGGTGCTTTTCTGAGCATAAGCTGACAGTCAAGCGATTCGTTCAGTCAGTATCTTTCTTTCAGACCTTTGTCTCTTTTGGTAATATCAATTTCCTGAGATTCATAGCTCTAATAATAATTTCATTTTCATGACTTGCAGCGTCTGCTTCATGTGCTGTTCGTTACCACTCAACTGACTTTGTCAGCAAGCGTTTTCAAAAAGTATAGAAAGAAAAACTTCTAAACAATGAGGAAAGATTATTAGATTCTATTTTTGGAAGTCTTTTCAATTTTGGCAGCCCCTAATATTTGGTGACCTAATTCAATGAAATGCTAGGTTGCCAAACGCAACCTAGGCATTTCGTTGAAATAGGTCACCTAGGCCTACAACTAGCCCTGGATACGGCCAGACCAGATTGACAATCTGTTATTATAGCCGATCTCAATAAAGGTAGCTTTAGCTTTTCTCCAAAGTTGATTTCTTGGTTGGTCTACCTGGTAGGGCTGGCGTTTGCAGAGGTGCCATGGGAACAGGACTTTAAGAAACAGGCCCAAGTCCCTACTGAACAAAATGAGCCGAAGGGTCACTAAAATAGTCATCTTTTTTAAAAAAAATATGTGAAATGTTGTTCTTTCCTCTCTAAAGAGGGTGACTTCTCAAACCCTATTAAATCCAAACTCAAAATATATAGTTAACTGATTATGCCTGAAGGACTCTACCTCCCTTTCTATTCTTCTTTAGTGGAACAAAGAATCCTGTAAAAAAACAGGTTTCTAAGAGTAACTAATAACAGCATTCCAGGCAGGATTTGTACAATACCAATTGTTTCCACAAGTATGCAATTTATATATAAATGGTGTTTCTAGCTATTAAATCTTGATTTCATGGTTATAAACTGCTGTAGTTAACGGAGGTGGTCACTGTCTTTCTTTCAGAGATTTTCTTTGGATGAATTTAATTTAATGTTCTTACTTTAAAATTTCAGCAATACTGAAATATGCAACCTTAAGAATGCAGGATATTCTTGGGAAGACATAACGGCAGATACAGTTATCCACTTGTCTCAGCAAAGTTAATTTGTTTGACAAAAGTAACCCAGATTTAGATTCCAGGTCTAAATGGTCTGTTTTAGGCCATTCTGGCATACAGGGACTCCCCAAAACAAGAACATTTAAATGCCCCCCAAATTAGAAAATTCTGCAGCAGAATAAAGACTTTTGCCTCCAGAATGCCCATTCCCTTTGGCAGCCGAAAAGAGAGCTGTCAACAATTCAAGCTGTTTGAAGAATATTGCCAAAAATCTACTTGAGTATTCATTGCTTCAAAAGAAGGAAAGATGCTTAAAAAAAAACCTGGGCAGGTTGATCATAAAACCTTATTACAATAATTGATGTGATTTACTAATGTCACTTTCCTAGTGGAAAATACAACACACAGTAATTGCCATTTAAATACAAAACATTACATATTCATATATGGAATTACATATTCCTAACATCTGTTCTCAGATTCCTGGCAAGTAAGCTACGGTACTGTCCACCATTCATAACGACAATCACTCCTGATGGCTCCCACAGTAGCTCTGTATGAAGGACCCTGCCAAATACTATCACGGCACTTTAAGTACCATCATGCATGGATGCAGGAAAAGAGAGAGAAGGAGGGAGGGGGACAGATGAACTAAGACAGATGAACTAATTCTGTAATCCATTTATTTTAAGAAATCTTCATTGGGTCTCCGAAGAAAAGCTGAAGTCTTGCCAAGGTAATAAGAACTTCCGAAGAGCCGAGGTGGCGCAGTGGTTAGAGTGCAGTACTGCAGGCTACTTCAGCTGACTGTTCAGCAGTTCAGCGGTTCAAATCTCACCGGCTCAAGGTTGACTCAGCCTTCCATCCTTCCGAGGTGGGTAAAATGAGGACCCAGATTGTTGGGGGCAATATGCTGACTCTGTGAACCGCTTAGAGAGTGCTGTAAAGCACTGTAAAGCGGTATATAAGTCTAAGTGCTATTGCTATTGCTATTCCTAAATTAAGGAAGGTAAATTAAGGTTTAGAATAGTTTTTTCCAGTGGTGAAATCCAATTTTTTTTACTACCGGTTCTGTGGGCGTGGCTTGGTGGGCATGGTGTGGCTTGGTGGGCGTGGCTTGGTGGGCATGGCAGGGGAAGGATCCTGTAAAATCTCCATTCCCACCCCACTCCAGGGGAAGGATACTGTAAAATTTCCATTCCCTTCCCACTCNTTCCCTCCCCACTCCTGGGGGAAGGATATTGCAAAATCCCCATTCCCTCCCCACTCCTGGGGGAAGGATATTGCAAAATCTCCATTCCCACCCCACTCTGGGGCCAGCCAGAGGTGGTATTTGCCGGTTCTCCGAACTATTCAAAATTTCCGCTACCGGTTCTCCAGAACCTGTCAGAACCTGCTGGATTTCACCCCTGGTTTTTTTCTCTCTCTCAAGGCTTTGTTTTGGAAATAATCTAAACGGAACTTTATGCTAGCAATGGTAATGCTAAAGTTGTAATACCGAGTACCCTGTCTCTTTTTTGTACAGGTAGCATCTCCATGGTCACGTGATCAAAATATCAGATGCTTGGCAATTGACTCATATTTATGACGGTTGCAGTGTCCCGGGGTCATGTGATCACCTTTTGCGACTTTCCGACAAGCAACATCAATGGGGAAGCTAGATTCAATTAACAGTGTCATTACTAATTTAATAACTGTGGTAATTCACTTAACAAATGTGGCAAGAAAGGTCATAAAATGGGGCAAGACTCACTTAGCAACATAAATTTTGGGCTCAGTTGTGGTTGTAAACTGAGAACTACCTGCCTCTCTTTCTTTTTGTATATGTCTCTCTCTTGCACATGCCCAATGAGAGGGACAAGGCACATTTTTTGAGATGGTAATTTTTTTTCCAAGAAGGTAATTGGCAGATAATTTTAAAACTTTGAATGCAGCCTTCACATTGCAGATTGCCTGCATCCAGAGTAGGGTAATGATTACCGGGCCCCGGTAATCTAAGATTAAAGATAACTGAAGCTCACAAACATCCTACTCAGAGATTGGGTCTTCTTACAATTGACTATCTGAAGATGGATCCCACTTGTCCCGCATACAGAAGCATGAACTTGGTCATGGAATTTTAACTACACCATAGTCCACAAGTCTTAAAGTTGCCAAGGTTGGAGACCCCTGCCATAGATGAAGCTATAGTGTCCTTTATCACACCTCATGGCAGTAAGCTGGTTTAAGGGACATTCAGTCCTATGCCAAAAGCATCTTTGAAGGCTGTAGATTGGAAAGGACTGGAGGGGATGGCCAGAAAGAATTCTACTGCCATCCTTGACTTCAGAATTGGCTCTCTGAAGCAATTGCCCCAGACTAATAGTACAACAGGTCCTGCAAATCAACAGGGAGCCAATCTGTGTGAAAACAGTCCCCAAATCTTTAGGTTTTTAAGGAATAACAGAATGCATTGCAACATGAGCTAGTCCCTGCTTTGTGGGATGCCTTATAGCTCCAACAACTCAAAAAATATGTACCAAACATACCCACTGCAGCATTTTTAGTGGTTATATCCACTGGTTAACATTCTGTAGTAGTTTAACTTAAAAAAAAAAAAGACCTTTGCCCAGTGATGAAGCATTTATTAATAGAATAGAATAGAATAGAATAGAATAGAATAGAATAGAATAGAATAGAATAGAATAGAATAGAATAGAATAGAATAGAATAGAATAGAATAGAATAGAATAGAATAGAATTCTTTATTGGCCAAGTGTGATTGGACACACAAGGAATTTGTCTTTGGTGCATATGCTCTCAGTGTACATAAAAAGACAAGATACATTTGTCAAGAATCATAAGGTACAACACTTAATGATTGTCATAGGGTACAAATAAGCAATCAGGAAACAATCAATATTAATATAAATTGTATA
>QLTV01000974.1:3761873-3773294 GCA_003457575.1 Thermophis baileyi | reverse complement strand
ACTCAATATAATTCTTCTGTCCCACACGAGGCACAGAGCTTTCCTTAAATTCCATTGCAGCCATTCTGCTTATCCTGCCTTGTTTTTATACTTTCTAAACACAGGCAATTTCTTCCAGCTTTAAATTACAATGCAGTCCTTAGTGAGCTCTGGGCCCATAACCTGTTAGAGAATTGTTTTCTCTGTTGTAGAAAAATAAATCAGAAGCTCTCACAGTTGACTGCATTTTGCTGAATCAAATAGCTTCTTTATAATCATATCAAAATATTTACAGTACCATACATTCTTCTTTACAGCAACATATCATAATGAAGTCTTCACACAGAGAGATACAGAGACAGACCTGAGACTGAAGAACATGTCCAGCTTCTGGCTTAATTCCTTTTGATACTTTATCAGAATATTAAGACAAAAGGGATTCCTTGTTAGAGAGAATTGTTTTCTCTGTTGTAGAAAAATAAATCAGAAGCTCTCACAGTTGACTGCATTTTGCTGAATCAAATAGCTTCTTTATAATCATATCAAAATATTTACAGTACCATACATTCTTCTTTACAGCAACATATCATAATGAAGTCTTCACACAGAGAGATACAGAGACAGACCTGAGACTGAAGAACATGTCCAGCTTCTGGCTTAATTCCTTTTGCACAGACTCAGTAGCACTTTACTCACATTGGTTGACTGAGTTACCACATGACTCTTCCTGCTCATGAATATCCCAACAAAGAATGTGCCAAACAAGATGCTGGTGATAAAAATTTTATGCTGGTGATAAAAAATTTCTGATGGACACAGAAAAAGAAAAGCTTAAAAAACAGAGGAAGCATCAGTCGTGATGTAGATTGGATATACAGTTCAAACCTGAAGAGGATAATTTCTCAGAACTTCCCTCCTTATCCTATCTCAACATCAGTTATTTTGTTTTACTTATAATTTAGAGGTGAAAATAAATTGATTTGACTTGTTTCACAAAAAGCTCCCATTCTGAGGTACCCATTTGTAAAAGGGAGAAATTCAATCTGCTGGCCCAACAGAAACAAATAATATATATAAAATTAATGATAGCTTGAGATCTGTTTTTGGTGGAACAGTGGCTTATCAACCCAGTGAATACGTTTTTTCATGGCTTTACTTTCAAGGAGAATTGAGCAATCCTGGGTTCAATTCAAACAGGGCCTACAAAGCAACTTCATGTCCACTGACCCTTTCCCTACTCATCCTCATCCCATAGTTTTGTCTGTTTCAGAAGATGCTGGGTATATTTTAAAAACATGTGCCCATGATAGTCAGCGTGGCCAAGATATGGTGGAGAACACTGCATAAGGGAGGGGGATCACAGCAGGGATGAAATGCTCCTGGTTCGGGCGTGCCTGCCGGTCGTCGGAGAGCCAGTAGCGATGGCAGTGTGAGGCTTCGCCCACCCGCCCGGACGCCGCCATTTGGGTTCTTTTACCCTCTGTGCATGCGCAAAGTGTTCTGCGCATGCGCAGAGGGTAAAAGAACCCAAATGGCAGCGTCTGGGCAGGTGGGTGAAGCCTCGCGCTGCCATCGCTATCAGCTCTCCGACGACCGGCAGGCACGCCCGAACCAGAGCATTTCACCCCTGGATCACAGGGATACCAGAGGGGCATCAAATGAGAGAAGATGCTTTGAAACTATTTATCTTAATCGAGACATGGAACATGAAGCTGGAAACCATTTGCACTTCAGTTTGAGATGCAGACAACACAGACACATCCCCAACAGCCTGCACCTGTCTTCAACAGTGAAGGGACACAGGACACAAAAACATCCTGCAGCCAAGAAGGCTCCAAACCCATTTGCACTACTCAGGTGACCCTGAGGACACAGATAAACCTCCAAGCAGGGGTGGGTTCTGGATCCTTTTGCTGCCAGTTCACTCAGGGTCGCGCCGTGCGTGCTTTGCACGTGCGTGCAGCAATAAAAAAATAGCTTCTGCGCATGCGCAGAAGCAAAAGTTAGCTTCTGCACATGCGCAGAAGCAAAATCCAAGATGGCGGTGCCCACGGAGACACCGATGGAACCGGCTCTGTGACATCATCGCCGAGTTACTAACGATTCTTAAAGAACCGGTTAGAACCGGTAGGAACCCACCTCTGCCTCCGAGTGGCCTCAACAACTCTCTAAAAGAATGCAAATGACCATCTGTCTGCAAGAAATATAAATCCTTCCATTCCCCACCATCCAGTCAGAGTGGAAAAAGCTTCTTGGATGAGAAGTGAAATTTCTTCAAAGGAAAAAACAGAATGTCCAGTTGCCTCCTGAAAAAAGCACCTTGGGGACAACCATGACCTGGATGACTGAGAATCTCCATAGACATGAAGCTAGAAAGCTCTGTACTTTACTTTCCTCTCCTCCTTCCCATTACATCCTACCTAAGGAAGCAGCATGCTTCTGGTGGCATTTTTCAGATCAGATGTGGAGGCCATGGGGAAGACAGACAGGAAAAGTGCCAGTGGGGTTTCTTGGCATGACATTTTTCAGACCTCAGGATATTTCTGTTTTCTAGTCTGAGATCTTTGGTGGGAATTTGCAGTGTTCCAGTGTTCAGAGAACAGCCTCTAACCCTTGATCAATCCATCCCCACATGTACAAGCAAGACTAACCTTTCCTTTCCATTATGTCTCTGCTGTCAAGCCTCCATTCATTCTATGAAGATCAAGCTCTGCAGTCCTTCCTCTTCAAGCTGCTCAGAGTGTAAGCTCTGCTTACCTTTTCAGAGTGAGCAATCCATCCTTTGGAGGCATAATCAAGGGGGTATGGTGACGCATTTACCTTTGCCAGAAGCGAGTGGCCCAGCTCACTACTGCTCTTGTTTTACAGATGGAGAAATAAGGCTCAGAAGCAGTGGTGAAATCCAAATTTTTTTACTACCGGTTCTGTGGGCGTGGCTTGGTGGGCTTGGCAAGGGTAGGATACTGCAAAATCTCCATGCCCACCCCACTCCAGGGGAAGGATACTGCAAAATCCCCATTCCTTCCCCACTCCTGGGGGAAGGATACTACAAAATCTCCATGCCCACCCCACTCCAGGGGAAGGATACTGCAAAATCCCCATTCCTTCCCCACTCCTGAGGGAAGGATATTAAAAAATCTCCATTCCCACCCCACTCTGGGGCCAGCCAGAGGTGGTATTTCCATTCCTTCCCCACTCCTGAGGGAAGGATATTAAAAAATCTCCATTCCCACCCCACTCTGGGGCCAGCCAGAGGTGGTATTTGCCGGTTCTTTGAACTACTCAAAATTCCCGCTACCGGTTCTCCGAACTACTCAAAATTCCCGCTACCGGTTCTCCAGAACCTGTCAGAACCTGCTGGATTTCACCTCTGCTCAGAAGTGCTTATTCTCATGCAATGCAGCTGCAATTCAACCCCAACTCTCCAGATCCAATCCCAACATATTGTTCCCTGGGCATACACTTCCTAGTCTGGCACCTGAAGTTGCCTTGGCAAATGAAGTCCTGCTTCCCTGAATAGCAGGGGATCTAAGCCACAGAACCGCATCCGTGGGCTTCTGCTGTGGTGATATGAGACTAAGTACTTTGTAACTCTTGGAATTATTCTTAATTGCATCTTCTCCTCTTGTCATTCAGTTTCATGCACTGCTGATAAATATTCTTGCACTTCCACATTTATTAACAGTGGCATATTTTATATTAGACGTGTGGCCATGGCAACAGCTCTCTGGCAGCATTATACACTTTTATTTACTTCCATTATATTAGTTTACAAATTATATCCTGGTCCTTTTCCTCCTTTCTCTCTCCCCCCCCCTCCCATTTAGCTTGGTAACCTTTGACTTTATTAGAGCTGATGCCAAACAGAAAAACAAATTAATCTAAACATGCTTATAAACACGTACATCACAAAAATGATTATATCTTCCTTAACATGCTAATAGTCATTCTGGATCCTAGTTTTCCTTTCCACTTCACAAGCATACATACATATATACCCATAACATCCCCAAAGTGGTATTTTGCATTTCAAATTTCAAACTGTACAGCCTTCAGGCCCTGGATTTTGATTCCAACTTGACAGTTATTAAGTGGGTTAGATTTACTGAAGTATTAATATTAGTAATTTTTTGCTTCAGTGACATTTTTTTCTTATTCAGATGGCTTCACAATCCAGTTATAATTTCCTTCCTATTATATGATGTGTCCTGTGAAGCTTAATGGGCTAATAATGCATCATATTTCCATAGTATTTTAAAGGGAGATTAGCTTGTCTTTTTTTTTTCTTGAAAGGACCCTGAACCCTCATAGAGAAGGGATCTGCATGACCTCAGCTGATGGGCAACACCAGAAAAAGCAGTGGGCTGCCCCACTTCCTTTGCTTGTCCTGCCCTATTGTCCACTATCATCTTTATTCCCTTTTGACATCTTCTTCCCTCTCCCACCCACAATGGGACAGGCTACTAGGAAAGGGGGAAGTGCTCTAGTCAAAGGTCTGAATTCCTTTGCTTGCAAAGCCTTCATGAGATTGAGCTAAGAATTGCAGAAAGTTAGGTTGAGAGCTGAGATTACCCATTCCTGTATTATTGAGTGCTCTTGAGAAAAATGTTGTTGCAATTGTATTTAAAATAATCCTGATAACATATAAACAGAAAGATAGGGTGGAGATTTTCAAGGTTGTTGACTCTTTTAGGTTTGGTGTTAAAGTAGTCCAAGATATGGATGATCTATTCTTGTATGTGTATCTACCGGTATCTATGTATGTATCTACAGTATGTATCTATGTATCTATGTATCTATGTATCTATGTATCTATGTATGTATGTATGTATGTATGTATGTATGTATCTATCTATCTATCTATCTATCTATCTATCTATCTATCTATCTACCTACCTACCTACCTACCTACCTACCTACCTACCTACCAGGGGTGAAATTCGACCGGTTCGGACCGGATTGTGGGTACTGGTAGCGGCGATTTGAAGTGGTTCGCCGAACCAGTAAAAACCACCCCTAGTTGGCTCCGCCCACCCCCACCCACTCGCCCGCTCACCACTCACCCCTTCCGCTCTGTGTGTATGCCCGAGAAAGAGGAGAAGACCTGGCCGAACTTTTCTTCCTCCCTTCACAGCGAAGGGAAAACCTGCTTGGAAGGGAGCTGCGGCAGCCTGCCTGTCCCTTTAAGGTACTTCGACCCCTGGGAGGGAGGGGGCCAGGGGGTCCATAAAGGGAGCAGCAGCAGCAGCTACGCTGTGAATGGAGGGAGAAAAGTTCGGCTTCTCTCTGCCACAGCATTCAGCGTTAAATGCTGCAGCAGAGAGAATCCGAACTTTTCTCCCTCCATTCACAGCAGAGCTGCTGCAGTCTGTCCCTTTAAGGTACTTCGACCCCCGGGAGGGAGGGGGCGGGGGGGACTATAAAGGGAGCAACTCCACTGTGAAGGGAAGGAGAAAAGTTTGGCTTCTCTCTGCCACAGCATTCAACGTGGCTGCTTCTCTCCTCCTTCTTGGGCTCATACACACAGAGCAAACATGAGAAGGAGACGAGAAGCAGCCAGGTTGAACGCTAGAAGGCTTGGCCGAACTTTTCTGTCAGTTCTGTGGGCGTGGCTTGATGGGTGTGGCTTGGTGGGTTGGTGCCACCCCACCTTGCTGTGAGTGATGTCAAGTTGGCCATGCCCACTCAGTCACATGACCCCCACCCACCAAGCCACGCCCACAGAACCGGTAGGGAAAAAATTTGAATGTCACCCCTGCTATCTGTGTGTGTGTGTGTGTGTGTGTGTGTGTGTGTGTGTGTGTGTGTGTGTGTGTGTGTGTGTGTGTGTGTGTGTGTGTGTGTGTGTGAGAGAGAGAGAGAGAGAGAGAGAGAGAGAGAGAGAGAGAGAGAGAGAGAGAGAGAGAGAGAGAGAGAGAGACAGAGAGACAGAGAGACAGAGAGACCGAGACAGAGAGAGAGAGAGAGAGAGAGAGAGGGATATTGGTCCTTCATGGCTCTTCATAGCGTCATCAGTCATTGCAGAAGTGATATAAAGTTTGCCCTCGTTAATAGTCAAATGACCCTAGGAGAGCCTGTTAGTCAATAAGAAATAACCTTATGGATAAATGAGAATTCAGTTTGATTGGAAGATTTCCTTAAGTACATGTTACATTTTTCAGATTCTGTTATAAATAAAGTGAGAACTGGGGGAATAAAAAAAATTATTTGGGGAGGAAACAAAACTGATGGTTTTACCAGCCTATTTATAAGTCTTGGAAGGATTATTCCTTTATAAACCTAGTTTTGCATTCCCGTGTCCTCAACCATGACAGTAGAATAGCATGCAAGTCTCTTTTTCTGGAAATTTTCATAAGCTATTTCCTAAGATGGGAGGAATTTAATTTTTTTAAATACATAAATCTATTCTTGCACTGATCAGAGATTTTTTGTCATGAAATTGTACTTTAGTGCATCTATTTTTTTAAAAGGTAATATATTTCCTTGAGTATAGGAATACCCTGATAATTTTCTGTCCATGTAGTTTTTCTGGCAACAGTATGGAAGTGAATGGTTACCATCCAGTCAAACCTGTAATCCTGGCTTTAGTTAGTCATCTCTGATCCAAGTTCAAAGCAGATTTCATCCTTTTTTTCAAGGTCAGCCAAGATTAGCAAAATCCTGTCACTTGCATCCATTTCTAAACATTTTTGACCTAAAATGTACTTTTGAAATACCTTTTAATATGGGCTCCAAACCAAGAACTCAGGCACAGAATCCAGAACTGTACAATCTGAAACACTAAACTGGTCTTATTTGCACATGATTCCAAGAAAATAAGATAAATTCAGATGAATTATACCCACCGGTATCCTTCCCTTGAGTCTGGAATTTTCCACCAATAACATGCTTGGATTGCTAGAGCCACCCGGCTGGACAATGAACCATTTCTTCACCTCTCTGGTTTCTTCAGCCTAAAAAGGCTTCCAAATTGTTACCTAAGAGGGATATTTGTTTTGCAGTGAGTTATACTGACAGATCTGGTACTATGGGAGAACAAAGGCGGGGTGTTTTCTAACTACTGATGGTAAGGCTGCATTATTGTTAGAGTTGTCAGAGACACCATAAAGTACAGAGCCATACATTTCTCCTGCTCTTTTTCACTTAACTCTAGGAACGGAGGAGAGAAACAAAATACACATTTCTGTGCTTCAGAAGAGAAAGCCTACTGATAACTTCACAGACACAGCCAATTTTCTGGCAATCTTGTCATCAGGGGGGAAAAAGCATTAGTGTGATGAGAGATTATTAGTAACAACTCCATCTCTTCTTCACTGCCATTGATATTGCCTATGTATCCTCTCTGATTCTTTAGATGGGTCGATTTCATAGCACCACATCTAAAAGAGATTATTTCTTCTCACTCTTGCCACTGCTTACTCAATAGACCAAGCAAACACCAATAGACCAAGCTGAAGCAGAACTTGAGCCAGAAGGAGGCAACCATGTCAAGCAACTGAGATCAGGTTGTCCTTTAAGAGCAGCTGATTGATCAATGTATTATCAAAAAGATCATACTGTGGAGATTCCTTGGTGCTCACTGAGCTTGCTTGTTTTCTTGCAGATGTTTCATTACCAAACTAGGTAACATCATTAGTGCTAGTCATCACTAGTACTGATGATGTTACCTCATTTGGGCAATGAAATGAATGCAAGAAAACAAACAAGCTCAGAGAGCACCAAGGACCCTTCATATCAACCCTGAGCTACAAATATTCTCCTTTATTGGTAGGTCATGCTGTTGGCTTACAAACGTTCTTTCAGAATGTGTGCTTGTTATTCAATGTGCAAATCTTGAGTTGCAATTTCACCATTTTATGGCACCTTCACCCCAGGCAATGAAATGTCCTACCAGCACTGGACAGAAGCAGCCAAGATAAATACTTGAGTGAGACATCTCTAATAACTGAGAATGAGACACGCACCCCTCCTCTAGTTGAGGAATAAACTTCAGCAAATCTTTGGCAATACCTAGTCCAATGCTTGCCCTGCGATATTTATTATGCTGGAGTCAACCATTAAAGAGAACACCCACTAGCAACCACCAGGAATATGGGACATGAAAGTCACCAACTGATCACTGTCACTTACCAGATGACAGTGTTTTCAGTAGCATCTCATAAGCAATGTTATATAGCAATAGCACTTAGACTTATATACCGCTTCACAGTGCTTTACAGCCCTCTCTAAGCGGTTTACAGAGTCAGCATATTGCCCCCAACAATCTGGGTATATGCTCTAATTACGGTAGCTTCCCCAATATCTCTAGAAGTTTTAGAATTAGAGTTGAATGCATCAAGAGAGTAGCAGCTTGGGCTCCAAGGAAGTTGAGCACAACTGATATTTCAGCCTAAATAATAAAGGAAGTCAATCAAACATGTTCCAGAATAAATGAATGGAAGCCATTGTCTGACATGACTCCATTCATTTCTCAAGAAGAGGGCTGCAATGACCATAAACATAACAAACTATCTATAGATACCAATTGGGCTTTCTTTGAGGTTGCATAGCTTCAGCATGCCCCAACCCAGCCTCTTGTTTAAATTGGAGGTTTTTTCAACTGATTCATAAATCTATCAGCTGCCTTAGCTATGCAAGAGATGGAAAGAAAAGGATGTAATAACATTCTCATACAAAATGGCTGGGGTACATCAAACATAAAGTTATATACTCTGTTGCTTTTCAGAGTGAGATGGGTGGTTTATAAATTTAATAAATAAATACAAACTAACCTCATGCTAGAACACAGGAACGGGTTTATAGACTAACCAGAATAATATTACAAAGTTTGTGCTTTCCCTATTATATTAACTGAAGAAAGTATTTATTTATGGTCTTTCTTCCAACCAGAAATACTAAGTATTTGCTGCTATCATTCCTAAAGATTTTTTTTTTTGTGATGAGCAATTCTAGCTTCCAATAATAAAATTGAGTTTTACTCAGCTTCTCCATAATCTTAGGAAGAAAACTGAGGAAGTAACAGATCCCAATAATGTTCACTATTCAGCAGAGAACAAAACTGTTCAATATTCCTTTAAGGAAGGGGAAATGTTGTAGTTTGTGTTACAGCTCTTCATCGGAAAATGCAAGGTGTTAACCATCAAACTATATATGTTTCCATACAAACTCAGTTTTTCTAAGTTTTGTCTTTGACATAATACCTCTGACTTTTATCTGCAGGTGGGCATTTCTCTTGAATCAAGTTTAAGGTCAGTAGCCCCCAAGGTGTGAGTTGTAACAGAGGTATCTCCTGCTTATTTATATAATGATTGATAGCATTTCCCCCCAATCCTTTTCTTTAGTTTGTATGCCCATATGTTGCAATAATGAAACATCTTACCTTGCTAACTGACCTTGCTAAGTTAAAAGATGGGGAGAGGGTCAGGCTAGTTCTAGACCTCATGCTGATGTTTAACTACATTGACCAGGAAAAAGACACGCTTATGGGCAGAAATCCACAGGCATAGAATTTAGATGCTGCTGCCATGCTGTAAAGTTGCACAGGAACCACTACAAAAATCACCTGCAACATTTGCTAAAGTTGCTTGGGGAGAGCTCCCTTGCAGGGTTCATTTGATTTCAGCAGCCAAACTGGAATCCTAAATCAGTTTCAATAGCTGATTTCAATTCTCAAATAATCTTATCCTCTTGCAACATTTCACAAAGTGTAATCTACCTCGTAAGCCTCAAAGTTAAATGTAAGACAAGTAACTCAGCAGTGTATCTTTGTTTCTGCTACCCTGATTCTCCTGTGCCTTCTAAAGAAAGAGGAACTTTCAGGAAGAAAGTAAACCAAACATCCTAAGTAAACAAAACAAAAAACAAAAAAAACCCAGCAGCCCCACATGAAAAAACAGGAGTCATCTACACCATACAGTTTAAGGACTATAACAGTCACTATGAAGGACAAACAGGCAGAAGACAAGCAGAGCACATCCATGAACACCAACTAGCAGTCAGAAGACATGATGAAAACTCCTTAATTTCACAACACATGGACAGATTTCACCATAGTTTCAACTGGGACACTGTTAGCATCCTAGACCAAGTCAAGTCCAAAAACGCTAGAGAGTTCCCGGAAGCCTGACCACTAGCACATAAACAACATCTACATACCATTCAAAAGAGACAATCAAAAGCCAAAAAAGAAAACAAAAGGACCCAAACATCTCTACACCAAAAATCAACACCCAGATGAGTAGACATTAACACCAAGATTAGCAAGAGACCAACGATCAAGATGTAAATAATAACCCAGTCAAGAACCATCAAGTCTGACAAACGAGCTAATAATAAACAACAGCATAATGAAGGAACCACCAAAACTAGTCCCACCAACACTGATAGCATAAGCCACTGGTATAAAAATGAGAGCAAACCCCACTCCATTCTATCACTGATGATATTACCACTATCAAGACCCCACAGAGTATTCATAGTTTGTCTGCTTGCCCTTTCATTGTTTTCCTACCCCTCCCCATAATCCCCCACATTCCCATAGAATATAGAATCCTCTCTCCAGTGAGCTTCATTTGTCTCTTTCCTGCTACACAGGAAATTCCCAAAATGCATGAAAAGCTTTGAAAGAAAATGCAATCCTTATTTACCCTCGTTTCATCTACAGTTTAGTTTGGTTTAATGGAAATGGGTGTATGTAAATTCCCTAATTCCCACAGTATTGTCTTATGTCTAAATATAAGCTTAGCCATGTAGTATGGTTGTAGTATTATAATTACCCTTCTTATTTTCTCTACTACATCATCTTATTGATATCATTATTATGATTATTATTACTCTGTTGTTTTGTATGTACACTGAGAGTTTCTGCACTGGAGACCAATTTCCTAAATCACACTTGGCCAAATTAAGTATACACTGTGTGCACAATTATTAGGCAAGCTGTATTTTGGAGGATTAATTTTATTATTGAACAACTACTGTGCTCTCGGTCAATCCAAAATGTTAATAAACCTCAAACCTGAATATTTAAGAAAGTAAAAGTGAGGTTTTGGCTTTCTTAGGAGAATATCTATGTGGTGCACAATTATTGGGCAACTATTAATGTGCAGAATTATTATGCAACTAAATGAAAAATGAAAATTTTCCCATCTCACTCATTTATTTTCATCTGTTAAAGTGAGAATAATAAACAAACAACTCAAAATTTGCAAATAAACATTTCTGACAGTTCAAAATAACAATCAGTGACCAATATAGCCACCCTTCTTTTCAATAACAGTCATAAGCCTTCCATGCATGGATGCTGTCAGTTTCTTGATCTGTTGACTATCAACTTTTTCTGCAGCAGCAACCACAACCTCCCAGACACTGTTCAGAGAGGTGTATTGTTTTCCTTCACCATAAATCTCCTGTTTAATAAGAGCCCACAAGTTCTCAATAAGG
>QLTV01000974.1:3747161-3761275 GCA_003457575.1 Thermophis baileyi | reverse complement strand
TCAACACTTTTCTTGCGACCCTGTGGACTATTTGCAACAAAACGTGTTATGGTTCTGTGATCACACCCCAATATCTTAGAAATTTCAAGAGTGCTGCATCCCCCTGAAAGACTTATTACAATTTTTGACTTTTCAGAGTCAGTTAAATCTCTTTTTTAGCCCATGTTGCCTGAGGAAAAGAAGCTGCCTAATAATTATGCACACCTTGATATAGGGTGTTGATCTCCTTAGGCCACACCCTCTCTCATTACACAAATACACATCACCTGATATGCTTATATCCACTAAGCATTCAAGTTTATACAGCTTGCAGGTGGAAAATATGCATGACAATGATGATATGGTCAAAATACTCACTTGCCTAATAATTGTGCACACAGTGTATTCTATTCTACATATATCCATATATTAATTGCCAGTTCAACAATCTGCCCCTAAATATGGACAGCAAATCCAAGACATTTACTGGGGTCCACTAATCCCTAGTCCAGAGTCTGAATCTATTTTTCGGAGTTCATCTCTAGCAACTTCTGACAGGCACTAATTAACCTGAAGGACATTCATAAATGTTATACCTCATGAGAATAAAATAAGAAGTCACTCTGTCCTCACAGTCAGAAAGTTGACATGTTTATTTAGTGTTAGAGGAATTTCTCTCTGTGTGTCTTTCATGTTTTGTTTTTGTTTTGTTTTTTGCTTTGGCACCAAACTTGGTAGCCTCCCACTCACAATGAGTGTCTCTTGGCAGCTGTTAATCTTTCTCTCAGATTGCCCGAAAAGCAAAAACATTTCACATCTCACCTGAACAAGTTTTGCATGCTTGCATGTGTGTGTATACAATAAAAACAAATGGCTTAATAGAACAGAATAGAATTCTTTATTGGCCAAGTGTGATTGGACACACAAGGAATTTGTCTTTGGTGCATATGCTCTCAGTGTACATAAAGAAAAAATAAAATATATTCATCAAGAATCATAAGATACAACACTTAGTGATAGTCATAGGATACTAATAAGCAATCAAATCATACTAGGAAACAATAAAAACAATATAAGTTGTAAAGATACAAGCAACATAGATATAGCCATAAGTGGGAAGAGATAGGTACTAGTAAGGATGAGAAGAATAATAGTAATACAGTCTTAGTAGAAAATTTGACAGTGTTGTGGGAATTAGTTGTTTAGCAGAGTGATGGCATTCGGGGGGAAACTGTCCTTGTGTCTTGTTGTTCTGGTGTGCAGAGCCCTATAGCGTCGTTTTGAGGGTAGGAGTTGAAACAATTTGTGTCCAGGATGTGAGGGGTCTGTAGATATTTTCACAGCCCTCTTTTTGACTCGTGCAGTATACAGGTCCTCAGTGGAAGGCAGGTTGAGAAGAGGGAAGAAAGATATTACCAGTGATCACTCAAGGCAATATTGTGGAATTAATGTGAGGCTCCAGCATGTCATATGGAAAGGGAAGGAAGAGAATCGAGATAATTTATATACTACAGGGGAAGTCAAAGACATACAACATGCATAAGTATTCTGGTTAAAATCCTCATTTGACAGCTGTGGAATAACCACATAATAGGATGGGGAACTATGGAAACCCATAAATGCTCCCTCCCCTCTTAGTCATTTAAACCATTCCCATCCTACACATGCAAAGGAAACTGAGTTTATGAGATACTTTTAAGACTTTGAAATCATGTTCCTTGAGGAGAGGATGGAAGGAGGACCAAAACTGCCACCATTTTATTCCAGAAAACCTTGTTCTGGGTTTGGCTTTTAAATATTGGGAGATTCAGAAGGATTACAGACATCAAGATCCTTGCCTCCTCTGACACAGAGGAGAAGAATTGTACGTGTTCAGAACTTCAACACGTGTGCAGACAGGGTGGATTGCTTGTCCAGCAGCTTACTTTATTCAAGAAGTACAGTAAAAATAAATATCTTTCCGAAGAGAGGGAAGTCTTTCAAAGGTGCCTGGCCAAAAATATACTGTCAGACTGTGCTGCTTCAAGCAAACCTATTTTTAAAACTGAAAAGCTTTCTTTTTGGTCTGAATTTCTTTTCTTTTTAAAAATGAGAATGTCTTGTAAAGATCTGAAGGTACTTTTTTTTTTTAAGTCCCTGAAAGCTTTTTGTGTTACCTTCCTTTTTTGTCTTTTGGGGAGAGTGGTACAGGGGGGGGGGGAATCTAAGAAAATACAGTGCCAGCCTGTGTATTTCTTATTCAGAACTGGTCTCATGCAATGGAATTTTTTTCCCAAGTAAAAATGCTGATGAATTTACAACATCATTTGGTGTAACCCAGTTGGGGTCAAAGTGAAAGTGAAGGGTCAATTTCATGAAAAGTTTTCTGTTCAATGGTTGGGTCAGTTTAACCCATTTTTAGTCAGGTCGCAGCTGTAGCAAAACACGATTCATGCAAGAAAGATACTAGACCCATCAAGCACAACATCCACAGACTGAGCTGGATGAATGAGTAAATACTGCATGGGAGTTAGTTTTCACTTGCAGGGATCAGCTTATTCTTGAGTCCTGGGTTGTGCCAATTAGCATTACGAGCAGAGATGGGTGGCATGATTCAGTGCCCTTCAAACTAAGCTAAGCCTACCTAAGCTAAACTATATTAAGATAAGCTAAAAGCTAAGCTAAGCTCCCTCCCATTTGTTTGGAGAGGAGTTTTACACTCACTTTCTTCCTGCACTTGGTTCCTACACATTAAATCAGCAAATACAATTGCAATGACTATCTACAGAGGTGGGTTCCTCCCGGTTTGGACTGGTTCGCCCGAACCGATAGTGACCTGCTGGTGATGTCATGATGATGTCACCGATCCGGTTCGGTCGGTGCCGGTCCGTGGGCGCCGCCATCTCTTTGTTTGAAATTTTTTTGAATTTTTTTGAATTTTTTTGATTTTATTTTTTTCTTCTACGCATGCGCAGAAGCCAAGTTTCCGGCACTGCACATGCGTCGCCATCTTGTTTTTGGCATTTTTTTTTAAAAAAAATTGCACTGCACACGCGCGCCCACGAGGCGCAGCCACGCGGCACGGGAGGAAGCGAACCGGCAGCGAAGTAAGTTAGAACCCACCCCTGACCATCTATAATATATAATGACTATAACTACAGTTGTCTGGCTATCATTACCGGTCCATGCCAAATACCAAGCCTACAGTATAGAATCCAAAATCACTGTTGATGATACTCAGCTGAACAAATATAAAACAGCTTCGAATATTTGAGAAGCGTCATCTCAAGCTATGGGTCTTTGGATAAAGAAATTAACTCCAGGATGAGCAAGGCCAGTCAGACACTGAGGCGGCTCCATGCTAGAGAGCTCAATCAAGACAACATATGTATCTCTACAAACCTAAAAGTATATAGTATTCCTTCCCTGCTATGTGGGTTTGAGTCTTGGACTCTGTACTGAAGGCAAATCAAATAACTGAAAAAAATTCACTTAAGCATTCTCCCTTCCATCTGCAGCATTTATGGGCAAGACTGTATCTCCAAATTGGAGGTCTTGGATCACACAGATTCCAACAGTATTAAGTCCCAGATTAACAGAGCCCAGATGAGATGGGTGGGACATCAGAAAGGATGACTGACGTGTGCCTCACCAGTTGTTCTATAGCAGGGGTGTCAAACTCGATTTCATTGAGGGCCGCATCAGGGTTGTGTTTGACCTTGGAGGGCCAGGGTGGGCGTGGCCAGCTCGATGTCACTCCTGTTGGGGGCACCTGTGGGGGCCCAAGCACTCTGCCAGCGAAAACAGGCTCCCGAGATCCGTTTTCGGCTGCGATGGCCTCCTGCAACCTTCTGCCAGCGAAAACGGAGCTTGCAAGGGCCATATGCGGCCCTCCCAAGCTCCGTTTTCACTGGCAAAGGCACTGAGGACCGATCCTTTGCTATTTCCAGGGTGGCCCCACGGGCCATATCTAAACACCCCACGGGCCAGATCCGGCCCTTGGGCCTTGAGTTTGACACCCCTGTTCTATAGTGTACTGGAGTCTGGGAAGAGACCTCGAGGTCAACCATGCAAGTGCTATAAAGATGTTGTGAAAGAAACCCTACTCTACTGTGACATCCAGTGAAGAGAACTAGAAGATGCAGCTGCTGACAGAACCCACTGGCAAGTCCTGTGCTATGAAGCCTCCACTGGCTTTGAAAACAGATCCTGCCAAAAATTGATAAAGAACCATGAGTGGCATCACAGAATAACACCCACAGTTATTACAACAATGTCCTTCCAGTGTCCCCACTATGCTAGATGCTATGGTTCAAGGGTGAAATTCAGCAGGTTCTGACAGGTTCTGGAGAACTGGTAGTGGAAATTTTGATTCGTTCAGAGAACCGGCAAATACCACCTCTGGCTGGCCCCAGAGTGGGGTGGGAATGGAGATTTTGCAGTATCCTTCCCCTGCCATGCCCACCAAGCCACACCCACAGAACTGGTAGGGAAAAATTCTGAATTTCACCCCTGCTATGGTTCCAGACTGAGACTGCAGAGCCTCCTCCATGTCCACAGAGGAACAGCACTACAGCATATCTTCTTTTAACCCAATGAACTACCGTATCTTCCTACACATGGTTCCTATGTATGAAATCAGTATCTACAGTTGCAATCTTTGTACCCCACAGAGTATTTGGCTTCCTGTGCAAAGCCAGCAGTTGGTAATCTTGATTTTTCTCCCCTCTGATTTGTAAACCTCATCTTCAGCCTTATACCTAAAAGAATGTGCCTGAGCAATTCCCAAGCAGTATATTGTAGCAATGAATAGGCTGGAGAAGTCTCTAAAGATGTTTCCTTGTTGAATCCTACTAAATTCCAGCCACCAGAGAACATATCAGTTGGTCTCATGGAAGTTTGCAGGCAAGTGACACCAGTTGAGTGATCCTTCCTTTATCCATTTATTAACGTATTGTGATATTTACTTGTAGAAACCTGATCAGATCAAGACTCCTTAGCCTCAGGTATTGTACTTTGGACAAGATTGCCTATATTTGGACCAGACAGACCTTTGGCTCAAAACTGAGAAGCTACTGTGTGAAGAAGCTCAGCCCAGTGATATCAACCTGACTACAAATTCTGAAATGACACTCAAAGAACACTAAACAACTCTGCACACCAAATATAAGAAGTGATGAGCAGGCGAGATCCCACGGAACAAACTGGCTGCTGAATAGCTTGATGGGACTAACAACTTGGAACTGTGCAGAATCCAGATGGATCAGCCATTGAATTCCTTCTCAGTTCCTTAGAGCAATTTCAAGGGATTCTTTTACTAGAGCATGGCATACAGGTGGTTAGCATATGACAGAAAAGAAATAATCTTGTTATAGTTTTTCCCCACTATTGCTAGAGGTTTTGTGACACTGGTAAAAAGATTTAAAGGCACAAACAATCTGAGATTGGTGAATAAAGAATTATTTCAATGTTCTGTGACAACCAAGGACATGATTGATATAGGGAAGAAATTTGTTCCATTCAGTTGTCTCAGAATGCAACACACTAATGCTGAGCATCTCTGTAGGCAACAGATGCCTTGAAGATCAAGGGAAGACAATCTTAACACTTGCTGACTCCCATTTTCCTCACATTTTTGGGTACCAAAGCCACAGCTAGTAGGAAAACAACTTATAATATGGTTGTGGTGAAAGAGGTTCTTTTCTAGGACTTTTCTGGTTTTTTAAAAAAAGTATCTAGAATTCTTAACCTTATTATACAACTTAAATGCCTTTTTTTGTTTTGTTATTGTCATTGTATTATAACTGGAAACATCTGGAAACAGCCCTTATCAATCTTTAGCCATGACATTTTAGGAGGGCAAAGTTGCAGTTTCCAGAGTCTATTATGAGCTTCAAATAGTCCACCCCAGTTCAAATTGGCCATGGACACAGAACGACATTAGAAGCTGCTCTCCCCACAGAATATATTGTCTCCCTCAAAGGTATCAATATAACTTTTTCATTTGTGTCATGCTTTCTGTTTACACATGGGACCTTCATTTTCAGAAGAAACAGTAGAGGAATATGATTTGTGGATGGAACAGAAGCTTTCCAACATATAACACTTCGCATGACAGGAGTTATTTATTTTTCTAGAATGATCTTTGTGAGCACATGAGAGAGTATCGCTAGTAGCATTATCTGGACCTTCAAATCACAACTTGGACATTTTTCTTTACTCACATTCAGAAGACGTTGGGCTGAGCTGGTAGGTTTGGGCAGCCTGCCTACAATGATTCCAGTGCACATCAGCTTTCCAGATGTGAAATTCATCACATATGGAGAGATTCTTTTTGAAAAGTTGGCCCACAAAACTGCCTATTTCTGGCATGAAATAATAGAATAGAATAGAATATAATAGAAGAGAATAGAATAGAATAGAATAGAATAGAATAGAAGAGAATAGAATAGAATAGAATAGAATAGAATAGGAGCCGAGGTGGCGCAGTGGTTAGAGTGCAGTACTGCAGGCTACTTCAGCTGACTGTTCAGCAGTTCAGCGGTTCAAATCTCACCGGCTCAAGGTTGACTCAGCCTTCCATCCTTCCGAGGTGGATAAAATGAGGACCCAGATTGTTGGGGGCAATATGCTGACTCTGTGAACCGCTTAGAGAGTGCTGTAAAGCACTGTAAAGCGGTATATAAGTCTAAGTGCTATTGCTATAGAATAGAATAGAATAGAATAGAATAGAATAGAATAGAATAGAATAGAATAGAATAGAATAACAGAGTTGGAAGGGACCTTGGAGGTCTTCTAGTCCAACCCCCTGCTTATTATGATAATGTTATCTTATTCTTTTATCTTGCTCTTTGAATTCTTTTTCCTTATGTTTCCTGTCCATAGTTTTGCTGCACTATATATTCCACCAACAATTTCATCAAATTTTCACGGGTCATACCTACATTATCACAAAACATAGCAGGAACAGACCACAACTCCAGAATTCCAAGCCAACATGCAGGCTGTCTTAACATATATTAAGCTCACAGAGGTCACAATAGCAAGAAAAGAACAGCAATAGCAATAGCAGTAGCACTTAGACTTATATACTGTTTCATAGTGCTTTACAGCCCTCTCTAAGTGGTTTACAGAGTCAACATATTGCCCCCAACAATCTGGGTCCTCATTTTATCAACCTCGGAAGGATGGAAGGGTGAGTCAACCTTGACCCAATCAGTATCAAACTCCTGGCAGTGAGGAGAGTCAGCCTGCAATACTGAATTCTAACCACTGTGTCACTGTGGCTCTTTTAAGCTGCAAGACAGTTGTTTATTGACATACATCCCAGATTAAAGGTTTGGGTTTTTTTAGGTGTGGGTTTTAAGAAAAATCCAACACAGCATATTCCCTTTGGTGAAAAGCAGAAGAGTAAAAAGAGATGTGGGAGAATAAAAACAACAGATCAAATACATTAATAAATGTTGTGTTATAAAACTAGGTTAAAGATGAGAGGATGATGGAATTGTCTCAGTGTATATTGATTTTGAAGGATGCATAATTTAATATTCCCATTACAGTAGAATGATCATCTATCCTAACTGATTGAGGACAATCCTCTTCAAAGTGAAGACTGTCCATTCCAAGTCTGATTTAAAAAATAAAGAACAAGCAGGAGCCTCAAAATCTACTCCCTGGACAGAAGATTGATCACACACAATCCACCCAGTCAAAGACATTTATGTTGAAAAGGTGCATTCTACTTCTATTATGTTCTGATAATTATTTTTAAATGTACAAGAATACAATGTCTATGGAGATTCTCAGTCATCCAGGTCATGGTTGTCCCAAAGGTGCTTTTTCAAGAGGCAACTGGATTTTCTGGTTTTTCTTTGAAGACGTTTCATTTCTCATCCAAGAAGCTTCTTCAGCTCTGACTGGCTGGTGGGGAATGGAAGGATTTACAGTATATACCTTGCAGAACAGAAGAGCCGAGGTGGCGCAGTGGTTAGAGTGCAGTACTGCAGGCTACTTCAGCTGACTGTTCAGCAGTTCAGCGGTTCAAATCTCACCAGGCTCAAGGTTGACTCAGCCTTCCATCCTTCCGAGGTGGGTAAAATGAGGACCCAGATTGTTGGGGGCAATATGCTGACTCTGTGAACCGCTTAGAGAGTGCTGTAAAGCACTGTAAAGCGGTATATAAGTCTAAGTGCTATTGCTATTGCTATTGCTATTGATCATTTACATTCTTTTAGAGAGTCAATCCAACGTGCATAGCTTTGGGAAGAACACCCTTTGAATGGTGCGGGAGTATGAACAGATTTCCAACAATTGCAGACTACAGGAATTATTTGCGCTTCAGTTTGAGATGCAGACAACACAGACCCATCCCCAACAGCCTGCACCTGTGTTCAACAGTGAAGGGACACAGGGCAGAAAACATCCTGCAGAAAGCACAGCTCTACAACACAGTCCTTTCAGCAGTTCCAAGAAGGCCCCACACCCATTTGCACTATTCAGGTGACCCTGAAGACCAGCGGTGGGTTGCTCCCGGTTCGGCCCAGTTCTGCGAACCAGTAGTGGCGGCGGCAGGAGGCTCCGTCCACCCGCCCAGGACACTTCTGCGCATGCACAGAAGCAGTGCGCGGAAGCGCTCACACGCTCACGAGCGAACCGGTAGCGATGAGATTTAGAACCCACTACTGCTGAAGACACAGATAAACCTTCAAGTGGCCTCAACAACTCTCTAAAAGAATGCAAATGACCAGCTGTCATTTGAATATAAATATATATATAAATCCTTCCATTCCCCACCAGCCAGTCAAAGCTAAAGAAGCTTCTTGGGTGAGAAGCAAAACATCTTCAAAGAAAAACAAAAAAAGTCCAGTTGCCTCTTGAAAAAGCACCTTTGAGATGTACAAGAATACATATACTGTAAATTAGTACATGAGAATGTTGTGGACATGTGTGTAATCCTTTGACATCTTTGCATATTTCCTTTTTTGTGGTGAGGCATACGTGGCCACCCATTTCTCATTAGTGAACTTTATGATTCAGGTCTAAAGCAGACACAATGCAATAGATTTGTAATTAGATCTCTCTTAATTTCTTTAAAACAACCTTAGGGAGGAGAGGTGATTGAGATTTTGATCAGCTCTGAAAGAGGAAACATTAACCTTTATCCTGGGTTATTTTTCTGATCTTAACCAGATGTCTCCAGAACCTACCATCAGTCCCACAGCAGAGAAACAAAAAAAATGTGAGATTAGTAACTCTTTTCACATTGTGAATTCAAGAGTAGCTTCAGGAAAAGGGTATATAAGGAAAAGGCTAATGCATCCTTCCTGGGCACAGTGTCTCTGATGAAAATTTTATCTGTTTGCAGCTACTTTTAAAAGGAAGCACAAAATGGAGAAGATCTGATCAGAGTACTCCCACATCTGAATTCTTCAGGAGCTCAGTGCAATGCTTTACTTTCATACATCTGTTATTTATTTTATTCTTTTAAATCACTGGAAGTTTTTAATAAAATGTACAAAATTAGAAAATATATGAGACAAAACAATCCTATACTGTACAACTTCATTCAGGACTTGTGCTGCAAGCCAACTTTTCTCTTAATTGAAAAAACATCTAGAATGGCTTGGTGCACTCATTTTGGAAGATAAATCCTGGCAGCAAAATAAAGCTGGAAAAATCTTTTACCAGAGGCAACCACCTTGAGATAGGATGATAAATCCACTCATTCAGAACAGGAGCCAAAAATAGAAGTTTTCATATTGGACAGATCTATGAAATAGGGGTCTGTGCTGAAGCTGATACTTTTTAACTTCTTTACAGACCAACTAACAATACCAAACTACTGCAAGTGAAAATCAAAAGAGGATTTTGAGGGGCTGCAAAGAACTCCAAAGGACCTGTCTGGATTGGGCAAAAAGGCATAAAAATGGCAAACTCTGGTCAATATATAAGCAGAGATATGAACACCAACCTATAAGGCAGAACTTCACATCTAGCAATAGCAATAGCACTTAGACTTATATACTGCTTCATAGTGCTTTACAGCCCTCTCTAAGCGGTTTACAGAGTCAGCATATTGCCCCCAACAATCTGGGTCCTCATTTTACCCACCTCGGAAGGATGGAAGGCTGAGTCAACTTTGAGCCGGTGAGATTTGAACCGCCGAACTGCAGCTAGCAGTCAGCTGAAGTAGCCTGCAATGCTGCACTCTAACCACTGCGCCACCTCGGCTCTACTGCTTTAGAATCTGCTTTAGAATCAGAGCTGGCTGTGACTAATCAGGAAAAGAGATCTTGGAGTTACAGTGATAAGCCAGATGGAAATTCAACTCAAGGTCTGGCTGCTGTAAAAATGGCCAGTTGTTCTTCCTCTTTCACAGTGATAGCGCTTAGGTCAGGGACATTTGCAGGAAAAAAGCTAATATGGTGACCACTATCTTGCAAAGCCCCACCTCTTTTTTATCAGGTTTGTAAGAAAAGGTGGGGCTTCAGTCCCACAGTTGAGGCCGCCATCTTGGCTCTTTAGGCCTCTCTCATGGCAGACACTCCTAAATCAAACCATCCATTAAATGTAAATTAGACAAGATGTAGGACCAATGTGCAATGTACATTCACAGATCAACTTCTGTACACTCACAAAAATAAATGTATCTCTTATCACTTATACTCCTGAGGTAAAGGAGAACTGACTATATGCATGGAGGACCAATCTATCCCTCACTTCATTGTATGAAGGAGATGGCACATATTGTAATGCAAATGATCGCACATAAGGAGATGCTTAGCTCCAGCCTTCTGTAGCTTTGAGCTTTGCCCAGTCAGCATATTCATACATATGAAGACAAAACCCTGTCATGGAGGTCAGAAATAAAGGGCTGCCCGTACTTGGGGTGGCCCGGCACATGCATGAGACCTGCTAGATGTCACTAGATTGTACAGTATGGAGTTCAAAACCTATCCCAGATCTGAAAAGTGTCATTGATATATCATCCTGAAATCCATGTTGAAATAAGTAGTTACTTCCACCATCTGGGTCTGTTTACTAGGCATGGAATTTGATCGCCTGGAAATTGGCTGAGTTCCTGATATTCCAGATATCTAAGAAAATGGTCTTCTGCCTTAAAAAAAAAAGAAAAAGGAAAAAAAGGGGGGGGGGGAATCTGACTTAGCAACCATATGGCTTAGTAACTGGTTACGTTACCGAGACAACCAGCCAGATGCAAGAGAATGAGAGGTTGTAGATAAGATGAAGGAATGCAACTTTATTGAAGCAACATCACGAATAAGGCCAGTTCTCCCCTGCTTGCCATCTGATAGGTTTCTGCATATACATGGTAACTCTACAACTTGGCCTGAGAAGGAGTTAAGGTTTCCTGCCTAACATTTTCCTGCCTTTTTTTCCCCTTCTGTCTTTTGCAGTCAGTTTGCTAAAAGAGAAATTGCTTTAAGAGCCGAGGTGGCGCAGTGGTTAGAGTGCAGCACTGCAGGCTACTTCAGCTGACTGCTAGCTGCAGTTCGGCAGCTCAAATCTCACCGGCTCAAGGTTGACTCAGCCTTCCATCCTTCCGAGGTGGGTAAAATGAGGACCCAGATTGTTGGGGGCAATATGCTGACTCTGTGAACTGCTTAGAGAGGGCTGAAAAGCACTGTAAAGCGGTATATAAGTCTAAGTGCTATTGCTATTGCTTTCAGATTTTTCTAACCTAGTAAAGGATTTTGGCAATTTTTATGGGTTCTATGTCGTATTTTTGCACTTATTTATTTACTTATTTTTTAAAAAAAGGAGGGTGTAAATGTCTCATCTTTTTCCCCTTCAGTGATCTGCAAGTTCCTGAGCTTCCCAGGCTTCAGTTCTTTCATATACAGGCAGCTCTGCCTGTTCAGTGGAAACCTGACCTTGGATTTTGCTGTATTATGTTAGGTTCTGCATGTGTTGAGAGGGGCTTTCGCTTTCATGCAGATTTTTGAAAATTAATGGCACCATTTCCATTTGAGAGGGGGGAAAAGTGATTTTTCAAATAAAAGTAATCCCTCTCCACATTTAGGATAAAAAAGCAAGTTGTGGCCCTTCTCATGTGTGATATGGCCCCATCTACTTCACAGGTTGGCCCTTCATAAAATTGTTCAGGGTGGCCCCTAGACACAAACAGACTGCTCCTCTATGGTCAGACATGTGGGACAACCTCTGGATACCAGCTTCCAAAGGGCAAGTCACAAGTCTGCCCTCCAGGAAGTAGATCACTGATTTCGTGTTGCTAAGGCAACTGGCAGTTTTAAAAGCCGATGACCCCAAACATTTGCAAGCCATCAGATTGAAAAGGGAGGGTATATTATACCTCCCTAACTAAAGTGCAAAGGAATATATACAGTCCTAGGAAACGTTTGAAAGAGATTAACTTGCAAGCTAATACCCATTTCTCCAGGAATAAAAGCTACTGAAGTTAGTGGGATTTACTTGTGAATAAAATCCTGTGAATTACTGCAGTTAGCAACTGGATTTACTTCTCAGTAAAAAGCAGAGACATCACCCTGCCAACAAAAGTGCGTATAGTCAAGGCTATGGTTTTCCCAGTTGCAATGTATGGCTGTGAAAGTTGGACCATAAGGAAGGCTGAGCGCCAAAGAATTGAGGCCTTTGAACTATGGTGCTGGAGAAGACTCCTGCGAGTCCCTTGGACTGCAAGGCGATCAAACCGGTCAGTCCTAGAGGAGATCAACCCTGACTGCTCTTTAGAAGGCCAGATCCTGAAGATGAAACTCAAATATTTTGGCCACCTAATGAGAAGGAAGGACTCACTGGAGAAGAGCCTAATGCGGGGAACGATTGAGGGCAAAAGAAGGGGACGACAGAGAATAAGGTGGCTGGATGGTGTCACTGAAGCAGTCGGTGTGAACTTACAGTAAATGGACTCCAGAGGATGGTAGAGGACAGGAAGGCCTGGAGGAACGTTGTCCATGGGGTCGCGATGGGTCAGACATGACTTCGCAACTAACAATAAGACAGGGGTACCCAACGCCCTTAAGTAAAATCTGTGTTCCTGTGCACCCTTTCTTGGGAGTGCCTTCATTTCCATGGGAGGGTTTCCAGTAAAACCTGCTCTATCACTTTCCTTTCTCCCTTCACACCTTCTAGTCTAAAACAAGATTATGTCACTTTTTAGGCAGCAGCATGCTAGGGGCCACACTCTGATCAGGAGGTGGGGGCCAACCAATTAATCCCATTGTAATGTTAAACATGTATTCTAATCAAATATGAAATTAACCAAATTAAAGTAATTGATTTTCCCAGTTGATTTAACCTTTTAATTTATTTCTTCCCTTCCAGAAACAGCTACCTCCTAGGTTTAACAGGAATTAATTTCCCACCTGTAAAATTAACTCCCCGATTTATCTCCCACCTGAAGAATAAACTTCTCTTAATTCATCTCCCACCTCTTTAGAAACAAACACTCCTGTGATATATTTCCCTTCTCTTTAAAATAAATTCCATCTGATGAATTTCACAGCAGTATCTGTAGCATATACTGGGTTTATTCTTCACTCTTAAAAAACAGTGACGGCAGTAATAGCTCCCTTGAAGTCAGCTTACCTGCTGGTTGATTTCCTGGGATCTTCCGCAGTAATAATAAAGTTCAGTGTAATCCACTGCATAAGAAGTGGGCTGACTGTACTTCCATCTCCTATTCTGCCTTGGCTCTATCTAAACCAGAAAGTGAGGGGGTGGGGGGTGGAGAAAAGTGGACTAGGGAAGGCCGCTGTTGGTGCCAGACCTGCTGTAAAGGTAGTCCTCAACTAACAACCATAATTGAGTCCAGAATTACAGTTGTAAGCCATTGTGGTTGTAAGTCAAGTCATCATCAAGTCATCAAAAAGAATCCTAAACCTTGCTGTATCCCACTGGAATCCTAAAGCCAAAAAGAATCCTAAACCTTGCTGTATCCCACTGGAATCCTAAAGCCAAAAAGAATCCTAAACCTTGCTGTATCCCACTGGAATCCTAAAGCCAAAAAGAATCCTAAACCTTGCTGTATCCCACTGGAATCCTAAAGCCAAAAAGAATCCTAAACCTTGCTGTATCCCACTGGAATCCTAAAGCCAAAAAGAATCCTAAACCTTGCTGTATCCCACTGGAATCCTAAAGCCAAAAAGAATCCTAAA
>QLTV01000974.1:3691093-3741490 GCA_003457575.1 Thermophis baileyi | reverse complement strand
TATATATATAAAGAATCTGAACGGAATTCAAGATGGGCTGGATTTAGATCTCTTGTGGACACAAAGGACTCGAGGCTGATAAGGCATTTGAGCCCTCCCTCAAGCTCAGCCTGGTTATCTCCTACAAACATTCTTGTTTATATAAGATGAATGATTCATTTATTTGTATCATCACACCACAGTGCTATGATGGTGCAGTGGTTAGAATGAAGTACTGCAGGCTACTTCTGCTGACTGCCGACTACCAGCAGTTTGACAGTTCGAGTCTCACCGGCTCAAGGTTGACTCAGCCTTCCATCCTTCCAAAGTCGGTAAAATGAGGACCCGGATTGTTGAGGGCAATAGGCTGACCCTGTAAACCGCTTAGAGAGGGCTGTAAAGCGGTATATACCGGTAAGTCTAAGTGCTATTGCTATTGCTATCTGAGCCTTTATTTAGGTTCCTTAACTGGAAGGAGCTGCACTGAGAGCTAAAAGAAGAGCCTTTCACTAGAAGATGGAAATTTTATTTTATTTTGTCTTTCCTTTGAGACTGATCACAGAATTCTGGAGGTTCTCCAAATTCTTAGTATTAAAATGTCAGGAATAATAGGGAATACATGAAAGCTGTTTTCCCACTTCCATTGGAATGAAATATTAGTTCTTAGACTGAGTCTTAGACTGATCTAGTTCATTCTGGGTATTCATCTAAACAGGGCTTGAGTTCAAGCATCAAGGATGGGGCACACAAATAATAAAAAAAAATAACCCATCCAGAATCCTCTTTTCCTTAGGGTCATATTTAGTAGAGCATAAGTGCAGGAGCAGAACCAAGATCACAAGAGATAGATAAAATCCAAAGGCCATGAATTCTATTAAAAAGTTATAGGCCAGTGATGGCTAACCTATGGCACGCATGCCGGAAGTGGCATGCAGAGCCATCTCTCTGGGCACGCCAGCCATCGCCTGTTGCTGTTCTGGGTTCCGCCAGCCAGCTGGTCTTTGCGTGCGCGGGAGCACCGGAAACTGCAAGAGCAGCTCCCTGGTGTGCATACGTGCACCGGGGAGCTGATCTTCCAGTTTCCGGCACTCCCCCGCGTGCGCACACACACTCCCGTTTTGGCACTCGGTGCCGAAAAGGTTCGCCAACACTGTTATAGGCTATGGTAGAAAGCCTGTAACTCTGGGTTTTCTATCCTCCTGGTATGGGAAGGGGGAAGAAACAAAATAATATTCTATTCTTCTCCTTCCATGCCAAGAGAACTGGAACAAAAAAAAATCTGCATTCCTTTCTTGTGTTCCTACTTCTTCTGGACTGGCAAGAGGAGATTACTTTTTGGGCAGAGTGGGAAAGGCCAGATTTTCCACTGCCAAAGGGCAAATGGCCCAGAAAACCAAGAGAGGTCACCAATGCAATCTCTGTTGGCCAGTAGGAGTGGACAGACCTCTAACCTTAACCTTCTCTTGGCATGATGTGCCAGACACAGGACTTGACCTGCAAGAAGCAAAAAAAAAAAAAAATTTAGTGGTGAGAATTTAGAGCAGGGAAAAATGAATCTAAACTGTTTTCCCATAAGGTCAGGGGTGATTTGAACACAGTGTTATCCTTTCATAGGCTCTACATCCATTTGCTAAATGAGCAGTTCGTGCAGAAGATACGGTAGCTAACTGCCATGAGAAGAAGAAGGAGAAGAAGAAACTGGTAATGTAATCAGGAAAGAAAAGCAAGCAAGTGGAAAGGCAAGGCAAAAATAAACAGATATTTTGGCGGTGAAGGTGACAAGACAGGCAGGAAGTTTGGAAGCCATGGAAGGATGAGATGACCACGTAGCAGGATTTTTTTTATACTCGCAGGCAAATGTTTGCCAGAATATGAGTATATGCCACACTATAACCAAGCAAAGCAACTGGTGAGGCAAAAGAAAACTAAGCAGAGAGTAAGATGTGAAAGTTTTGGGCTAAGGCAGGAAGGTGGAGGACAAGAAGAGGAAGCCCAGTAGATCAGGGATGGGTTCTAACTTACCTCGCTGCCAGTTCACTTCCTCCCGCGCCACGTGGCTGCACGTGCATTGTGCGCCACGTGGCTGCGTGCGCATTATGTGCTATGTGGCTGCATGCGCATTGCATGCTGCCTGGCTGCACATGCATTGCATGCCATGTGGCTGCATTGCGCGGGCACGCACGCACGCACGCATGCGCAGTGGTGAAAATTCGCAAAAAAATCCAATTTTTTTTAAAAAGCCAAAAACAAGATGGCGATGCATGCGCAGTGCCGGGGACTCAGCTTCTGCGTATGCGCAGAAGAAAAAAAATAGTAAAAATTCTCCCCAAATTTTTTTTTTCAAAAAAAAATTCCAAAAAAATGATGGCGGTGTCCACGGACCGGCACCGACAGAACCAGCTCTGTGATGTCACCAGCAGTTTGCTACCGGTTCTATAGAACCAATGCGAACCGGGAGGAACCCACCTCTGCAGTAGATGATGGCCACAGTAAGGTCACAAATCAAGGTGCTTCTCTTCTCCTGCAACCATAAATTGGTGGGTGCAATGGAGCCACTGAAAATCTGGGACAACATTTAGGAGTAAGTTCTAGGAGCCTCCCTAAAGTGTTCGAGGAGCTGCCAGCAGCCTGCAGGTCAAGAGTCCTGCACATGGGAATCTATTCCAAGCTTTTCCACCTCTCCCAGGAGCAGAACTGGCAAATTATTTTATCCCACTGTTTGTGTTCTATTCAAGAATCAAGGGACCTTTACCAAGAAATGCTATTGAAAGTCAGCCTTTCATTCTCTCTTTCCCAACTCAGAGCATCTTTTCCCTGAACAGCAGAAATGCCATTCTCTTTCTGGTACTGCTCTAAGATGCTTTGTGCTGAAATGACAGGTACTTCCTCTGCAAACAGCAAAGTAGCACATTGGAGGGCTGACTGACTTCAGGATCACTTTGTGGCTGACATTTTGAGGGAGATGTTTGAAGTGTTTGCACTGGGGAAAAAAATATCTAATACCTGCATCTAATCAGCCTCTCTTAAATCAGCAATCATGGAAATGTACACATATTATCACCTTTTGGATTTTATTTTTGTGTATGCCACTAAATGTTATCAGAGTTCCTAAATGGGCCATAGTGATAAAAAGGGGGGGAACATATATAAGTGATATATAAAGGGCCACTAACACTAAAGTTTGGTCTTTGCTCCATTTATGTCATAACGTCATCCACTATGTGATATGCCAGTGTGATTAAAAATAATACATACCTAATCGATTCCGTTAAAGGGTTGACTAGTTCTGTATTTCATTAAACAATCATGGTCAATATTTGGCCATCTTTATCTTATATAAATCACGTCAGACTTTTGCTATCCACATCACAGTAAAGTTCTAACCACACAGCTTCTAGAGACATATGCCTCACTTAGAAGTAATTTCTGAGGACTTCTGTAAATGATTATTGATGCCTATCTTTCTGGAAAAGGTTACAAAACCAACCTTCCTTCCTTCCTTCCTTCCTTCCTTCCTTCCTTCCTTCCTTCCTTCCTTCCTTCCTTCCTCTTTCTCATATATATTTTTTATTAAGGATTCTGATTACCATAGTAAAAACTAATGCAAACTAAACTTAAAGAAAAGAAAATAGAAAGAAAAAAGTGCAAGAAAAAAGAAAGAGAAAAGAAAAATATGATAAAGAAAAAGAAAGATATGAAGAAATGATTTCCAACCTTCATTCTTTTTTATATAAAAAGTTTTTTATTTTTTATTTTTCAAAATATAAACGTTCCATCTTTCCTTAAACAGTGTGTCACCTGGGTACAAATATCTCTGTGCAACAGCCTTCAACATTTACAACCTCATTCACATTAATATTAATTTTCTAATCTTAAAATTATAGTATGTTAAAGAAAAAAAAGAGAAAAGAAAAATATGATAAAGAAAAAGAAAGATATGAAGAAATGATTTCCAACCTTCATTCTAAGTATAGACAAACTTAATAACTCATCACCCTTCATTAAGTTATAAACAGAGATCTCTTTATCCCATAGATTCCTTATCAATAGAAAAATCCGTAAAACATTAATTTTTCAATTCTGGTGTCAGCAACAACTCTTTAGTAAAGGTCAAATTTATAGTATTCAACTTACAAATTTAACTGGATCCTTAATCCCTTTAAAACTTTCTTAGATCAAAATCTTAACTTTTTGCTTTTTATTTCACATTCTTAAAATTCTTAAACTTTTCCTTTGTTCACAATTGAACTAAATTTACTCAGCAACTTTTTGAACTTTTTATTCCAAATAGTTTCAGATAATTAAGCAGACATTTCTGAGAACGATTACAAAGTGAGTCTTGTAAACTTAGTGTCCTTTAAAAGGTTCAACTTCAATTATGACCAAGATGACTAATCGTGTGAGGACTAATCCTACTGTCCTGTGGTCCCTTGTGAGAACAGCCATCTGGAGCACATGAAGACAATCTCCCATCCTCTCCTTACCCAGAGAGGTTTTGAAGAACCCTTGTACTCACCAGTCTTTGGTCTTTGCCACTGTTGTTGGCTCCACTTCCACTTCAGTTTGCCATGCCTCCCCTGGAAGTCTACTCCAAAACCATTTCTAATGTTCTGGGGCTCCACCACTCCACAGTTCAAGTCACAGTCTTGAAGAACAGAACAGAACAGAACAGAACAGAACAGAACAGAACAGAACAGAACAACAGAGTAGGAAGGGACCTTGGAGGTCTTCTAGTCCAACTCCCTGCTTAGGCAGAAAACCCTATACCATTTCAGACAAATGGTTGTCCAATCTCTTCTTTAAAACTTCCAGTGTTAGAGCATTTACAACTTCTGGAGGCAAGTTTTTCCACCGATTAATTGTTCTAACTGTCAGAAAATTTATCCTTAGTTCTAGGTCGCTTCTCTCCTTGATTAGTTTCCACTCATTGCTTCTTGTCCTGCCTTCAGATGCTTTGGAGAATAGGTTGGCCCCCTCTTCTGTGTGGCAACCCCTGAGATATTGGAACACTGCTATCATGTCACCCCAGTCCAATTTCAGCAAGATTTGGGCCAATAATGAATCTTCCCCAGCATGACAACCTTGCTAAAATCATTCTACTAATGCAGTACAAGATATTCAGTAAGTTATGGAAGACTTAAGGACAACATCAAGGAATCTGTAGGCTTCTTTTGATTTGAATAAAATCTGTGTTCATGGTTTCACTATCAGAAAAGCACTGAATAAATAACAAAGTGGAAGCCATTTCTCATTAAGTGGAACATCGATACTCACCTCAAGTTTGCTTTTTTAAAAAAAGCACTTGGATTCCCTTCTGAGGGAATATTCATGGGCAGATAACCCAAAGTGAAACTTTTCAGAGTGCATCTGAGTCATTGCATCTATCAGAAACCAAGCATAGCATTCCACAAAATGAACGTTACACCACCAGTCAATCATGGAGGTGGTAATATCACAATTTAGGTATGTTTTACTGCCTTGGGGGCTGGGTGACTTGTCAGAGTTGAAGGAGGACTGATTGCTGCTTTGTATCAGAGAATAATACAGAATACCTGGCCCTCTGTCCATCCGCTAATGCAGTATTTCTCAGCTTCAGCAATTTTAAGGCATGTGGGCTTCACTCTCCATCCATCAAGAGTTGAAGTCCATACATCTTATGGTTGCCGAGGCTGAGAAACACTGTACTAAAATAGAAGTGATGATCCCAGACCTATAAGTAAGTCTACAAGAGAATGAAGAACGTATCCAATGTTTTAGAATGTCCATGTCAATGTCCAGATCTAGTCCCTATAGAAATACTGAGGCAGAAACAAGCATATCTCTCTCTCTCTCTCTTTCTCTCTCTCTCCTCTCTCTCTCACTCTCTGTCTCCTCTCTCTCTCTTTCTCTCTCTCTCCTCTCTCTCTCTCTTTCTCTCTCTCTCTCTCCCTGGGAAGAGAAACCTTGCTGAATTCCATTCCATTCCATTCCCCTCGCTCTCTCTCTCTCTCTCTGTCCCCCTCTCCCTCCATCTCCCTCCCTCCCTCTCTCTCTCCCTCTCCTAGAAGAGCAAANGTGCTCTTCCCCTCTTGTCTCTTCTCTCTCTCTTTCTCTTTCTCCCCTCTCTCTCTCTCTCTCTCTCTCTCTCACACACACACACACACACACACACACACCTTAAATGCTATTGAGTTAAATAGTCTACCATGGAGGAATAGGCCAGATTTCCTGCATGGCAATGTGAGAGGCTGATTATCAATGACAGGAAGTGCTTTGTTGCAGTTGAACAAAGGCGGCACAGTTACTGACCCTAAGAAGGCAATTACTTCTTCATGCTAGCAAGCTGCATATGAGATGACTTAATGAAATAACAGAAGCAAACACCTTCATTGGTGTTAGTTGTTGACTTAGTCCAGTGGTGAAATCCTACCGGTACACCCCGGTACAAGCGTACTGGTAGCGGCGGCCGCCGGTGGTTCGGAGAACCGGTAGCGGCAGCAGCGTGAGGCTCCGCCCACCTGCCCGGACCTCACCATGCGCATGCACAAAGCCTTCTGCGCATGCGCAGAGGGTGAAAAAGCTCGTGCGATGGTGGCACGCGCACACGCAAATCGCGCGCACAAATCACGCGCTTCCGAACCGGTAGGGAAGGTAAGTAGATTTCACCACTGACTTAGTCTCCCATAATATATCACTGGGACCTCATGAAACTTGGGTAACATTTAGTGGTAACTATATGCAGTAATTTGGAAAATCTAAAAGGAAATGGATACTTTTTTTGCAGAACAAAACCAGTCAGGTAACAGCTGTATGATGACATATTCTGCAACTCGTTAAGTATGCAATAGTAGCAATTCTGGGAGATATGCAAAAGCATCCTAAGGCTGCTATTTTTCTCACTGGTATTAAGATTACTAGATACATTTACCTGTAAGTAGACAGGGTAGATAAGGTAGTAAGTTTTCCCAAGCTATAATTTAATTCTATCCTTCAATGCTTTCATTCCTGTGGAAATTCTATAATCCACCAAAATGAACTTCTACTATGACTGACTAGAGCAGGTCCGTGGGCCGGATGCATCATGCGCTGGCCATGCCCATGCCCGGTTTAGCGAAGGGGGAAAAAGTCACGATATGTCACATGACGACATCATGACAATGCGAGTTTGACACCCCTGGACTAGAGCCATGAAATGAATGCATTGTTCTCCCATTAGAAAAAAAATAGAAAAAATAGCTTATGTTTTGGAAAGCATAATTTTATTCATAATAAAATTTTGTTTTGTTTATAATAAAAGTTGTGTTAAGCAAGAGCAACATTACTGTAGCTACATCAGTATTTAGCTGTGGGTAAATGAGTTACATAGGAGAAGCTTCCATTGGGCCAAATGACTAAGAAAAAGATATATACTGTATATTTACAGTATATTTAATTCAGGTGTAAAATTTCTGAGTGGTTGTAGCTACTAAAACTGAACAAAGACCATTCTGATATGATTATCTAACTAGAACAAATCCAGAAGAAATTCATAAAAACAAGTGCTTGATTCTCCCATGATTACCACAGGAGCAAAGCTACAAATCCTCTCAGATTTGCAGGAAAGTTCAAGAATTGTGAATAAGTATGCTATATTTCATTAAAATGAGTGCTCTGAATGAAAACCACCCTGCACTCGTATTGTGATTGCAATAAAGTTTCAAAGAGTGAGTAATGTAAAAGAAGAAATAAGACAAGTACTAGTCAAATTACATTGTTGAGGCACTTGCTAATTGAGGAAAGGTCTTCTCACAAGAGAAAATTACAAAGGGAAGATAATTGAAGACATCGATAAAAGCTTCTCCCTTGATAAACGGTGACTCAAACTCAAGGTGAGGAAAAACACTGAAGGAATCAAAAAAAGGGTAGGAGACTAAAAAACTTGGATGATCCTCAACAGTTACCTTCAATTTTTAATCTGCTCTATCCTTTAACTTTGTTTGGTCACAACAGGTTATTACATGGCTGTAACATACCAAGAAAATAAATTTGAGCTTATACATTTCATTCTTTTATTTTTCCTCTCTAGATTAGAATATCTGAATCAAGAGATAGGCAAGATCAGCTGCAGAAAGCTGGATGTACTAAAAGGGATTGTTCTAGGCCAGGGGTGTCAAACTTGCGGCGTCACGTTGTTGTCACATGACATATCATGACTTTTTCCCCTTCGCTAAACTGGGGGTGGGCATGGCCAACACATGATGCATCTGGCCCGTGGACCTCAAGTTTGACACCCCTGCTCTAGGCCCTTATGCACTTCTACTTGCTTCCTAGCCATGATATCAAATGGAAAAGGGTGAGGCCCTTTCTCAGAGCCTTGATGAAGAATAAAACTCTCCTGTGAAGGCAAAGAAGAAAGTCTTATTCCTAGGAAAAACCACCCAGGAATTGTATTAAATGAATGATGAAAGCAGAGTTTCCTTGAGGCCTTGACTCAGAATGAAATCAAGTCAGGCCCATCTGATCTGCCTCATGGTTTAACGTTTGGGCAAAACAGATCCATACTCTTAGTAGGCACCATTGTTTACGTGCACAAAGTGTTGCATTCTTTGCTTTCCTGTTACATCATGAGCAGCTGTATCCTACTCCTTCATTAACGGCCAAATCTTAAAATATCCGTTGTGATTACATCTGACAGCTGCTGATAGCAGCCATCTTGGGTTGGTGAATCAGCCGGGGGGTGGGGGTGTTAGTCGTGGTGGATGAGAGATGCAGGATCACAAAGACATTTATTTACCCCACCAGGTTTACACAGAAACCCTGTAAATATTCAACCTCTATGAGTCAATGAAAGCTTGTAAATATTCAGCCTGTATGAGTCAATGAATGCCACAGCAGGAACTCCTGTGAATCGCCTCACAAACATTATCTCCAGCCAAGTGGAATGAATAGTCATAAATTGTTTCCTTGTGTATATTGCAGCACTGGCGTTATCAGCCATGGTCTTCCTGGTGCTTTCTTACAAGGTTATTGCTTTGCTCCAAGGGGATGATGCTTCTACAGCAGTGAGTAAGTCTGAGAATGGCTTTGTGGACCATCAAATAACTCCCTCTCCCATCTTAGATGGACCAAAAAAAAAAAAGGACAAGAATGTTCAGACATTGCAAGGTACAATGCACATTTTCCTATCTGAAGATTCAGATTTCCACCCAAGACCAACTAAGACAGGGGTGTCAAACTCGCATCGTGACGGCGGCATCACATGACATAACGTGACTTTTTTTCCCCTTTGCTAAACCAGGTGTGGGCGTGGCCAGCATGTGACGCATCTGGCCTGTGGGCCGCGAGTTTCACAGCCCTGATCTAAGACCACTGAAGTACGTGAAGCAGCTTCAAGCATGAAGAAATAGGGATGAATAGATTTTCCTGTTTTCATTTTTTTTATTGTTCCTTTGATTTTGCTCGTTTGTGTTCCTCCCTTAAATTCTAGTTTAATTAGGAAAATTGCTAGTTTCCAGAATTAATATATGCAGTTTTCTTATCTTTTGATTCATTTGTATGCTTCATCCCCATTTTTGTGTTATTAATGAGTACGTGTGCATTACAGAAAAAAGGAGACTAGCTATGACCACTCTCAGTTGATTTCTGTACGCTATTTTATTGAGGTACGTATGCTCCTCTGAACTGATTAATATCATGTCAAAATAATCTTGAAATAGAGGATTGTACCAAAATGCCTTTATTAATTTGCTTTAGAATTTCATCAATATACCCATTTGCATGGACAGACGATGAAAAAATTCTAGGGAAATAAAGGAACGCTGCTGTTCTATGTGAATTTTCAAAACTAGGATGGAGAAAAAATGAGAACTGTACTGAATAGTTCTTATACCATTCATTCCATAAATTAGACCAGGAAATTCAGATTAGGTAAATGCAGAGAGAAGTTTGGAAAAGAAGGAACGTCGGCTACTTGAATAGTATCAGAGAGAAGCTGAACATATCCTTCTGCGGAGGCGGATTCATTCTGAGTTAGCAAATTGGACTTCTGATTTTGGTGCTGACTCTTTCTCATTCTATCTCTTGACTCTCATTAGGGCTGTATGAATCAGTGACTTTGCTTCATGGAGCAGTATAAATCAGTGTGACTTTGCTTCATGGAGCCTCATCAACTCTTGGAATGAAAGAAGCAGCCATAAAAAATAGGGCACTGTGCCTCAGGGACTCCAATCAAGCTTCTTTCAGCCATAGCTTCATCCCATAACCGAAGCAGCTTAAAGTCATACCAAGTTGGTTCAGTTTTAAATGAGTGCTTTCCTCTTTTCCTAGCACAACACACCAATCATTACTGGTTGAGGCTTTAGAGCAGGGGTGTCAAACTCAAGGTGCTTAGATCTGGCCTATGGGGCCACCCTGGAAACAGTGAAGGACCAGGCCGCGGTGCCTCTGCCAGTGAAAACGGAGCTCAGGAGGGCCCCGTGTGGCCCTCCCGAGCTCCATTTTCACTGGCAGAGGGTTGCAGGAGGCTGTCGCAGAGCAAAAACAGAGCTCGGGAGCCCGTTTATGCTGGCAAAGCGCTCAGGCCACCACCGGTGTCCCCGATACAAGTGATGTCGAGCTGGCCATGCCCACCCCAGCCTCCCAAGGTCAAACACAACCCTGATGCAGCCCTCAATGAAATCGAGTTTGACACCCCTGCTTTAGAGCAAGGATGTCCAACCTTGGCAACTTTTAAGACTTGTGGACCACTTCCAGAATTCCCCAGCCAGCATGTCTTAGAGTTGACAAAGTTCGATACCCTTGCTTTAGAGGTTGAGTTCTGTTCAGCTCCAATTAGCCACATCAGGCTGCTACAAGCATGCCTCCTCCCCTCTAATCCCTGGAAACTATCCTTCCCAGACAGTTTTGTTTGGACTGCAGGAAAGATTGGACATCTGGCTTCCACAAAGGAATTTTCTGTATCCATTGCTTTCAGCATTCTAAGGTGAGCTCCTTATAGATATGGACTTTAGAGGTCTTTTGAAATCATGCTAGAAAGCAGGCCAGGTTCCTCCAGTTGTTACTATCGCTACCAGAGGTGGTATTCTGCCGGTTCGGACTGGTTCGGGTGAACCGGTAGCGATGACTGCCATCCTATTTAGCCACATTTTCGAGGCTGTGCGCATGCACGGAAAGCACGCGCACGAGTAAAGCGCATGCGTGAGAGGCTGTGCGCATGTGCGGCAGAGCTCAAATTTGCGAACCGGTAGGGAGGGTAAGTGAATACCACCCCTGACCGCTACCCTTTGGTGCATTGCTAGTTTTCCACTCTGCGGTTAACGGGGTATTTTGTGTAGTGTGTTTTTACTGGTTTTATCACTTCTATTATTTCCAAAGACCTGCGTACCAGCACTACAAGTGTTTCTCTCAGTGGTTAATGCTCCTAGGAGCAATCTCCTTGCAATCTCTCCTGTGCGTCTATTTTCTGTCAGCCAGGTTATTTTTGAATGTGAGTTTATAAGAGTACTATGCTCATGTTCAGAAGCAGTCCAAGTGACAGATAATAGGTGCACAGATTACAAGGAGCATGGGGAGAGCTTCTTTCCCACTACCTTTTAATTGGACACTTTGGCAAGTGGCTACATCCATTCTTCTAAGCATCCATTTAAACACTCTGACTGTTAAGGAGAATGATTGATGATTGTTTACCCTCTATCAGGTGATGCTCTGTGAGAGAAGAAGTGAAGACAAGGAGATCCACCAATTCATTTGCTTAACTCGGTCGGAAATAACGAAGTAAGAGCAGCACCATCCACCGGCCTCATTACTGTGCAGAATAGAGATCCAGAATGGGCCAACAAATGCCATGATTGCATTCTTTTCTGCCAGCTCAAGAATCAGTGGAGAGCACTCTGACTGACTATGAGGAAGAGCCCTTAATTAGGCCCACCAGATCTTGGCTAAACAAATCTAGACAACTGCCAGGTGAGAGTAAAGAGAATTTTCACTCCATCTCTGTTATCATCTAGTCATCCTTCAATATTTTTTTTTAAAATCCTAGATAATTCTTGTCTACCTCCGTAGCCAAGCTACAGCTACAGCCATTAATGTTAATCCTTTCCCTTCTTTCATTATTCTGACAGGCTGCTTTAAAATGGGAATCTAAATTATTAATTTCTCATAGGATCATTTCACATTGTGCAGAAGGCATTCTGCAGGGGAAAAAATCCAAATGAGCTAGTTTATGATTTAGAAGACGATCATCAGATCGGCATGGCAAACCTGCTGCTGTGCCGGAGAACACGGCAACCTGTGATTTGTTGAGGCAAAGTTTTCTCTTTTTTAATTCTACCTTGCATTCAAGTTGATTGCCTTTTCGTGATGAAGCAATCAGAGAACGTGTTTAATTTCAGAAAGGCATTGATGAAGAAGCCTAACTTTTCCTTTAATTATAATCATAAAGGAATATAATTCCTGAATCATAATACATTGGCTCCTTTATGGAAAACACTGTAGGGTATTAAGGGAGATTGTCTTGAACGTTCAAAAGATTTGTTTTAAAGCATCACCTCTTAAGGCTGTGATTCTTTATCTCAAAAGAAGCTCCACTGAACTTAATTAGAATTACCTTTTGGATATCATTGCAAAGATAAGCGGGGATGATGGAAATTGTAGTCTAACGTATCTAGAGGGTGCCAGAAGTGGGAAAGCTCATGCAAAATATTGCACTACATACGTAGCTTTATTTATTATTCAAGAATCATCAGTGCTAGAACTAGCTGCAGGAGCTATTTAATAAAGAATCAGTATATTCAACAACTTAGCTGAAAACAAAGTTTTCCCAATAGTTCTCAGTTCAAACGTTTTGAAAGTTTTGAAAAGTATCACATAGTTGGTTTTAAGTTACAATAATACAATTAAATATCTAATTTAGATAATGTTAAACTGGAAAAGCCTAAGTCAAGATCAAATCCCCATCTGTCCTACATACAGTAGTTTTAGCTTGTTTAGTTCAGCCTAATCTATTTTACATAGTTATTATCAGAATAAATGATAAGTATTTTTAACTTCTGATTTTAACTATTATTACTCATTTGCTTTTCAGCTTTTTAATGTGGTGTCTATCTACCCATATCCTAAATAATGGGAGTTTTATATACTGAATACTTTCATATTTATTGACATTTAGTATTTTTATTGAGTAAGCACTGATATCTAATCACAGAACAAGTCCTATTTTTTCCCCCAGAACAATAACTCTGTGAGGTAGGTTGGTCCAAGAGAGAGAGATTAGCCCAAAACCCTGCTGAATTTACAAGGCAATGTTTAGATTGAAGCTGGGCCTTCCTGTTCCTTGTCCAACACCTCAAACACTATACCCCACTGTCATTCAAGAGCAAATAAAGAGAGAAAGAGTTGACCTGAGCATTGAAACAAGGACGGTTCTTCTACCATCCACCAAGAGTCCTTTTATTTCAAATGCATCTACTAGATAGATAACTTTCATTCGATTCAAGATGTGGCACTCTGGACCTCTATGTTGCTATACTAGTATCCTTTGTCCTTGGCCATGCTAACTAATAACTGTTCATCAAGACCTGGAGGAACACAGTTTCCCATTTTGGAAATTGCTATGTAGACTGATGACTGCTTTCAAATGGGTTAATAGACCTGAAGGAGGTGGAATAAGGCATTAATTCAAAGAGGAGAATAGGTGTCGGAAGATATCTTAAATGGAAAGAAAATGAAGGAACCTGTATCCTGTGACATTCTGATCCTATATTTGTGGAACCACTCTCATTTATTTGGGATCCAAAATTTAATCTTCTCTTAACCATGCAAGTTCAGGAAAGCTTACTTGCAACTAAAAAGGCCACCAATATGGTCCTGGCTCAGCTAGCTTAGATGTTAATTATGTTTTTAAGTTAAAAAATGTCAAATATTTAATCAGATCCTTTGTAATGTACTTAAAGACAAATTTAAAAAGGAGTTAGCCCACCTAAAATTCTGAGGAAGAGATGACGGAAAATCAGCTTGGAAGACAAATGAAGATCAAACATTTTCTTTAGGCTGAACTACCTTTAGGAATAAGATATCTTCAACAAAATGGTCTTTTAGCAGAATCTCAAGGCTGATTTATATGTTCTATGTATAACACCCAACTGATTCTTTAAAGTATACATCTTTTGTAGACAGGACCACCAATGCTGAAGAAGAAAATATCTACAGGCTCAGAAAAAACTCAAGGTTTGCAGATGTACCAAACATTGATAAGAGAAAAGCCAACTCAACAAAGTGGGGTACTCAAAAGTAAGCCATTGACAGCTGAGAATTCTAAGTGGCTGCAATGCCTGAGTAACTATTAAAAAAACCATTGTGGAAATATAGAATGGAATATCCTGGAAGGAGCACAGATAGATCCATCTTATATAAGAACCAGATTTCAGAACTGGGCTATTCAAGACATGTTTCATGTCTCACTTCTACCAAGCTTGTCACTTTTAGAGTTTTGGACTTCAGACAAGTAATCTACTTTCTTTATGCCTTCTTCTGTGTATCATTTTTCTGTATGATAAAACTGTATGATAAAGTGGAAGAAGTAGTAATAACCTAAAAAACAATATATAACTATTGCTATCTAGGGATAACTTCATTTTCACATTAAGCTACCTTCTCTAACCCCATGAATCCTTAAGGTTTTCATTGCAAATTCTATTCTCTTTCATTGTTATGAAATACAGCAAGGCTGATGTCATGAAAGAAAACCTTTTTTTCCCTTTTCCTTTTTATTTTAAATATGGAAATATTAATATTATATTACTGTCTGTAGAGGCCTAAGCCAAAGGAATGAAATTCGGGGCTGCACCCTTCTTTTAAAGGGATATGCATACAGGTGTACAAAATATCTGTGCAAACCTTCCCGGCTGTCATTGTGTGCAGGAAATGAAGGAAAAATGTGAGGAGAGAAAAAGAGTGAAGAACAAGTACCTGTACATCAGAGTATTTCCTGCCACAAACCGTCTGTTAATAAAGTGGGTTTCTTTGCAATAATATACCAAAGAGAAAGGAAATGTGCAGCTATTCCACTGCAGCTCTAGAGGCTGTGGCAACAGAAAAGCTGTGATATAATGTAGAAGAAACCTGTCCTACACATAGTAAAACACATAGAATGTGGGTTATGTAAGCAAGGAGCCTTTAGATCAGGGCTGTCAAACTTGCAGCCCACGGGCCGTATGCGTCACACGCTGGCCACGCCCATGCCCGGTTTACTGAAGGGGGAAAAAGTCACGATACGTCACGTGACGACGCCGTGACGACGCAAGTTTGAAACCCCTGCTTGAGATAATTTTCAGAATGCAAGGCCTTCACATCAGTGAATGGGTCCTTGTGCCAAAATAAAGATAAACTTATATATGCTTAGAAAGTTAATATGTCAAGTAAAGGAGAATCTAGAATGGCTTTGTCACTATTAGCTATTAGCAACACACTCTACATTCCTATGTCCTGCAGAAGACAACTCTCCATCAGGGGTGAAATTCAAAAATTTTCTCTACCGGTTCTGTGGGCGTGGCTTGGTGGGCAGGGGAACGATACTGCAAAATCTCCATTCCCACCCCACTCCAGGGGAAGGATACTGCAAAATCCCCATTCCCTCCCCACTCCTGGGGGAAGGATATTGCAAAATCTCCATTCCCACCCCACTCTGGGGCCAGCCTGAGGTGGTATTTGCCGGTTCTCCGGACTACTCAAAATTTCCGCTACCGGTTCTCCAGAACCTGTCAGAACCTGCTGAATTTCACCCCTGCTCTCCATCATTCATGCAAAATATAAAGATAGCAAAGTCTCTAGAAAGTTTGGATAAGTGCTCAAAAGCAAGATAAGGGGATTACTAGGTTACAATCAGCTCCCAAGCAACTTTTAGGAATGCATGAGCTATAAGGGCCCACTTTGCAGAATGAGCAAGACAGCTGCTTTTTGCTGATTTCCTAAAGGTAAAAAAAAAAATGTAAGATTAATTGCTTCACTAAGCTGTACCTTAACCAACAATGTAAGGCAGAATTAACTGCATATCAGCTGTGATATGTCATATCTTCAGATATGAAGATATCAACAGTACACTCAACCCATCTGTTTAGGGCACTTATCCAAGTCTGTCTGAACGATCTGACTGCAGATGTTGGCAGGGCAAAATAAGCTGTTCTTCACATCATACAGAATTAGCTTTTGGAAATATCTGCCTTGAGATGTTATAGTGAATGCTGCCTTGGAAGGTTTAGAAGGAAGAATTGTGCTTGCCCTGAGTGGAATTATCTCTCTGATTCCATTGATTCAGGAAAATGGCCATCGAAGATTTGATTAGAAGTGTCCAACTCAGTTTAAAGTATTAAAATACATTTGATCACTCAAACTGAAGGGATGTTTTGCATAAACTCACCTTCTAGTCAAATATTGTAATCAGACAGTTAATGTAGCCTTGATTTCAAAGGAGAATTCAACTAATTATGAACGAGTGGTGTGTTTTGTTCAGAATATAAGCTATTTGGTCAGATTATCACTTATTATAATGAAAAGTATTATGGGAAAACAAATCAATGCATAACTATAGAAGACCCAGTTAGTATATAGAAAATTCAGGGGTTTTATGAGGAAGCAATTCCATTTTACCATGAGAATAGATGGGAAGGGAAGCATTTCCCCAGGTTTGAGTCAGAACTTAAGTGATCTCTGGTCCTATTGATGTGATGTTTTTGTTTTTTATTTATTTTGTGAGTGGGCCATTGTTTTATCCTGGGGTTAAACATTGTGGTTTTAATCCTTGTGCGCCACTCAATCACCTGTGTGTGAGATGGGTGGCCCTATAAACTATATAAATCAAAACTGAAAAATTGAGAAGACAGAAACTCAGCCAGCCTTCAGAAAAAGTCTGCCATCCTAAATCAGACCATTCACCAAATCTTATCCCTCAAGGTGCATTTTACTCTCTTTTACTCACCACAGTTATCTTTCTGGTAAGATGGCCACACGCAAAAAGCGCAGCGGGTTGTAGCCACCCATTTTATTGATTGATCGGTCTTCTAAGAACACCAAAAGGGCTCAGAGGCATTCTTGTAAATAAACATGATAGAGATTGGTAATAGGTTTTTCCACAAGCCAACTGTAATTTTTTAAAAAAAAAAATCTCAAACATTTAATATTGAGATTTGATGATTGGAACTCTTTATGATTATAGAAATACTGTGTATTGTTGATTTTAGAATAAGAGGTTAATGGGTTTTTTTAATATCAGTACCAAAGAAAATTGGAAGTTGTTCTTCTTTTTCCCCCTTTCCCACTTTAGCTTTCTTTTTGCCCTCCTGATTTTGCTTTTTCTTTAGCTCTTTTTTCCCCTGACCCCCCTCCTTTTTTTATTTTATCCTTTGCTGAAACTTAATTTAAAAGAAAATCTAGAAATTAAAATTAAAGTCAGGTAGAGCAAGGAGCCTGGTGGGAGCAAAGGAGTTAACAAGATCTTGGAGAGCCACAGCTAAGTCAGAAAAACAAAAGCAACCCAAAAATTACCTCATTCAGATGTGACCAGACCACAGAGTAACAGAGATTCTCACAAGCTGGTTCACCAGGGCAACCAAAGACCCAGGGGCTACATACCAGGGGTGGGTTCTAACTTACCTCGCTGCCGGTTCGCTTCCTCCCGCGCCATGTGGGCGTGCACGCACTACACACGTGCGCATGCGCAGTGCATAAAAACCCGAAAAAAATTCAAAAAAAATCCAAAAACAAGATGGCGACGCATGCACAGTGCCGGAAACTCAGCTTCTGCGCATGCGCAGAAGAAAAAAAACTGGGGGAAAATTCCCCCCCAAAAAAATTTTTTTAAAAAAAATATGGCGGCACCCACGGACCGGCACCGACTGAACAGGATCCGTGACGTCACTGTGACGTCACCAGCCGGTCGCTACCGGTTCGGGTGAACCGGTCCGAACCAGAAGGAACCCACCTCTGCTACATACCCACATGAGAAACTTGGTTGGTTTCAACATTGGTCAGGTTTTAAGTTTTTTACAGTTGTGTGAAACCACCAGCTTAGTTAATGATCTATGCTAAACCAAAAATCACTTGATTCATGGTGAACTCTTTAACCAAAGTAAGCATGTCGAATAAACCCAGATGAAGAATAGCTACAGTAAGATAAACGTTTCAGTTACAACTCCCCTAAAGCTGGGATTTCCAGACTAACAGTCAGATATTGATCATGTAGATGTGATCATGACAAAGACATGAATGAATGACCAGAAGCCAGATGGCAATAAATTTTTGCTCCAGGGGAGGGGAAAAAATAGAAAAAAGACAGATCACTGTCAGTTGCTTTCCAAATAAATTAGAATTTTATGAACAGATATTTTTAATCAAGTTGCCCTTTGTTTTATTCTCTTCCATTAACACCTTTCTTTTCCCATTTCGTCCCTTCCACATTTCTCCTTCTCTTCTTGAGGGTCACACCGACAAACAAAACAGCAATATTTTCAGAAAAGAAACACCAGCAGCCACAAACAAACACTGGGAATTGGTGCCTTCATCATTTCGCTGCAAGAAGTGATTTTTTTTGCAGACCTGAAATGCTGCCTGTCATAAGGGGCTTGACCTAGAGGAGTCTTGTGAGACAAAATTATTTCAAAGGCAAACATCAAGGTAATTCATTGGCAACTCACTGCCCATTATTAACTCTGCAGAGAGTGACCTCAATATAGAAACGGTAGATTGATCTAACCTGTAGCCATTTGGCTTCCTAATCATTTAAGAGTCTTTAAACTGTGAGGAGCTCATTTTGCCTGCCAGAGTCTAACTGATGTTGTCATCACAGGTAGTCCTCAACTTACGACCATTCGTTTAACAATAGTTCAAAGCTACGATGGCCTCAGAAAAAGTGATTTAAAACAGAGGTCCCAAACTCCCAGACCGCAGTCCATTACCAGGCCGTGGCCTATTCGGAATTGGGCCACGCAAGTGGCTGTCCGGAGTGTGCGTGTGCACAGCTCAACTTGTGTGAGCGGTGGGTTGGCGGGCACTCGCGCACGTACATGCCAGTCTGCCATTTGCCCAAGTTGAGCTGCGTGTGTGCCTGCCAGCCTATCACTTGCACAAAGGCTGCGTGCATGCGTATACATGCACGCCGACCCTCCACTCACACGGCCCAATTCCCCTTTCTCCCCCCCCCCAAACTGGACTGTCAAACCACAAAGGTTGGGGACTGCTGATTTACAACATGTCCTCAAAATTACAATTCTCACACCACCTCCACAGTCATGTGATCACAATTTGAACACTTGGCATTTACAATCGGTTGCAACTTCCTCCAGTCCCAATCTGCAATCTTCCAAGCTACTTTCCAACCAGCAATCGTGGAATTTGCTTAACAGCTGCATTACCCGCTTAACAACCATGGTAAAAAAATGGTTGTAAAATTAGGTCCAGTCATGTGAAGATTCATTTAATAACTGCATTCCCTAGCAACCAAAATTACTGTCCCAATTGTGGTCATAAGTTGTGGACTATGCATACTGCTGAGAGAGAACTTGGAAATCACTTGTTTCCTTTAAATTGACCTTTCACACACAGCATCCTCCTACTTGTCAATTGCCTCATTGACAATAGGCTGTAGCAAAAGTTCAGCATCATTCACATCCAGTATCCGGAAGCTTCAACTAGTGCAAAGTGCAGCCACCCAAGCTATACTGGGTACTCAAAGAAGAGCACATATAACATCTCTGTTCTGTGACCAGTTTGCCACTGGGTCCAATTGAAGGTGTTGGTTATGACCTATAAAGCCCTACATGGCATAGGGCCAGGCTTCCTACGGAACCAGCTTTGTTCCATCACATTGGCCCATCCCACCCAGTCAAGCACGGAAGGTATATTGCAGATCCGTCAGTTAAAGAACTTTGGTTGGTGGGATCTAGGAAGAGAGCCTTCTCTGCCATTGCCCTCACCCTATAAAATATTCTTCCCTGGAGGGGAGGCAGACCCCCACTTTCCTGGCCTTCCAAAAAGGGTTTAAAACATGACTCTGTGGCCTTGCCTGAGAAAGCCAAAGAAGCACACAGTTGGGTTGATTATTTCCATGAGAGCTCTCCCTTTGTGTCAACCAATTTTTAACAGGGCTAATTATTCTTGCCTCCTTAAAAAAATAATTTTTTTAAAATGTTTAACTCAAAATTTTAACTCTTAACATTTTAATTTTATATATACTGTTTTAAATTTCAATGTTTTATTCTACACTGCCCAGAGTCCCTCATTCATTCATTCATTCATTCATTCATTCATTCATTCATTCATTCATTCATTGATAAATCTATCTTGGTAGCCAGGAGCACTTTGTATGTGATGCTTCCACTCTGGCCAAACTCAAAACACCTCCCCTCTTGGAATAGCACTTAGCAATAGCACTTAGACTTATATACCATCTCGTAATGCTTTACAGCACTTTCAGTGCTGTTTACAATGTCAACCTATTGCCCCCAACAATCTGGGTCCTCATTTTACTGACCTTGGAAAGATGGAAGGCTTAGTCAACCTTGAGCTGATCAGGATCAAACTCCTGGCAGTGAGCAGAGTCAGCCTGCAATACTGCATTCTAACTACTAACCACAGCTCATTAAGTAATGGGACAACAACACTGTTAAGCGAGAGGGACATTCATTGGATCCTGGATCCAGGGGTGAAATCCAGCAGGTTCTGACAGGTTCTGGAGAACCAATAGCGGAAATTTTGAGTAGTTCAGAGAACCAGTAGCAGAAATTTTGAGTAGTTCGGAGAACCGGCAAATACCACCTCTGGCTGGCCCCAGAGTGGGGGGGGGGGAGAATGGAGATTTTGCAGTATCCTTCCCCTGGAGTGGGGAGGGAATGGGGATTTGGGGAATGGGAATGGGGAATGGGGAGCCGAGGTGGCGCAGTGGTTAGAGTGCAGCACTGCAGGCTACTTCAGCTGACTGCTAGCTGCAGTTTGGCGGTTCAAATCTCACCGGCTCAAGGTTGACTCAGCCTTCCATCCTTCTGAGGTGAGTAAAATGAGGACCCAGATTGTTGGGGGCAATATGCTGACTCTGTGAACCGCTTAGAGAGGGCTGTAAAGCACTATGAAGCGGTATATAAGTCTAAGTGCTATTGCTATTGCTATTTTTCAGTATCCTTCCCCTGGAGTGGGGTGGGAATGGAGATTTTGCAGTATCTTTCCCCTGCCACGCCCACCAAGCCACGCCCACCAAGCCACACCACGCCCACCAAGCCATGCCCACAGAACCGGTAGTAAAAAAAAATTGGATTTCACCACTGCTTGGATCCCATTTGAAGCCTGGCTTCTCTGCCTGGCTTCAACTTCTCTTTCTGTAATGGTCTGTGGGAATGACCTTGGGAAACAGGAGGAAGAGCTGCAGACTAGACAATCACAGTGCAAAAGGTATCTCTACCCATAGGGGGGAAAAGCGATCTGGGAAGCACCTCAGAAGGGACCCTCCCTAGTCTTCTGGAAAGTAAAAATAAAGTAGGGGAGAGATTTTTTTTTTTACACTTACAAGATTCTGTTACTGTAGCCTGACAATAAAGATAGTACTAATACTCATGGTGGTTGTTTCTTGCCTGGACTACCTTGAAGGGCTTATCTTTTCAGAATAAACAAGGTTCTGTTTCTTCGATCCCATTCCCCCAAATTCCTCTGCAGCTGCCTATTGCTTCTTGCAAGGGAACCTGGCCATCGGCTTTAATGACTTTCTAAAAGTGCAACATCAGTTTTGAATGTGTGTGCGCATGTGTGTGTGTGTGTGTAATCAAATTCCTAAAAGAAAAAAAACCCAACCCCAACCCGACAGCCTCCCTCCCTTTCAGTGGTTAATGGCTACCCTCTGCAAACATTTATTTTATAGCCACTTTGTGGATTGTTCCCTGGCATTTTAGCTGGCAGGCAGTCATTTGAACCATGATATATGGAATCTGTGTTTGCCGGAACGAGGAGGCCTCTGTGTCTGCAGCTGCGATCTTTGTAAGGGAAGCAGCATCCACAGCACTGGAGTTCTGTCTCTGTTTACTCGCTGGAGTGCTTGGTCTGGAATTCTAAAGCAGGAGGCAGGCCTGCGTGATGGCTGTGCAACGCACGCCCAAGAAATAATTCAGCTGCAGATCGAGTAAAGCTTGAGGGCTGAAGCCCAATCCAGCCACAGCAACAGGCGACGCATAAAAATGGCAACGGCATTCAGGGCTGCCCTTGTAGAGTCTGCCAGGGCCATTAAAAACTTTTTGCAAAATGGGAGACCCTGTAAAGACACGTATTAGACTTGAATGTAAAAAATAAGAAAAGGCATATAGCCACATACGACAAGCTTCAGTAAAACCAACAATGCAACATGTTTCCTCCAGCAATCATATTTTGCAGGCCAAGACACTTCAGAGTATTTTGCTGCAGGAAACTTAACTTCAGAATTTGTGGTAATAGAGGTCTGTGTGATTCTGTGTGTGTGAGAGAGAGAGAGACAGACAGACAAACAGACAGACAGACAGACAGACAGACAGACAGACAGACAGACAGACAGACAGACAGACAGACAGAGAATATGACATTTTGCGGCCTAAGGCCAAGAATCAGAGACCTCATTCCAATTCCGTATGCAAGAAGACAGCTAAGCTACAGAGGGAACTGTATCTCAATATCAACCATCTAACAACCAACAACTCTGTCATGGAATGTCACCTTGTCATAGTAGTGGAGCTGAATTCCCCCAATGCAACCAAAGTCTCTGCGTTCAAGACCTGAGTGCTGTTATGGGGTGGGGTTGAGCTCTCATCCTTTGCTCCAGCTCCTGCCCGGGACATGAAAGGAACCCCCAACTGAGCATCCCCAGGCAATGGTGATGTCAACGGCTAATCCTTTCAACCCAGGAGTACCTTGGTGCTTCTAACATGAGTGCTATGCTATTTTTAAAATTTTATTTATTTATTTATTTGTCAAGCACGTATTAGATAACATATATAGGTATAAACATGATTTGAATACATGAAATGAATACGAATAAAAGGGAACATTAGGACAGGAACGGTAGGCACGCTAGTGCGCTTATGCACGCCCCTTACAGACCTCTTAGGAATGGAGTGAGGTCAACAGAAGACAGTCTAAGGTTAGCATAGCATATGCTATGCTATGCTATGCTATGCTATGCTATGCTATGCTATGCTATGCTATGCTATGCTATGCTATGCTATGCTATGCTATGCTATGCTATGCTATGCTATGCTATGCTATGCTATGCTATGCTATGCTAACTAAGATCTGGGGGTAGCATAGATATGGTAGAGTTTTCCAAGCCAGACAAGCCTTAACTTAGAAAATTGAAATAAGAACATTCCAACTATCCATTTCTATATAAAATTGAGACATTGTCTGGTTCAAGAGCTGCATCTGCTCTGGTTTCTGGGCATTACTAGTCCACTAGGTCAAGGAATTTCAAGGCCACTAGAAATAAGTCATTGGAAAAAAAGGGGCCAACCAATGACAATCAAAAATCATGAAATGTTATTATGATTCAAACTCATTGAATTGTAATTTCCAAAAATGAATTGTAAGACATTTGGAAAATAAAATTTCTGGAATCAAATATCACTGAACAATAACTTATGGATCAGAGAAATCTCATAAACCAAAAAAGTAGGATTTACAAGCATAGAAATTAATGAATTGGAATAATTAAAATGAAAGAAAGATTTGAAGCTGAACATGTATTATAAAAACAGGAGAACAAGTTGATATAAAATCCATTTTGATGCAGCCAATGAAAACTATGAACTCCAGAATAAGGAAACACAACTACAATTGCCTGAATATCAACAATATTTTAGAGTAAAAGTTTTGGAATAAATGAAAGGAATCACAAAAGCAAAGATTACCTACCCAAAGAAAACGTTTACATGATATTTTGCATGTGCAAATTTGGTTGGCAGTTGGGTGACTTTGGGCCAGTCACTCTCTCAGCCCAACTCATCTCACAGGGTTGTTGTTGTGGAGAATTTAGGAAGAGGAAGAGGAAGGAGTATTATGTATGTTCACCATCTTGAATTATTTATAAGGTAATAAAGGTGGAATAAAAATCTAATAAATAAATTTAAAAATCTATTAAAACTTTGGTTGGAAAATAAATCCGTTTTAAAAGGAAGTAGCAACCTACAAAGTTTAAAACAGCAAAACAACAAAAAATCAGAAAATAAAAGAAGTCTGAAACGCAATGCATTCTAGACAGCAAAACAATTGCCAAAGTCATGAAGGAATTAAGAGATTGGTAGTAACTTCTAATAAAATTGAATGATCTTAAAGTAGAAGCCAGCAATTCAAGCAAACTAGGCAATTAAAGAACATTATTTTTTCATAGCTTAATTGAAAATATAAAAATCAAAGTAAATGCCCTAAAAACAAAAGAGAAATATTGGTATTTTGGAAAACATTTGGTATATCCAGTACAATGAAATGCCTACATGAATATCTGATATAGAAAAACAAGCTAAACCTGAACAAATGGAAAATACTGTGACAGTAGAAATTGGTGGAGGGGGGGGAGAACAGGTTTAGAAAATGAAGAATTGGAGTGCAGCAGAATAAGATGAGTTGAGTAGATTTTGCTATGCATTTTACACTCTCATCTTGCAAATCATTTCATTCACATGTTGCAGCAAAGATCAATAGAGGACTGGCTCATTACAGATCAAACATTTATGATCATGAAAGACAAAATAAAAGCAAGACCCGACAATTTTTGTCCTAACAATTGTCTATCGACAACATTCAAGTTGTGGACAAGAATAATTGCCAGTAACATGTACCCAGTATCAAATTCATTATACCTTATAGAGGAAATCCAAAAGTTCTAGGTGTACAAAATATCAACTGTGGATTGCTATAATAGCATTTAAAAATTCTAAAAGTATAAAACAAGGCTTTATATGGCGTGGAGTAACAACTAAAAGCATTCCAAACTACTCCATAATTGGATTTTAAAAAATGATTTGATACTGATGAGAAAAAGATAAAGTTTTTAAAATGCATTTTAGAATAATGGAAAACAATATTGATGACAAATGTAGAACTTGGAGAGATCAAATTCAGAAGAGGAATTTTTCTAGCAGACTCTGTTTCTATTGATGGTAATTTTGAATAAAACATTATTGAGTTATGAATTATCCAAGCAAGAGGCAAAAGTCTCACATTTGCTCTAGATGGATGATTTGAGACTCTGTGAAAAATTCTCTAGAGAAATAAAATTGCTTTTAAATACAGTGATGACATAAGATTGGCACTTGGATTGCATACATATATGACATTGGAAATAAAAAAGGAAAAATAGAATATTCAGGTAGAATGGAACAATGGAATGACAGTAAAATCAGATCCTAACAATTGATGAAAGCTATATTTGCATGTTTTAGAACCAAATTTTGCATGCCCAGATGGCCAAAAAAAAAAAGCTCTTAATATGTAGAATAAATTATAAAATAAAATGTGAATGCAAGTAATATAATCAGACAATTATTGTTTGGACAATCCCTACTACACAGTAGATATTGCTGACTAGACATAAGTTGAACCACAGATGCTTTAGATGGTAAAATCTGAAAATCTACAACCATACATCTTGCATTACATCACTAAAGTTATATACATTATTTGGACTTAACATGGCAAAATGGTGGTCATGGCATATTGGAAGGGAGGCAGATATGTAGGAGGTGATCAGAGGTCTAAATCAGTAATTCTCAATCAGGGCCATATAGACCTTTGGGGGCCCTTAGGCGCCCCAGGTGAAAAAAATGTAACAGGGGACCACAGTACATATGAGGAAGCTACAGAAAAGCAAATACTACCTTTAAAATAAATTTAAAAACATACTGAGTATGCTCTATTTACAAGCCAAGCATGTAAGTGGCAATCTTTTTCATCAGTAATGGGACTTGGATGGGGTGGGGCACAGGAGAAAGAAGATTAAGAAACACTGATCTAAATAATTTAATGGCAAGCAAAAGATGTTAATAAATGTTTATAGGAAAGCTGTTTTTAGTGTGACAAAATCAAAGGGGTCGTATAAAACCAAACAGTTACAACTATAAATGAAAAATTGGAAAGATAAAACACTGCGTGGTCAAGGCATGAAAGAAATGGAAGGCAAGGGGAACAGTAATAAAATTTGACGATGGCTTCAGATTGGACCCCTCAAGAAAGAAACAGAAGCCTTAAGATTTACAACAGAAGAGCAAGGACAACCAACCACAAATGGCATAAAGATGAAACATCAAAAACCAGGAAGCGAACAGCCAATGCAGATTGTGAAAATGATGAAAGTGTGGATCACCTGGTAAGTGGCTGGAGCAAAATTGCCCAGACAGATTATGAAACAAGACATGATCTGGTAACAATGGTACATCGGAATCTATGTATGGATATGATCTTCTCCCAAAAGTGCTCCAGAAAGACCATGTTTAAAAAAAAAAACTTATGGGACTTCCAAATTGAGACAAACCAAACTCTGAGACAAATTACAACTGCCACTGGCGGGTAGCATTTGAGTGATTAAAAGTGAATGTTTTACCTAGGATGCTATTTTTATTTCCAACAATATTGATACTGACAACAAGAAGATATTTCTGAGTTTGTATGGCAAGATTAAAAAAAAATCAAGAATTAAATATAAATTGTTGCAAGGTGCTAAAGGGAGAGGTGGGTTAGGATGACGTGATCTAAAATTGTACTTTGCTGCTTGCTGTCTGGTATAGATGAAAGTACGGGTGACTTTGAGAAATAGGAGGTTATTAGAGATGGAAAGACATGATTTGAGATTTGGGTGGCATGGCTATTTATGGTATGACAAATTTAAGTTTAACATAGATTTTAAAAATGATTTTATTAGGCATGTCATATTGAGGGTTTGGAACAGGTATAAAGCAAAACTGACTCCAAAATTCCTCTATGGCTGTTACCCCAAGAAACTTTTTTCAGAACAGAAATGATACTTACCCAGCATGGTTGGCCTATGCTGATTTATTGACTTTTTTCAAAGAACTAAATTAAAAACAAGAAAAGGATTGGAAACAGAAGGTCATACTTGTCAATCGTTTGCTTATGTTCAGTTGACAGGAAGATTTAAGTTGGACAAGGAGACTTTTGATTTTACAAATGGGAAAACTGACTTTGAGTTGGATTTGTGTACTAATGATGAGCATGCTATTGCTAAGATGTATAAACTTCTACTGAAAACGAACATGGAAGTTGAATATGTCAAAGACTGTACGATTAAATGTGCAAAAAATGGATATAATATAATGCTTGATCAATAGGAGAATATGTGGAGTAAAGAAATTTACATTGAATTATCATTTGAAAGAGAAGTTTTATAGGATGATGTACTGTTTCAAAAGACAACTTTATTTGGAACAGCTTACATGATACCTACATCAAACAACATCTGCCTATCCCAGATCTTTAGGAAACACTCGTTAGGCGGACAAAAATGCAAAAACCAAAAATGCCACAATTGCTAATTGTGCAACCAACCATCCCCATCACCTTCATCGTCATCATGATAATACATCTTGAAATGTTTGGCAATCATATTTGGAATATGGTGTAGAAATATGGGCAATGAAGTTATTCTGATTCCGATCTATAAGGGACAAAAAGTAAAATGGACATTGTGGCTAGAAAGCAATAGGTGGCCTAATGTACAAATGTTGATATTCATCTGATAGTCTGATTCTAATTTATAGATTTTTTTTTCAAAACAACTAATGTGTTTCTGCAAAATCATATCTCTCTCTCTCTCTCTCTCTCTCTCTCTCTCTCCCTCTCTCCCTCTCTCTCCCTCTCTCCCCCCCTCTCTCCTCCCTCCCTCCCTCCCTCTGAATTATGCTTTAAAAATAAAAGCAGAAATCTCATTTGGCCACATCCCTTTGGAAGCCTGAAACTACTGCCCAAGCCTCTCTATTTAAACCTCAAATCAGATTGTGAGGACCCATCTTGGCAGCAAAAGTGATTTCAGTAAAACAAGGCAGAGAAGGTCAAGGAAATATCTTAGTAATCAATCATGCCAATGATGGAAAGCATCTAAGTTCACAATCAGGACAAGAAAAAGTAGGAATTAAGCAATCAACCACATGATGGAAGCAAAATGGTAAAGCAGTGGAATCCCCTGTGTATTACCTGTCTAACAAAACTATCAAATTCCCTTGTTCCAAAGCCTGAGATAACTATGGGACAATCTCCCAATGAAACATTACAAAACAACGGGTCAAAATTTGGCTTAAGTCCCAAGGAGTTGTCCATATCCTTTAGAGGAGGAGGAGAAGGATTGGCAATCTTAGCTATTCCAGGGCTGGTTGATGAATTCAGGTCCATTTTTTTCCAATGTTTTTGCTTCCAGTGAGGTATTTAACAATAACAGACTTGGAAGGGACCTTGGAGGTCTTCTACTCAACCCCCCTGCTCAGGCAGGAAACCCTATACCATTTGAGACAAATGGTTCTCCAATCTCTTATTAAAAAGCTCTAGTGTTGGAACACCCACAACTTCTGGAGGCAAGTTGTTCCACTGATTGTTTTAACTGTCAGGAAATTTCTCCTTAGTTCTAGGTTGCTTCTCTCCTTGCTTAGTTTCCATCCATTCTCCTGCCTTCAGGTGCTTTGGAGAATAGTTTGACTCCCTCTTCTTTGTGGCAGCCCCTGAGATATTGGAACACTACTATCATGTCTCCCCTAGTCCTTCTTTTCATTAAATTAGACATACCCAATTCTTGTAGTTCCTACTTGGAGGCTGCTGTGCCTCACATTTCCCACCACTGACCTACAGAACTGATAGGATTCAAGGGCAAGCATCTTGTTTGGTTGCTTGGCAACTGTAGGATGCAACATCTGGCTCAAAAAGCAGGTAAGAGTTAGCAGAGAAGGCAGCTGTGCACGTGTTGCTAGGCAAGGCGGTGATGTAGGAGGCCTTTTCTTGAGAAAACTACAAGCAGAACTGCAGAACAGAGCAGTTTTTTTTTATTTGAAGTGTGTTTTATATCTCAACGTAGTACAAAGCCTAATTTCCTCACTGCAATAAATCTCTGAAGTAGATTGAACTAAGAGAGAAGGACTGGGCCAGCACCAATGAGTGAGCTTCAATAGTTGGGGGAAGAGTTGAATCTGCATCTCGGTTTCACTGCATTCCTGGATTTGCAAGACAAAACCACTTGCAAATTCCCATAATTGTTCTCTCATACACACACCTCTGGGATCTCTGCTGCAGAAACCAAGGCACCCTCTCTCCTCTCATCTTTTTCTGATGAACAAGAAAAGCAGTTTTTAATCTCCTATTTGGGGTAGTTTTCTCTTCGCTACTTGGAGGGATCGTTGGTCAACATCGGGAAGGCAAAGATGGGCCATGCATCAGCCCCCAAAAGATCATTTTGATGAAAGGAGGGTAAAGCCACTGACCTTACGTTCTTTCCATTCTGTCTTGACACAACTGCACCACATCATTTCCTGGTGGCTATTTTCCCCACCCCACCCCTCAGTCAGTACAGGTAGTCCTCAACCTACGACCACAATTGAGCCCAAGATTGCCGCTGTTAAGTGAGACATTGGTTAAGTGGGTTTTATGACCTTTCTTGCCTCAGTGGTAAAGTGAATCACTGCAGTTGGTAACTTGGTGGTTAAGTGAATCTGGCTTCCCCGTTGATTTTGCTTGTCAGAAGGCTGCAAAAGGTGATCACCTGACCCCGGGACACAGCAATGGTCATAAATATGAACCGGTTGACAGGCATCTTAATTTTGATCACATGATGATCATGGGGATGCTGCAAAGGTGGTAACTGTGAAAAACGGTCATGTCACTTTTTTCAGTGCCATTATAACTTTGAATCAGTGGTGGGTTTCTACCGGTTCGCCCTGGTTCGGGCAAACCGGTAGCAGCAGTGGTGGGAGGCTCCGCCCACCCACCCGAACATCATCACGGACGTTCTGCGCATGTGCAGAAGTGTCGCGCGCGCTCCCATTCCCGAACTGATAGCAAAGTTAAGTGAAACCCACCACTGCTTTGAATGGTCACTAAATGAACTGTTGTAAGTCAAGGACTACCTGTATACTTAGCTATCCTTTTCTCTTCCTCTACTTTCACCCAGGAGTTGGACACACATTCTTACATTGTTTTTCTGGCTGGTGTTGGCTTTGAGCAAAATCAGCAGAAGTTGGAACTAGAACATCTCCATTCTTGGAGAGAACAATTCTCCTAAGACAATCAACCAGCTCAAAAGGGAAAAAGACTCTAGCACCTCTCCACCAGTAATCAGCACTCAGATCAGCGTATATTAATTCCAAGGTTAACTTCAGACCAACAATCAAGTAAGCAACACCCCAATCAAGAAACTGCCAAAGAGCCATCAGTAAACAGCCCAACCAAAGAATCTCTAAGACCACCCCCCCCACCCACACAGACAGGCAAGACACTAGAATGTAAACTGACAGCAAAACCACACTCCTTACTAGCACTGATGATGTTACCTAGTTTGAGTAATGAAACATCTGCAAGAAAACAGGCAAGCTCAGAGAGCACCAAGGACTCCTCATTTCAACCCTGAGCTGCAAATATTCTCCTTTACTAATTCTTCTAAGAGCCAAGAACGATGGCAGCTCATAGCTGTTTAGACAATTCTTCTTTGCTGCTTCCCTTCCTCCACGAAGCTTCCTTGATGTTTTGATTTTACTACCAATGCATCAATCTGGGAATCTATTTTTCCATGGAATTGCATGTCAGTCCGCCATCAACCGTGACATTCACCTCTATCGCTCTGAACTAATTACTTATTGAACTCAGGCTTTCCTCAAAGGCCTATCACAAATATGTGAAATTGTGTGAAATACACACACACAGGGTATTGTCGCAAATATCTTTTGCCACTAGTTATATGAAAGCCGCAGCTGGAGCCAATTGCTTTCTTTTCTACCACAATTGATTCTTTCACATATCTTCGCTCGCAGTTCTGTGCCACTCTCTCAGGTACAGGCAATATAGATTGAGAGTTTAATAAAAGCCAGGCAATTACATGAAGCAACGTTCAAGTCACATTTTTTTCCTAAGAAAACGGACACTGGATTGTGCAAATACAATCACAATTTAATGGCACACTCCCTCCACTTAAAACTTATGTGCAAATCAAATTACAGCTATATAAAAAGCTGTTCTCCCAACTTCCCTTCTGCATTGCCAGTGACAGGCAGGGATTTTAAAGCCTGGCAGGATGCAAGAAATGAAAACTTACTGATGATTCAATTCCTCCTATTAGTTGGAGGAATTGGAGGTGCCTTGTCTCCTAAGAGAAGCAAAAGCAAAGCATATAAATTTGCTGGATTCTGCTTCAAAGAAATGTTGTGGGGGGGGGCCTTAGATTTGAACATCCTTAGTGTCTAGAATAGAATAGAATAGAATAGAATAGAATAGAATAGAATAGAATAGAATAGAATAGAATAGAATAGAATAGAATAGAATAGAATAGAATAGAATAGAATTCTTCATTGGCCAAGTGTGATTGGACACACAAGGTATTTGTCTTTGGTGCATATGCTCTCAGTGTACATAAAAGAAAAAAAAATACATTCATCAAGAATCATAAGATACAACACTTAGTGATAGTCCTAGGTTACTAATAAGCAATCAAATCATACTAGGAAACAAATAAAACAAGTTGGTGCAGAAAGAACATTCTTTGTTGTGCTTTTTTGATGACGTTTTTGATGGTAGGTGTCCATTTTAAGTCTTGAGATATGATAGAACCTAGAAACTTGAAGGTCTCTACTGTTGATACTCTGGTGATAGACATGCAAAATGGGTCTTTCAGGCATCACACAGCAAATCCATGGTTAGCTTATAGTTCTTGGGCTTAAGCATTCAGGGAGAACTATTGTCCATTACTATATCCAAAACAAGATGGATACAAATTACCAGAAATCTAAAATCATGGATTTTGCTAAGATACCAAACCAACAAACCTAGATAACTGAGAAGAACAAGATTGAACAGGTGCAATCTGTTAAGTATCTAGTAGTAGTATTTTATGATGGAGGTCCTGGAAAAGCCATGGTGAATATATTAAGCAAGTGGCATCAAAATCTACATAAACTAACTTTTTTTTACTCCAAAAAAGATAAATTGATACCTCTAGCACTAAAGCTTTTTGAATCTAAAATACCAGTCCAAATACTCTATGTAATTTGTGTTGACCCACATATGAAGGAGAAACATCCTAGAGACAATACTGTACAAATAAGATTTTACTAGGTGAATCACAGGCCAACCCCAATCCAATACTCAGGCTTGTTGTGGGACACCCAAAATTGAACATATTGCATGGACAGTATCGGTGACATACTGGTTAAAGATAATTTTTTTTCTTTCTCACTGCATTGTTATTGCTAGTCTTAGCTCATAAATTATCTTTCACTATGGACAGAAGTCAGTAAAGCAGAGCTGCCTATAGATTCCTTAATTAGGACTGTATTTGGGCTAAAAAGTTGGTGCTACCAAGATTGGGTGACATGGAATTTCCTTCTGAAGTCAGTTCACACTCTCAAAGCTCCAAATGTACACTAGATCCAGGCTCTTGGGAACCTGCAAGGTATTTGTATACTTTTATTTCCTTTAGTTTGTGGAAAGGATTTTTTCAGGGGCAAGGATTACATCCTTCCATCTCCACTCTTATTTGACAGGTGTGCTAATATTCTCCTATCTTAGCACATTTGCACTTGTGACTCCAAGAAAATCAATATCATTCAACAAGTCCTTTTTATTGTAACACTTATAATGATCTTCATAAGGACATCATAACCCTCTTTTAATAAGTGCACCTGGGAGAATGGATGGTTTTATACCCATTTTTTATCCTTCAGAGTCAAATTGTGAAACCGCCTGCATGGCTGCTGAATTTATTCTTGCAGCAGTTAAAACAAGGAAAGCTCTAACATCAAACATAACCTGACAATCTTTCTCTTTCCTTTTCTTTTAATTGTTTGAGTTTCTTTGGGTGTTTCTAATGCTAATCTTTCATCAGGTATCAGATTTGGAGTATATCATGAAAGACAACATGTATTATTTAATGTTCAAACATACTGGCTGGGATGTTTGGCAAACTCTGCTGACAAGCATATAGACAACAGCATCCTGATAAGATTTGAGGTTGTCAAATAGGACGATGGAGAAAAACCGTAGCTTGGTTTAAAATGAATTGGGAATAATTAGCAAATGGGAAGCTAGAAATATGGCAAATCACTTGGTTTTTAATAACATCCCCTGCTTATCACAAATCATACTATCACATCACAAACTGAGAAGTTACTGAAGCTTACTCTCTAGCAGGACTGCAATGTCTCCAACTGCCTTGAACTGCCATGTGAACAGAGCAGATGGAGTTCCTAAAATGAAGGGAGTTTGGGGATTTGTCAGCAACTCAGGACATAGGTTGAAACGTCCTTTGGAGCAGAGAGAAAAGAGATATTAAAGTCCTTTAGGATGCTTCTGCTTCACTGGTTGTTTCTCAGGATGATCCAGGACAGCCTTCCTCAACCGGGTAACCATCTGTCAGGCCCAAGGAGACAACACAGCAAAATCCAATTGAGTTTAATCTTTTATTTGCTTACACCTAACGGGCAGAATCTTGCCAAACTAAAACTATAACTTTCTAACCTACTAGATACACCCTGAGAGATTCTAGGACATGGCTTTCCCCCACTCGAGCTCAGACTGCACAGTCTCTTAACCCAGGTTTGTTTTTGGGAAAGCTCTGTGTTGCCAAAAGTTCCCCCTTCTGCTCCTCCAGATGCACATTCCATCACACCACCAGATGTGTTGGAACTGAAAACTGTGTGATTCCCAGCTGATTTCTAGAATTTAGAGTTCTACATACTGAGGAGGTGTCAGACGTGGGGAGGCTGGTCTAGAGCATCTCCTGAATGAAGGAACCAAGTTCTGCTGTTGAAGCATCTGCGGCTAGGCACACTGAACCATGGCCATAGATGCAAGGGCAACGTGATCCTTTTATTCCTTGAATATTCATCTCAACCCATCTTGCTTAAAAAAAACCAAAACATTATTTTCCTCGTGTAGATATGAACTTAAACTTCTGATTAAATATGCACAGAAAAAGTGGGGGAGGCATAAAAGAAACAGAAGAAAAACATGAACCACAACCTCAAATATGTACTAAATTGATATACCTGCTGACAGAGATTCAAACAAGGGAGGTCTTGCCCACAGTGAGTACAAGATAAACAGAAGGTGTGCAATTAAAGCTGGACCTAACATAATCCACCACATGGAAGTCCGAGTGTAACGTGTTTCCCCGAATATATGACCTACCCCGAAAATAAGCCCTTCCCTGATTTTTCATGCTGCTTGTAATATAAGCCCTACCCCCCAAAATAAGCCCTAGTTAAGAACGTCATCAGTGGGGTAGGTGGGCATGGCCAGCTGACGTTGGTCACATTGGGGGGCACCTGTGGGGGGAAGGAAGATTTCTTCACACCACCTTACCTTCTTTTCTCCCCAAGCAATTGCCGCTTGGCTCTTTCGGCGAATGCAGAAGGGGCTGAAAGGGAAGAATCCATCCATTCTTCCCTGGATCAATTTCAGATTCCAGCAGGCTGCTGGGCCTCCTACACTTGCTGCTGCAGGAGGCCGGTGGCGCCCAGACTGGGCTGCTCTTCTGCCAAAGACTATTTTTCTCAAGTGATGTATAGAAAGATACATTTGTGTTTGCATGTCTCGCATGCAAGTTGAAAACTACATATGCCCCTATAGGCTAGGAAAGACTAAGTCCAAAGACTAAGTCCAGCTATGCCTAGCTAATGACTATCCTAAAGAGACTGAAGTGGCTCCACTGTGTTTCAGATAATATTTGACCCCTAAAGAGATGCCAGAGACCAAACCTAAGACCTTTTCATGCAAAGAATATACTCTATTTCCAGAACAACAGACTTTTCCCTTATAGATCAATTGAAACCAGTGCAACCGAAAAGCCAATTTAAATGTGTCAGAGCTTCATTCCCTACAAAGATATGGAACCTCTAAAAAAACAGCAGTGACATGTTTTTTTCTGTAGCCTTACTTTACTTTTCATTCTGAACGTCCGGCTTCCAAAAACCATTCCGTCCTAAACATGGTTGTCTTTGTTTCACATTTGATGCTATTATGTTCAGTGAGGTTAAGGTATTTATTCAGAGACCATTACGCAACCTTCAGTAAAATTCACATTTTAGCAAGTATATATAGAATAGCAGTTTTAATTAACATCCTATTTTTAAAACTGAAGATACAATCTCCCCTTGCTGCTAAAAATTAAGTGTGTGTGTGGTCTGAGCAGAGAACAACTGTGGGAATTCCTCCTCATCTGTTTTGTGCAGATCTTGAGCAGATGGGAAGATTTTAATAATTCCATGTCAGAAATGTAAAAGAAGTCTTCTCTGCATAGAAATGCAGTAATTGAAAGTGTCACCTGTTGAATTTGTGTAGTTGTCATGCTGTTGCTAAAGAAGCCATGGGAGATTTGGGGGGGGGAATATCTAGGGTACCAGATTATACCTGAAGTGTCATACAAAGGGGGACAATGGTAATTAAAAATCACCTTTAGTTTAAGTTAGAAGCATAAGCATGTTCTAATTACCACTGGTGCTGCAAAAAAACCAAGCAGCTTGGAATATAAGATCAAGATCTTTCATTTCTCATAAACTGTAAACACTTTGTTTAATCCCAAATGTGATCAAAGTTTTACAAATCAGAATGTGTACGTCAAGCTTGGTTTTTCAAATAAAGCATCTGGAGAGGGATGTGCCCAAGCAGAGATAACAAAGATTCCTCTGGTAAGTATACAGTACATCTAATGCCAAGTTTCTCAATCTTAGCAACTTGAAGATGGGTCGACTTCAACTCCCAGAATTCCCTAACTAGCATGGTGGCTGGCGATTTCTAGGAGTTGAAGTCCACCCATCTTAAAATTGGTAAGGTTGAAAAATACTGGTCTAATAATGCTTTTAGTACTTTCCTCAAATTCTACCTACTATATTAATTATGGAAGCAGAAATTGAAGAAATCAAAAACTGGTACTTCAGGTCTGTCATGGTAAAACCCCAACTAATGCTCTGCACTGAATCCAGCAGCATCCCCACAAACAACAGGCATGGGAAAGATTTGTCTTCCTTGACCTGAACTTATGAGACTTGCTACCAAAAGACAGCAAGCCTATAGCACCAGACCTTCCCTATCAACAAGTATTATTTTTATTTAGTTATATCTCGCCTTTATTATTTTTATTGATAATTGAAGGTGGCAAACATATCTAATACTTTTCCTCAGGGGTGGGTTCCGGATTTTCTTACTGCCGGTTTGCTCAGGGACGGGCCGCGCAGGCGAGTCGCGGGTGCGCAGTACCAAAAAAAGCTTCTGCGCATGCGCAGAAGCAAAAAACAAGATGGTGGCGCCTATGGTGCCGCCGAGAGAACCTGCTCGGGGGCGTGGCAGGCCTGGGTCGCTGCTGGTTCTAGCGATCCAGGCCGCCACGTTACTAACGGTTCTATAGAGCCGGTCCAAACCGGTAGGAACCCACCTCTGCTTTTCCTATTTTCCCCACAATGACCCTGTGAGGGGAGTTGGGCTGAGAGGCAGTGACCAAAATCACCCAGCCGGCTTTCATGGCTAAGGTGCAACTAGAACTCCTAGTCTTCTGGTCTCTAGCCTGGTGCCTTAACCACTAGACTATCCATGTGAGGGGGGAGAGGAGTTCTCTGCTTATTCACATCAACTGCTAACTGCCACTTTGTGGTGTCACCACCAATGCAACTGGAGAGTTAGCTACATCCAATAGGACCTGAGCAGTTCCCAGCTCCTGACCCTGTTATCCCCAGACTCATCAATAAGATAAATTAGGGAAGGAAGGAAGGAAGGAAGGAAGGAAGGAAGGAAGGAAGGAAGGAAGGAAGGAAGGAATTTCAGAAGATGCCATTATGTCAATCTTGATGATTCAGATTTTCAAGCATTATCCTGTTCATAGAAAATGTCCAAATGCATGTAACCCCATCCATGCTGCAGTACATAACATCCAGGGACAATCCAGATTTTTTGACACTGGAGGCAAGATGTCATACAAACCACTCCCTGATTCCTAACAGAATATTAAGTAACTGTTAAGTATATGTGAAATTGGTAGCCTGAACCAGCTGCTTCATCTTACCTAACAACAGGATTTGCCCAGTGGTGGGCGGCTGCCGGTTCGCACCAGTTCAGGCGAACCGGTAGTTCCGACAATCAGCTGGCCCCACCCACCCACCCCTGCGCTATCTGGTGTTCTCTGAGCTTGGTGGTTTTCTTGCAGATGTGTCATTACCCCAACTAGGTAATATCATCAGTGCTAGAAGGGAGCAGGGGTTTGGTCTATGCAGTGGTGGGCTGCCGCCGGTTCGGACCGGTTCGGGTGAACCGGTAGTTCCGACGATCAGCTGGCCCCACCCACCCCTGCGCTATCCTGTCCTATATTTCCTTCTTTCTGGCTCAGCTGATTCGCGCGGCACAGCTGATTTCTGCGCCTCCGCTGTTCTACTTACCAGGGCTGCCTTAGAAGGTAAGCAGCTGAGCTTCAAATTGCTGTATTTTGAACGCTGTGCGCAAGCATGTTAGGCTCGCAAAGCACACGATCACCGAACCGGTTGTTAAACCAGTTGCAGCCCACCACTGGATTTCCCCTATAGTGGCTTAGCAAACCTAACCTACACCTCCCTAACCTATACTTGGCTATAACGAAAGGAGCCCAGTCAGTTTCTCCTCAGTTGTTTCTGGATTGTGTAGCAAACCACTTTCTCTGAAGGTCCCAGCCTGAGTGGTCAATAAGACATCAGGAAATCCATTCTCTAGACCACTAAACCATGAAGCCCAACACTGTGCTACATTTAACCTATGCTTCTGGCAGAAGGCATCTCATCTTGGGAAGAACCATGCACATCCATCCTTACAATAAATTAAATGCAAGAAAAAGAGTACATGGATTGATAAGAACACAGGTATTGAATTTTGGCTCTTATACCTTTCCTCTTCAGTAATTCCAACATATAGTTTAACTTACTGTTCTCTCCTTCCACCCGTGCAAGTCATTGCTGGAAAGAAAAGTTTTAATCAAGAAACCAGAGCTTTTCTTGGGCTAGAACTCATTTGTCAAGGAAAAATCATATAATTCCACAATGTCTGCAATAACATTCTCTCATTATACATCAAAAGCATCTGCACTTTTGAAAGTTTAATTAACGCCTAGGCTCATAATGCAGGCTCCAGAACAATTTCACTCAAGAAAATTATTTAACTCAATCCTTGGTGAAGAAAAATCAGGGAAGAAAAACCTGTTTTTGTTGTTTTATCCCTAAGGTGCCTGGTACCCATTATTATTTGAAGAGCTATTCCTCTATTCATGACTTCACAGTTACCTGACATGTAATAATCAGTGTTCACATAGCAGGCTTTCCTGGTTTTAGATTGTGTCTCCATTTCTAAGCTGCATTATTACTTTTGTTTGCTTGCTTATGATTTCAGAATCTCAACACTTTCACTTGGAAAACAGCTGCTGCAGAAACCTCTTTATTTGCCAGTGTATAAAGTTACAGATCATTGTCTGTCTGTCTGTCTGTCTGTCTGTCTGTCTGTCTGTCTGTCTGTCTGTCTGTCTGTCTGTCTATCTATCTATCTATCTATCTATTTATCTATCTATCTCTGAGACATTTTAGAAATGTGTTGTGGCTGTCCATTGTGTTGCGCAGTGCAAAAAAATAAAAAAATCCCCCCCCCAAAAAAGCCGGAAACAAGATGACGATGCATGTGCAGTGCCAGAAACTCGGCTTCTGCGCATGCGCAGAAGAAAAAAACCCAGAAAAAACCCCCCCCCAAACAAAATTCAAAAAAAACAAACCCAAAAAATTCAAACAAAAGATGGCGGCGCCCACGGACCGGCTCAGACCCCAAAAAAAATTCAAAAAAAACAAACCCAAAACATTCAAAAAAAAGATGGCGGCGTCCACGGACCGGCACCGACCGAACCGGCTCCGTAACATCATTGTGACATCACCAGCAGGTTGCTACCGGTTCGGGCGAACTGGTCTGAACCGGGAGGAACCCACCTCTGTTTGGGCCACAACACAACCTATGTTCCTACATTCATAAATTAACCTATATTACGAAGACCAGACAAAGAAAAAAAGAATACACTGTATATTACAGCATGATGTTGAAATGCTTTTGATAAATCCATCTGGCTGACATTATTATTATTTATCTCTTCCTACTAGGTCAGCATGGCAGCTACACAATTTCTGAGATATAGTCAGTGAATATAAACAAAGAGTTTGTTTACTGAGCCACTGGCTCTTCCCCTGTAGTCACTCACAGTTCAGTTTCCCGTGAATGTTTTATTACAAAGGAACTTTAAATAGTTCATATGTAATGTGTGTGTATAAGAGAGACAAGGATCTCATTACGTTTCATAGTGAATATACGTGTAGGTGTGGAGGAGAGGTATGTTTTAGCACAGCAATTGCAATATTGAAGTTGAGCTTCAACCCAAATGTTTGTAAATGAAGTAAAATTTCATAAAATGCCAACCAACTATGGTAGATCTGAGTAAGTGCAGTGTCTTTTGAATTTTGCATCAGCTGGAAAAGTGGGTTGTGCGTGACAAAATGAAGAGCATTTCTGCATTTGGAATTGATTGGCTGTTCTTCAGCCAAAACTTTCAGAAGGTCTGAGGAACTAGGTCAACAAAAAAGTGAAGGAATCCATGAAGAGGGTTTAAAAAGTCAGAATGGCAGCTATCACCTCATGATCAAAGCCTCACATCTTTTGTATGTGCATCAATGTCACACATGCATACAGAGGGGCGGAGCTTAGATTACACAGTCGCAGCCACCGTCTTGACTTTTTGACACCACCACCCCCGCACCCTGCCCTTCTCATAGGTGCCACTGGTAAAAGTGATAAATAATGCAATTAAAACAGTTATAGCAGGGGTGAACAAAATAGCAGTATGGAACAACACTTACTGACTAATTTGGCCAAGTCTTTTCAGGTCTAGGACAATTTGCAACAGCCAACTCACTGAGGCCATCTTGCCATGGCCAACTCACCATGGGAAAACTCGCCACAGACAATTCCACGCAGAATAACTCACTGCGATAAACATCATCCGCTAGTGTTTCTTTGACATTATTTCCATTGACAAAAATCGAAATAATGTCGAAGAAACAGGGGTGGATAACATTTATCGTATTGAGTTATCCCATGTGGAATTTTCCATGGCAAGTTATCCTGCAGCGAGATGGCCACAGCGAGATGACCGCAGTAAGTTGATTGTAGCAAATTGTCCCATTCTGAGTCTCTTCTTCCATTTCTGCTCCATATCAATTCAACGTTCAGGACTCCAGACTCACTTCTAGGCAACTGTGGTTAGGATGTCCTGTTCAGGCTGTAGGTCAGCTCATGTTTCCTGAGATATGGGTGAAAGACAAGCCTTAAGTTAGAGGGGAGGTGCACAGATGTGACTGTGCCATTTTGAAACATTTGTGATGGGATGTTTCTGCAAAGGATTGGTTTGGTATGTATTTCATTGATGTCACACATGTCCTGTCAAGCAGGAATGGGAGAACCTGTGGCTCTTCAGATGTTGCTGAACTACATCTCCCAGCAGGCAGAGCCAAAGTGGTGTCCATTGTTGAGGGATGCTGGTTTAGCAATATTTTGAGAACAACAGATTTTCCCACTTCCACTTTGAGGAGTTAAAGCATATGCAGCCCATGAGGGAGAGGATCTGAACCTGGAATTAAACTCTTCAAATGTCAGAAATCAATTCAACATCTCAGCTGAATGCTGACTACATAGTTTTCAAAACTCCTTTAAAAGCCAGGGCTGCTGGTGCCAGATGCATATTGCTTAGGTATGCAGGGCTGCCACCAAAATCACCTCCTTGAACCACCTCTGCCCCAAAAGTCTCCAATAAGACTGTCAATCTTCTAAAGCCTTGATCTCCCGTTGGCTACCTTTGCAACTTTCAACTTCTCCTTTAGAGTTGTTGCTTATGTTTTTCTCTCATTTTTTTCTGTTGGTGAACAAACATAAGAAGAGAGATCAAAATCTATTTCTATTCCAGATAGTTCGGTCTCCATCCTTCTCTTTCTAGCCATTGTCCTGTACATGCCAGCACTGGGGTCTGCTTCAAAAGCCATTCTTTCTCTTTTCTGTATTCACTCTCACTGGCTAATAAAGGCTAATAAAAATTGACCCAGTATTTTTCAATTTAATGGGTTGTGTTGATCACTCACTCTGCCAAATTGTCCAGTCTGTTTTCCTCATCAAATCTCTTTGTGTATTGGGAAGCCTAGAAGTGCGTAGAGAAGGTCAAACTTGCAAGTTAGTCATTGTCACCTTTTGATGCCATCATAACAGTGTTTTTGGATGATGATAAACGAAAGAATCATCACAATCTGTACTAGAAACACAAACTTGCTGTTTTGAATGGATCAGGGCTGTTGTGAAGACATTCAGAAGAACCCATTTTGCACACAAAAGGAGGGGGAAAAGGGGGAGAGAGCAGATATAAAACATTAGATGCAACCACATTCTTCCTGCAGCTCTTTTCAAGATAACTTTTGAAGCAGAGCTGATACAAAAAAGATTGAATCATTTAGCTGCAGCCTTTTCAAAGACTTTGCTATTTATGGCAAAGGATAGACTCTTTATTCACTTAAGCAGGCCCCAGGTAGTCTAGATGACAGTTGATTTGGGAAAACATTAAAGTAGTTCCCTGCAAAGCCTGATCTTATACTTCAGTTGGATCAAAATAACTACCACTGTGTCTTTGTTGGCAATCATGTAAGAAAATTAAGTGTCCTATGGTTAGCAAATGGTGCCATGGGAAGGAAGAGAAGAGAAAACCCACCAAAACGGCAATATGAAACCAGAAACAAACAATATGAAACAATATAAAACAAACAATAATTCAATCAGAGGTGGGTTCCTCCCAGTTCGGACTGGTTCGCCCGAACTGGTAGCAACCCACTGGTGACGTCATGGTGACATCACGGATCCGGTTTGGTCAGTGCTGGTCTGTGGGCGGCGCCATCTTTTTTTTTTGGATTTTTTTTTTTTTTAAAAAAAATTTTTTTTTTTTTTTTTTTTTTTTTTTCGCATTTGCTGAAGCCGAGTTTCCGGCACTGCGCATGCATCGCCATCTTGTTTTCGGCTTTGGGGGGGGTTATTTTTCGGCACTGCGCATGCGCACGTGTGCAAAGCGCGGCCATGAGGCGCGGCCACGAGGCGCAGCCACGAGGCGCGGCCGTGCGGCGCGGGAGGAAGCGAACCGGCAGCGAGGTAAGTTAGAACCTACCCCTGAATTCAACTAACCCTAAAGTAGTTGAATGGATCATTTGCAAAATGATCAATGCTCAGGCACACAAATCACAACCAAGATTAACCTACACTAAACAAATTTAGCTCATTGCGCCAACACAGATGCTTGGTCTTTATGTGACCAGTTAAATGTTGTGTGAATAAGCCCTGTGAAGTTCACTGAGTTGCCAGCCAGTTCCACTTAACCTAAACTTGCAATGATAAAAAAATGATGTTTGAAAATACCTGAGTTTTTCTCCACTCACTTATTGAATAAATGTGCATGAATCCACATCCGAGTAAAAATAACAAGTTGGATCTCAGCCTAATACCATATAATCATGAAATATGATTGGAAGTTTTTTTAACTAATGATTTATAACATCTTACAACATCCCACCCAGCTATCACTGTGATGATAGATCACTGATGAAGACAAGATTTACATTCCCACTGCTCTGGTTGGTCGATAAATCAATGTTAATCACTAATGAGCCAGGATTTAACTCCATACTCTAAAGGCAAAAAGCATTATTTTAGGTGAGGCCCAGGTAAACTAGACTGCCTGAGAAAAGGCATTCTTACTATTTGCATATGAAGGGAGATTTCCCCCAAACCATGAGAAAGACATGAGATGCATCTTAAAGAAGCATAACTGTATTCTCTCACATACATAAGGGGAAACCAACTATTAGATCTCTCTATGGCAGGGGTTCCCAACTCCCGGGACACGGCCCACTACCAAGCCTTGAGCCATTTGGAACCGGGCTGCAGAAGTGGTGGGCGAGCCTTGCGCGCACATATCCCAACTTGTGTGAGCAGTGGGCAAGCACATGAGCACATGCACGCCATTTGCTTGCCTGCCGCTGGAGCTGCGCGTGCATCAGAGGTGGGTTCTTACCGGTTCTGTCTGGTTCTTTAGAACTGTTAGTAACTCGGCGATGTCATCACGAAGCCGGTTCTGTCAGTGTCTCCTTGGGTGCCGCCATCTTGGATTTTGCTTCTGCGCATGCACAGAAGCTAATTTTTGCTTCTGTGCATGTGCAGAAGCTATTTTTTGATTGCTGCATGCACGCATGCGCATGGCGTGACCCTGAGCGAACCGGCAGCAAAAGGATCCAGAACCCACCCCTGGCGTGCATGCATGCTTGCCCACCGCTTGCACAGAATCATCCCCTCTCCCCCTCCCAGCTGGTCCACAAAGGCAGAAAGATTGGGGAACTTTGCTCTATGGGACCCTTCCAGAAATCATTTGGATATCTCCTTCCAATGTCAGGTAGTGATGGGTGGCTTTGCCTTGGCTTCCAATATAAATCTGTCCATAGCTTGCTTGGGAGCATTGCACTACCTGTATATTAAATCAAGGCCTAGGTGTTCCTTGCCAATCATAGGATATCATAAACCTTCAAATCCTAGATGGAATGCTGCCTTGGAGCCCAAAGAGAGCTAGCATTCCATCTCCTCCTTCAACAAATGGCTGAGAAAGTGAGGAAGGGGTGTCTTTTTCATCTCACTAATGTTTGTCTGTGTGCACTTCTTTCCTTTTGGGTCTATACCACATACTTCCGGAACTAGGCAATGAATGTGAGAATGACAAGCAGCTTAATCAATCTGCTCCCAGAATGTTAAAGGAAAATATTCCAATTGCCAATTAAGACAATTATCAGAATAGGACAAATCCTATTCAAGCAACTATTGGCTCCCTTATGCTGCTTTCTTGAAGGATTGAATGGGAGGGTAGCAGTCTGTCAGGGGTAGAGATTCATGTGATCGTGGTCATTCTTGGCTTTGGGAAAGGGAAGTGCTTCCTTGAGAACATAACCCAACTCATTACCCAACCACTGCTAATGAGACACGCTTGCCATGTAAAAAAGATGCTTGTTACTGGTAATTGTTGCAAACATTTAACACTGATGCTTGGATTCAGGGAACTCAGTAGAGCTATCTTCTGAGCAGACATGTGGGGGCCTGCATTGTGAGAAGGGCTGATTGCAAAAAAGCAAAATAGACCCTTAGGCTGCTCAGCCATTGGAACAGAGAACAGTGTCCCTCCCCCTCCCAGCCCCCACTGGTTTCTATATTATGCAACCTTAATGAACTTCACATAAAAATGCTTCTCTGCTAACCTGCACCAAGCAGCAATATCATTTCCAAAGATTCATATCCCTTTCAAAATGCAGGATATGGAATACTGTCTTTTTGTTCCATTAAAATAGCTTCAGATCCTATTAGGATTGACTCAGAGGTGGGTTTCAGAGACGGTTTGACATCAGCTGTGACTGAGTCCTGTCATTTGGACTGACCAGTCAGGTTTTTTTGCCAGAAAGAAAATCATGATGGTTCATCCTAGTGTGTGTGCAAAATCCCTGCTAGCTTTTCATACAGAGTAGGAAAAGAAACAATAATTAGCTTGGGGTTTTGTTTTGTTTTCCAGCTAAGTTAACAAAGGGAGAGTAAGGCCGACATCTTGATGCTGCTGTGTGCTTCAATCCCAGGCTTGGCAATTAATTGGGAGGCAATTTTTAATTTTCGATTAAAGCATTGGTTGATCGTTCTACTCATTGAAGCATATGGTTTTTTTTTAAAGTAGAGCTGGCTGATTCAACAGATGGATATGCACAGAAATTGTGTTCTGTTCTTCTTATTAAGAAGGTTCCAGTCCAGGAGAATAGATTGTACATCGTCTCTTCATCCTTTTCTTGTGGAATTAGATTGCATTATGCCTCATCTTTTCTCCAGTCATTGATCCAGGGAGAAGATTTGAACTAACATAAACAATAGGGTTTGGTTCTGAGATTTCTAACTTGCTTAGCGTTTGATTATCGTTGTGGTCTGAATGGGATCCCATAGGCTGATAGAGATAACAATAAAAACAGATGGAAAAGAATGAAGATTGGTTTAATGTGTGGTGTGAACCCAGCTATTGTCTTAGCATCTGTAAATCGGGTCATCCAATCAATGTAGTTATTACGGGCAAGGCAAGTTATGTGAAAAGAATTGTGTTTTTCAGCAGGGGTTTATATATAGCCAGGGGTGACCAGGAAAATAATCACATAACTGTAGATGCTCATTTTATTATTTTTGCTCTAAAAATATTGTTTATTCTCCTGTGAATGCCTTTAGCATCAGGACTGCAAAAGCAAACTCAACTACATTTGCTGTAATGATAATGGCACTATAATTTAAGCAGTTTTGAAGCAGCATATCATCATGAGTTTTTCTTTCCTCCTTTCTTGAATTAATAGAGGTTGTGTTCATATTCAGTTCTAACATCGAGGATTGTGAAGCAGTTATAAAGTATGAACTGGGAAATGGGAAGATCAGGAAGGAAAGAAAGGTTAATTCAATCTTTCAGGGCTGACCACCCAAAAGACAATTAAATCCAACTTTTCAAAATGGTCTAACTGCAATTCGGGGATTCTTTTAAAATCCTCTGTGCTTGGAATTTCACCCAGTGGTAGCAACTAGGAATGCTTAACACACAACTCCACCTGTTAAAACAGCTTTAGTCATTTCCCATCCTCCGTGCCTTTGTAACTCAAAGAATATGCTTGGTTATAGCGAGACACTTTTAATAAATCCAGCTTTAGAAATCATTCCAGCATCGGTGATCTCCCTCCTAGCAGCAATTTCATATTACTCCTACTGTTCTGTTACTTCTGCTCAGTTTGGGTTTTACTCCTGGCATAATTCAAGATGCTGTTTTTAACCTTAAGATTCAAAATAGCTTGGGATTTACATAATGACGAACTAGACCAGAAAACCTGATAATGGTTGGAAGCTGCATATAAAAAAGCAACTTTGGGAAAAACTGAAATCTTGATTTTTAATTTTTATTTTTTGCTACTTAAAAAAAAAAAGGAATTGCAACCCTTAACAATCTCTACAGAAATTGCCAATACATCTTGATCGACCTTTGGACTCTTCCCTGATTCCCATCAACAGACATCTATTTCTTATATAGACAGTGAAGATATAATAGGATATAGGACTTTTGATTTCTCTGGAAAGACTTGTAATCAGTGCCATGGATCCAGTGAATCACCAGTATGTGCTTTGCTGCAATATTCATATACATTTCATGTATTAATAACCATGTTTATACTTATATCTGTTACCTAATACGTGCTTGACAAAATAAAAAAATAAAATAAAAAAAATCTTCTTGCTGAGAAAGAGAAGTTGAAGATAACATTGTCTCTCCATTTCCTTCCTCCAGATGCCCTCATTGCCTTTCCCTTTCTATCTCCTGGGTAGGAGGAACATTAGAGCTGTGGTGGCGCAGTGGTTAGATTGCAGTACTGCGGGCTAATTCACTGCTCACTCCAGGAGTTTGATCCTGACTGGCTCAAGGTTGACTCAGCCTTTCATCCTTCTGGGTAAAATGAGGGCTCGCCCTCCCCACCGGAGGCCCTCTGTAGGCCGGAAACGGCCCGTTTGCCGACATCCAGTGGGCCCGGTAGGCTCGTTTTTTGACCTCCCCAGAGAGGCTTCCCTGGAGCCTGGGGAGGGCAAAAATGGCCTCCCCCACCCCACCGGAGGCCGGAAACGGCCCATTTCCCAACTTCCAGTGGGCCTGGTAAGCCCATTTTTCACCCTCCCCAAGCTCCAGAGGCTTTCTTGGAGCCTGGGGAGGGCGAAAACGCCCTCCCCCGCCCCCCGGAGGCTCTCTGGTAGCTGAAAATGCCCTTGCAGAGCCTCTGCGTGAGCCGAAAATCAGCTGGCCGGCACGCACATGCGCGCTGGAGCTGAGCTAGGGCAACAGCTCGCGTGCCAGCAGATATGGCTCCGCGTGCCACCTGTGGCACGCGTGCCATAGGTTCGCCATCACTGCTCTAGGTTGACTCAGCCTTCCATCCTTCCGAGGTCGGTAAAATGAGGGCCCAGATTGTTGGGGGGGTAATATGCTGATTCTGTAAACCGCTTAGAGAGGGCGGTAAAACACTATAAGGCAGTATATAAATCTAAGTGCTATTGCTGTTAGATAATTAGCAAGCTAGGAAGTTCAACAATTCTTCTTTAAGCTTTTTGAACTGGCCAAATAGCTATCTTCCCCTTTCTGCTTTTCTAGTTAGAAATATTCCTGCAGGGTCCAATCTGGGTCGGTCACCAGGACCAGAGGTTTAGCTATTCTGTGCATTGTCTTTATGTGGTGCTTGTCAATAGTCCAAAGCGTACATTCTGGTAGAGAGAAGTTCCCTGAGGATGGTCTCCAGCATGAGTCCGAAAGCTCAGAAGACTAAACCGCTGCTCCAGATGACTGACTCAGATTGGATCCTGCAACATTATACCAGGATACATATATTTGCCTTCATTCATAAGAAATATTCCTGTTACTCGTCCATTTCAAGTCTTCTTACAAATCATCCCATCAATGATTAAGCTACAGTTTTGAATAGTACTCCTTGTTCATTTTCGATTACCTCAATCAACCAACTCTGTCCTGCAAAAAGAAAAATATACATTTGCTGCATTTCCAGGAAAAAAAGGAAGCAGGTGAAAGGCATCAGATCCAATACTAGGTGCTGGAGATCTGATTTGCAAATGTAATCTTCTCTGACAATGAAATATAATCAGTTAAGATTATTTCCTCACTGTTCTTCTTTTCATTAGCTCTGCTGTTTGGATAATGGTGGTAAAACCATTCATTAGAAACACCAGAAAATTAAGCAAACTATTTTGTGTCCAATTTACATACTTCTTGTTTGCGCAATTATAACGTGCATGAGATTTTTTTTTCCAATAAAGTCAGCTACATGTATAGGGACCATTACATGATCCACATGAAATAAGAGCAGGGAGTCAATATCCAGGAAGCTGGTGCACAAGCTGGAGCTGTACAACAATTCTCCTAATCACGCCTGCCACCTGCTCTTTGAGCAAGAGTCCTGAGTCCAGGACAGAGGTGGGTTCCTCCCGGTTTGGACCGGTTCTATAGAACTGGTAGTAAGTTGGTGGCCTGGGTCGCTAGAACCGGCAGCGACCCAGGCCTGCCACACCCCCCGAACCGGTTCTTTCGGCGGTGCCATAGGCTCTACCATCTTGTTTTTTGCTTCTGCGCATGCGCAAAAGCTTTTTTTAAGCACTGCGCATGTGCGAAGCACGTACAAATCACATGCGAAGTGCACTGCGCATGTGAGAAGCCCGCGCAAAGCACACTGCGCATGTACGAAGTGCATGCAAAGCACACTGTGCATGCGCAAAGCACACTGTGCACTGCATGAAGTGCACTGCGCATGCGCAAAGCCCGCACCCGCCCGCGCGACGCATCACTGAGCGAACCGGCAGCGAAGAAAAGCAGAACCCACCCCTGGTCCAGAACTCTCAAGTTGCGAACTGGATCTGAATGGGGTAGTGAAATCCCATCCAGAACTAAGAATGACAAAAAATTGAATCCTGCGGCTCCGTGGACCCGAAGCTACTGGGTCTTGCCAGGATTCAGTCGACGCCTCTTGTCCTCCATCCAGGTCCATGCTTTCCCAGGGACTTCATTCAATTATTTTCATCACACACACAAAAAAAATTCAGAACAAATAAATCAAATGTCCATTGCAATGCTTGATTTAGCATTAAATTTGTCAGTTGTTTGTACAAAACAAGAAAACTTATGAAATTGGTATAAAATTTAAAATAAGTTGATTGTCATCTAAGCAGGCATCCAGCTATACAGGCTAGGAATGGTAAACCCAGCTGTTCATCTCTACTTGTATCTTTGAAGTTGAAAATTCAGCAGTGTAGCAGTAATTTTATATATTATCACAATTATCTCTTATTTTCTGTAACTATCCTCAATAGAGGAACATTTTTTAAAAAAGAATTGCCATCCAGCTTACTTTTTTTTTTAAAGAACTTATTCTAATTTTAAAATCCATTGGTGCATGTACATATCTATATCTGTCCATTGTGTGGTGCTTATTATCCATTGTGTAGCACATATAGTTGGAAATGCTGCTTTTAGAACGAAACTTTATTAATGGAGCAATTAGTCTAACCCATCATTTAAACCAATTGCTAATACAATGAAAATGCTGCAGTTCCCCCTAAAATCTGGTGATCCCTGGTTGATCTTAATTTTTAGGTGTCCCTAGCAACACTAACTCTCTTCATGACCCCACTTTCTTTCTTTTTTTTCTTTTTTTTCCCAGACAAATTGTTGATGTAGCCAGTTGTCCTCCTCATGGGCAAAGAAAAAGGAATAAGCTTGGTTCACTGCAACTATGACTGTCATAGCTACCAGGAAAGAATTGGGCTTCTTATAGCCTCATGCAAATTAAATAACTTTCAGTGTCCCTTTTTAACTTCCAATTCAAACTCACAGCTTGGCTAAAGAGAAGATTAATTTGCTGCTTTCAAAAAGTGCTTATATCATTAATAACTGCGCTGCAAATACAAGATGATGGGAAGGTGGTGGTGAAATTAATAAATGTGTGAAGATAAGATCTGTAATCCAGCAAAAGAAAGAGAAACAGAGGGGGGGGGAATAGCACTGGCTAATAAAATAGTCACCTTTTCCAAACCTGATAGCTTTCCAAAGAATTAGGCTTCTATAAGCTTTGCCAACAAGCTAATGTAATTTTGGGAGTCTAACACATCTGGAGGACACCAAGTTCAGATAGACTGTTCTAATATTTGCAGATCAAGAAGCCCTTAACACAGGGGGGAAAAAACAGAGGTGAGAAAAGGAGGAGAAAAAATATCCATCCTTGCCCAGTCAAAAGTCCATAGCAGCCCTTGTTTATGGAGATTCTCAAGTCATCCAGGTCATGGTTGGCCCAAAGCAGGGGTGAAATCCAGCAGGTTCTGACAGGTTCTGGAGAACCGGTAGCAGAAATTTTTAGTAGTTCGGAGAACCGGCAAATACCACCTCTGGCTGGCCCCAGAGTGGGGTGGGAATGGAGATTTTGCAATATCCTTCCCCCAGGAGTGGGGAGGGAATGGGGATTTTGCAGTATCCTTCCCCTGGAGTGGGGTGGGAATGGAGATTTTGCAGTATCCTTCCCCTGGAGTGGGGTGGGGCTGGATTTTTCA
>QLTV01000974.1:3675444-3690850 GCA_003457575.1 Thermophis baileyi | reverse complement strand
AGATTTTGCAGTATCCTTCCCCTGGAGTGGGGTGGGAATGGGGATTTTGCAGTATCCTTCCCCCAGGAGTGGGGTGGGAATGGAGATTTTGCAGTATCCTTCCCCTGCTACATCCACCAAGCCACGCCCACAGAACTGGTAGTAAAAAAAATTGGATTTCACCACTGGCCCAAAGGTGCTTTTTCAAAAGGCAACTGGACTTTCTTGTTTTTTCCTTGAAGACGTTTCACTTCTCATCCAAGAAGCTTCTTCAGTTCTGACCTTAGTAGCCTTTCTAAGGCCTTCTAAAGCCCTAGCAGCCCTTCTCCTCTTTCAGTTCAGTTCGTCCAATTATAGAGGGCTACCTCAAGGGTTCATATATGTATTAATAAGGTGAGATCATGTGCAGAATGTGGAGCTTTCTATGTTAATCCCCAGGGGAAATGTGCCTCAGGACCCAAAGTTGGAAAGTTTCCAGACCAGGCATGGACTGACCTTGTAGTTCAGTATAAATTGCAGGGCAGACACAAATATAATAATAAAGCTCTAAAGCAAGCGTGTGGAAGCTGTGATGTTCTATCACAGCATGAAAAGGTCTTGATTGTTGGCATAATTTTCTCTCTGAAGCCCTTTCCTTTTCCTTGGCAGCTGTTTTCCTCTCATTTTTAGAGTTTGGAGGAGGCGAGATTTTGTGGGCTAAAGAAGAGAAATGCATGAGTGCACAAAAGTGTTTATATCTACATTCACCCCCCAGGCATGAAAATGCTCATATACTAACATGTATGTTTTCTCAATTTTCTAGATCTGAGGAAAGTTATTTTGATCTCCAGTGGAACCTATGGAGTTGATTGGGAGGGGTTTGTTGCTGCTTTCCATCTGTACGTTCATGGTGAACTCAATGTCTAACTATGGATTTAATAAGTGTCACATGCATGTACAAGATGCAGCTTTGGAGATATTCTAGAATTGGCAGAAGGGAAAAAAAAAAATACAAGAAAAATATCCCCGTGAATTGAAGACTGGGTGTGTTCAGTTGAAATAGAAATCACAGATGTACAAGACTGGAAAATCAGAAGTCTTGTACATCTGATTTGGGAGAAATGGGAGGTACTGGAACATCCTGGCTGGAATACTGACTAGGAAAAATGACCATAGCAACATTTTGTTGTGTGCCGCCTGGAGTCCCTTTGCATGAGTTGGGTGGCTGTATAAATTTATTTAATAAATAAAAATAAATAAATGTTTTATAGCAGGGCCAAATTGCTAACATGTTATGCTAATTCTTGATCCTTTCCTGTTGACAATGTGAATTTAAATCAATGGGGATGGCATGACAGTTTTCATTAGGATCTCCAGTCTGAAAATTGAGGATTTAAAACATGAATAATAGCTGTTACATTTTTCAGTGATGGAAGTATATGTTATTAACAGCTCTGTAAGGCAGATCAGTACTTGTCCCAGCACTGCTGCTAGGGAAGAGAAGATAAATACACAGAGAGAGTACCTTGCCCAAGGTCATCTAATGAGCTTCTAAGAGGTAGGTTTCAAAGCAGCTTTCTGATTCGTAATTCTGCAGTGAAAATATAGCATCTCTAATGCCTTTACATCTTGTAAGAATCCCGGCAGAGGTACTTTATGTGCATTCATTAACCCTGCACAGTAAGTTTAAAATAAGAATAACATATTGCACATTTCACAGACTGAATATGCAATATTGACCTCATATACTAATGATTGTGTGTGTGTGTGTGTGTGTGTGTGTGTGTGTGTGTGTGTGTGTGTGTGTGTGTAAGCAGTCATGGGTGCCCTAGACCTGCCTCCCTCTACTAATGAGATCAGCCAAGCGATCTTGCAGGTGAGCTCAAGTAAAGCAACAGGGCAGGATGGCATTTCTGCTGAGGTCCACTAGACCCAAATGCTTTGCAGGCATTCCAAGACATCTTGGAAGATATTTGGTCCACAGAGGAGATGCCCGGTGACTTCTGTGATGTCCTCATTGTGGGTCTTTATAAAAATAAGGAAAGCAAATCAGATTACAGAAACTACAGAGATATCTCACTGCTGTCCCTCACAGGCAAGGTATTTGCCTACATTCTCCTGAAGACTTGTCTCTTGTCTCAGAACAGAACCTCCCAGTGGCACAGGGTGGCTTTCAGCCAGAAGAGAGTATAGCAGACATGGTATTTACCATGAGGTGAGTCCAGGAGAAGTGCATCAAGCAGAACAAGCCTCTTTATTCTGTCTTCATTGACCTGACAAAGGCATTTGACACTATAAACAGGGAGGCTCTCTGGATCATCCTGAGATGTTATGGATGCCAAAGTAATTCATGTGATTCATCAAACTACTCCACAACAGAATGGCAGGACAGGTTCTTTACAATGTCGATACCTCAGCATTTGCCATTTCCAATGGGGTAAAACAGGGTTGTATGCTAGCACCTCTATTATTCAATATATTCTTCACTTGCATGTGGTCAAGTGCTGTCCATCCTGAGCATTTGTTGGCAAGACAGTGTCTCTAACCTGGAGGTCTTGGATCACACAGAGTCTGCCAACATTGAGTCTCTGATTATCAGTGCCCAGATGAGATGCATGAGGCACGTCATCACAATAGATGACTGCCACATGCTTCACCAGTTGCTCTATAGCAGTGATGGCGAACCTGTGGCACGCGTGCCACAGGTGGCACGCAGAGCCATATCTGAGGGCACGTAAGGCGTTGCCCTATGTCAGCTCCAGCACGCATGCGTGTGCTGGCCAGCTGATTTTCGGCCTTCTTTTCGGCCGTTTTGGCTCTCCCCAGGCTTCAGGAAAGCCTCCTGAAGCCTGGGGAGCGAAAAACGGCCCAATGGGCCAACCGGAAGTTCACTTGTGTGCTCACCCCCAGCCTCCTGTTCGCTGTCAGAGGTTTTCAGGAACTGCTTCGGCTTTGGACAGTTGCCCCCAGGCCTCCCACCCCTCGGCCCATTTCTTCTGCAGCCGGCAAGGCTTTCCTCAAGGCCTCTGCAGCTGATAACAGAGCTCCGGATCGATCCGGAGCTCTGTTATCGGCTACAGAGGCCTTCAGGAAAGTTTTGCTGCAGAAGAAATGGGCCGAGGTATGCGAGGCCTGGTTGCAACTATCTGAAGGTAAGTAGTAGGGCAGCTCCACTTCCGTTTCATTTCCGAACTTCCGGTTGACCCGTTGGGCCATTTTTCGCCATCCCCAGGCTTCAGGAGGCTTTCCTGAACCCTGGGGAGAGCAAAAAACAGCCCAACGGGCCTACAGGAAGCTTCAGTGAGGCCTGTGCGTATGCGCGGGGGGAGCAGCGGGGGGGTTGTGCGCATACACGGGGGGAGGGCATTGCATTATGGGTGTGGGCACCTGCGCGCACACTATCTCTCTCGCGCGCACCCTTTTGGCACCCGAGCCAAAAAAGGTTCGCCATCACTGCTCTATAGCGTACTGGAGTCTGAGAAAAGACCCTGAGGTCAATCACTCAAGCACCACAAAGACATTGCAAAAGAAACCGTTCACCACTGTGATGTCCAGCCAAGAGAACTAGAGGCTGCAGCTGCTGACAGAACCCACTGACAAGTCCCGTGCTATGAAGCCTCTGCTAGTTTTGAAGAAAGGCACTGCCAATAGAAAACCATGAGCAGCATCACAGAATAACACTCACAATTACTACAATGGTGCCCCCATTGTGCTAGACTCTGCACTTCCAGACTGGGACTGAAGGGCCACTTCTGTGTCTACAGATAAACTACCCAAAGTTCTTCCAAGCCAAAGAACTGCCATAGACTAGTTATCAACTGTAAGCCATGAAATATTGAAAGCTAACATGTACAGTAGCTGTTGCACATCAAATAAACCCCTACTACATTTGCACTATTTCACTGTTATTTGACTCTGGGGGTTTTCCATGATTAACCCAGGGATGGCAATTTCATTTTGGCTCCAATGTGAACATAATACAGTACAGTAGATTGTAAATCATTCTAGCATTGCAAAAGGGAATAAATCATTCGAACACTGCAAAAAGAAAAAAGCAAGCCAAAAATGGTTGGAAAAATCAAGCTAGGAGCTCTGAAATATCTCCACAGATTTTGAACATATGGCTTTTTCCTTTTTCTTCAGCACAATTAATAGTAGTTAATATATTATTTACTCCAATCATGTGACTACTTAAAAGTGAAGCCATGTTCATGGGTAACTTCAGAAGAGAAGCAATTTCTAGCCTCCCTTTTTTCTGTACATAATCATTAACAATCAGACCACAAAGAAAAGAGAGAGAGAGAAAGAAAAGAAAATCTTTCTGTCTCTGCAGAGCTGCTCTCTTCTCTGATCCCAGTAAGAGGGTATTTATCTGTTTGATAGATTTATATAGTAAGACTTGGAAGGCCTAAAAAAGAAATGGATGGAAGAAACCACTGAATAATTGCTAGGTCAAGGGCAGAATTTCAGAAATGCGCGACTGGATCCTTTTATTTCTTTTTCTCAAATAATTTGTATTAAAAATTATAAAAGTAAAGGATAAAAGTCAATGCAAACTACAAAAAATAGTTTTAAGTTTTCGAAGACTTAAACAAACTAATAACGAAATACATTTGGCTGGGGGAAAAACCACAGATTAAAATAAAATTATTGCAGGATAGCAGAGAAAGAGGAGACTTCGGGCTCCCAGACTGGGAGACATACTATCAGGCAACAGCACTCACTTGGATCAAAGATTGGATAGAGCTAAAAAACAAAAGGATACTGACATTAGAAGGGCATGACCTACAGACAGGATGGCATGCTTTCATTTGGGACAGGAAAAACAAATCCCACAGTTACTTCCAGAGACATCTAATCAGGGACGCGTTGCTACAAGTATGGCAAAAAATCCAAAAAAATCTTTACAATAAAATACCAAATTGGCTATCAACGATGGAAGCATTAATCTCCCAAATATATTAGAAATGGATAAAATAGAAAGATATAAAGATTTACTAAACGACCGGGGGGAACTGAAAACAAGACAAGAACTAAAAGAACAGGGCATAGACATCGACTGGTGGCCATATATGCATATATAAGAAAGATTTAGAACAATATGGATTCCAAAAAGAACCACAAGAATTAGATAAGATCTTACAAGGCACAGAGGACAAATTGATTAAGAAAGTTTACAATTACTTACTGAGTTATCTTCTATTATTTTTAAAAAGATATTTGACCCCTTTAAAAAAAAAGCCTCAGAGCTAATTTGCTGCTCATTTGTGTTTCAAAGTGAAAATCCTTCAGAACTTTAACAAATTTCTCTTGTATCCCTAACTAAAATTTATCCTTGTGTTTGTCTCTTCTAAAAAATCCTTCCAACCCTTAGTAGAGCATTTTTGTATATCCAGAGAAGGGGAAAAAAATCCTGATTTAATGTCTGTTGCAAAATTATTCCCCTTTAGGGAATAAGTCATTCATCAGATCCATTTGTTTTCCATTTAAGTCCTCTTCAAATTAGTTTCATAAACATCCATTACAGCTTCTTCTTAGTTTACAACTTCATAAGAAAATACTTGGAAACTTTTATCAAACACCTGATCCATTCTGTCCAAAAGCTTAGCTGAAAGGTGTTCAAAAGTTTGCAGTATGGTTTTCTGCTTTATGTTCTGGCTTTACTGTCCAACTTTCAAGGTCTCGTTATTAAAAAATAAATAAAAACAATTTCCATTTTCCCATGAGAAAGTATCTTCTAAATAATTCAAAGCTATAATTCCAAATCTTTCTGGCCCCTTAATCCATTATAAATTTGCAAAATCCATATATTGAGCACTCTTTTGCCGCATAGTCCAAAAAGTCCTATATTTTTAAAGCTTTCAAAATCAAATGTACATGAAGAAAAAAAATTACAAGGTTTTCCTGATTAATACAGCAGTACCTTGCCAATCCAAAAGGTTTTAATCTCTCCAATATACAAAGACTTTTTTTAAAGAATCCCAGAAAGTGATTAAGATATAAGACTCGGTTGGGGGTAGTGTCCATAAAGGCTGCTTTGCAAGTTTGAGCTTGATGTAAATCCCAACTCTCAGCCACTCCACTCATAAACTGGCCATAAAAATGAGAGTTTCTGCACTCTGCTCACAAGGGAATGGCTGTCCGGAATCATGTGGTTAATCTCAACTATCTCTCCTTTCTTCCAGAGAGATTACACTAAATTAGATACATCATCCAGCAGCGATTCCACTCACAAAGCTATCTTGCTAGCTAACAAAAGCCAGTAAGGCATCTGCTCGCCATGGCCCATACAGGAAATCTGCCCACTGGATCCTTTTAACGAAAAAAAAATATTTGATAGAAATGACTGAAGTAATGACTGAATGAAGGGACACTGAATGAAGGAGAAATACAATTCTCAAGCACTCTTAGGAAGCAGTAACAATCAAGAGATAATGTTCTGACCCTAGGTAGAACTAATATCTCTTCTGTACTTTCAATGAAGAATTGATGAAGTCTAGTGGGAAGAGAACTGAACTAGGAACAAACAGCCAAAGTTGCCATTTTGTTTGGCAATAAAACTGATTACATGATATTGTGGCTACACCTTTATCCTAATGTGCCTCACGGGGCTTTGATGAAGATAAAGTTAGGGAGGGAGGCAAAGTCTATTTATATTTTTAGCATCTTAGAGCACAAGCAAGATACAAAATATAATAAATGCAAGAATGAGTCTGTTGGCAGCAAGAGAGGGCTATCCATTTGTCCACCATTAACATTTGAAGAAGGGTGCTAAATTGCATCCTGCCCATGTTGGAAAGCTGCAGATTCCACAAAAGGTTTTGGTATTATGGGAAAAGAGGTCTAGGGACATTAAGGGTAGAGAAGACTTGGTTCTGAAACCATCCTTGGTGGTTCTCCAAATTTAATTTTTGAGATTTTTTTTATGGAAGAGACTTTATTCTTTTGCCTAAGAAATTAACTCCATGTTGATATCTTATTCATTGCTGGAAATTTGACAGTGATTCAGAGTTAATAGACAGAAGTTTAGGTCAGGAAGCATGCAGAAAGAAATCACAGTAAATTAAAGGGAGTGAGTATAGAATTAGTAATTTCCTGATATTTCCTATTCAGTAAAGCTCTTCAGTCTTTTTCTATTCTAGCTATTGGCAGCCCATGTTTATTTATTTATAAATCATATTTATAAATCTGACTGACTTCAGATGTTTCTGGGTGTTAAAAAAACAATTTAAACAAATATAAACGTAATCAAGAAAAACACAACAGTTAACTAGGAGGGACCAACTCACGACCAAAGGAGCCTTCCACTCACCCTAATCCAAGGACTGGGGGAAATGTCTAAAAGGCTCACTTAAAAGGAAACAGGGTAGGGGCCATTCAAACTTCTGGAGGGATGCTATTCCAAAGGGCAATGCTGAGATAGAGAGAGAACACGTCTCAGCTCCTATAACACTGCTGAATGCCCACTTAATCTAAATGACAGGATGGACAGAAGCCAGTTCCTCTATCTAGAACCTATGCTGTGCAGAACTATATAGATCATAACTAGCATTTTGATTTGCACCTGGAAGCTTACTGGCAGCCAGTGCAGCTTGCAAAGCAGAGGTGTTATACGGACATACTGATTTTCTTCAATAATTCTCATGTCATTGAATTAATTAAACTGTCAAATTTCTACATTACTCATTTCACCTAAGTGAGTCTGGGCAGTTTACAAGCAAAAATTATTTATTTATTCATTTATTCATTCATTCATTCTGAAAATTTGCATGGCTGCCCAACTCACTCTCACTGACTCTGAGAAGCTTACAAAGATAAAAACCCAATATAAAAACAATAAAAACCAATAACCCACCACCACCACCCTGGTGACCACAATCAGTCAATCAAATAAGCCACTTGGTGGGCTCCATCCCACTCTGGGTTCCCCAGGCCCATTGGCAAAACCAGGTCTTCGGGGCCTTGCGAATAAAATAGTATAAAAACATGACTAAAGACGCAGTTAAAAACAAAATTAAAAATGAGGTTAAAATTTACAAATTAAAAGGGGGAAAAAATCGGAGTTTAAAAATGTACAAGGCTAAAAAGGTTAACAAGGTGGAAGGATTGCTCTCAAGCCACCAGGGTTGCTAATAGTGGCCGAGCCAAGCTCTTTAGTCATTTCACCTCCCAGAGCATCTCCAACGGATGACTCTTTGAATCCAGCCAGATTTTGGTTATGCAATTTCCCACTGCCATCCCAAATGACATACAGTACATATTACAGTAACTCCAATACCCCTCTCCATTTGCTTGAGCAACCTCCCCCCACAACATTATTCCTCCCCAAATCCCAATACTAGATAGAAGTTTGCATCTTGCCATAGAAGCAATTCTTATTTGCACCTTGCAATAGATTTAATTCTTTCCTAAACTCTCTACTCCCTCTCCAATTCAGTGTCTTTGCTCTCTTAATACTCTTTAAAAAGTATGCAAGTGTTATGTATTGACAGTTTACATGGTTTCACCCAGGTCCAGCGTTTGAGCGGGAAGAATGCTCAAATGCTATTGGTTAAGACGTCTGACAGCTCCCTATAAAAGGGCCGGCTGTCAGACAGCACTTTGCTGGTTGTGCAGAGAGTTGCCTAATAAACAAGTGTTCCTGAGTCGGTCTCCAGAGTCGTTATTCGCACAACTCAACAGTGGCGACGAAGGCTTTGGGAGCTGGAGAACGAAGATGATTGAACCTAAGGCACAACAACCAGCCGGGCGACTTTAGGAAGAAGCCTCAAAGCATGCCCTAGCATGTCTGCGTTCCACCTGCCAGCGCCTTTCAACCTGGCGAAAGAAAAATGGGAGACGTATATGATGCGTTTTGACTGCTTTCTAGAAGCAAACGATCTTTTGGGTCTGGCAGATAATCGGAAAAGAGCTCTTTTTCTAAGTCACTGTGGCCACAATGTGTTTGACACAGCGGAGGCTCTGTCTGACCCAACCCCAGTACAGTCCGTGCCGTGGCAGGTCTTGCAGGCTACTCTCAAGACCCATTACGCTCCCACGCCGTCTAAAGTCGTCAGGCGCTACGAATTTAGGCAACAAATGCAGCTTGAGGGCTAATCGATAAATCAATATATTGCTGCCCTTCACAAAGCCACGGGTCATTGCAAGTTCAGGGACCTGAATGACATCTTGCTTGACCCACTGATCTGCGGCGTCCAATACATCCGCCTGCAGCACCGGCTGTTGGCCAGAACGAACTTGACCTTGGCGATTGCTCTGGACGAAGCCAGGGCGGCTGAATCGTCCAACAAGGCTGCAGAATCGCTGCACAGATTCACTGCTGCCAAAGCAGAGGCTAAACCTCCGGCCACGGTGCACAAGGGCACCTATGAGGACTCCGACAGCAGCGAGGAAGAGGTCTGTTGCACTGACCATAACAGGCTGTCCGATTGAGGGGACAGACGTTTGGACTGTGCTAGCTGCGGTGGCCAACACCAGAGATTCTCTTGCCGTGTCCGAGACGCTGTCTGTAAACTGTGTGACAGAAAGGGCCATCTGGCTAAAGTTTGCCGTGCCATTTTGCCCGCCAATCGCGCACCTGAACCTGACACCGCATGCAGCGAAGTGTCAAAACAAAAACGGCGGGACTTTTGGAAACCGCGCCGGGAAGCCACCATTTCTGAGATGCCCGACACAAACCAGACACGCATAGGGCGGGCCAGCACGTCGTGCAAGAAGAAACTGACCATCACTGTGACCATCGAGGGGGCCCCTTGCATGATGGAGGTGGACACTGGCTCTGCAGTAACCATCATCTCCTGACAAGCCCTGAAGCTCGCCGTTCCTGGTCTACAGAAGCGCCGTCTTGAGCACCAATGAATCAAACTCCTAGACTACCAGGGGAATCGTATTCCCGTCATTGGTCAAGGACAGTTCCGTGTCACATTGAACAGGTTTGAGGGACCCCTGCAACTAATGGTGGTCGGCGGGAACCTTCCAAGCCTCCTGGGCTTGGATTGGTTCGATGCCCTCGGTCTGGGGGTTACCGGCATCAACTCCATCATCAGTCCCGGTTTTGATGACCTGTTCCAGGAGTTCCAGGATGTGTTTAGCCAAGACCTGGGCAAGTATGTGGGCACCCCTATTTCTTTTAATTTGGACCCCAATGTTGCCCCTATCCGGCTACAGCCTCGGCGGGTCCCATTGGCACTCAAACCTAAAATTGACCTCGAACTGGATAACTTGAGCCGGTTGACCACGCTAAGTGGGAGACCCCTATTGTGACTCCCGTTAAAGGGGACAGCACCGTGAGAATCTGCGCTGATTACAAGTGCACGCTGAATAAGGCTCTGCAGCAGAGCGCCTATCCGATGCCGATCATTCACCATCTTCTACACTCCCTTGGCCCTGGCCGCCTTTTCACGAAAATCAACTTGGCGCAGGCGTACCAGCAACTGCCAGTAGATGGCGCTACTGCTGAGGCGCAAACCATCGTAACTCATAAGGGTGCATTCAAGTGTCACAGGCTGCAGTTTGTAGTAAGCGTGGCCCCAGGGTTGTTCCAGAGTGTAATGGAATGCCTATTGCAGAACATTCCCGGGGTTGTGCCGTATTTCGACAACGTCCTGATCTCAACCTGTGATGAAGAACAGCTCCGCTCCCGAGTTAGACTGGTCCTGTCAAAATTGTGCGCTGCTGGGCTTAAAGCTAAACTCAGCAAATGCCTAATGGGGGTGACCGAAGTCGAGTTCCTGGGCTACTGCATTGATGACAAGGGCATCCACCCAACGGAGAGCAAACTCCGGGCCATTCACGAGGCTCCCATACCAAGGAACCAAAGCGATCTCCAGGAGCTTCCAGGCTCAGACCTCGGAGCAGCAGCAGACCTGTCCGCACAGGCTGCTGCCTCACCACCAACTGAACTGCGCAGGTCAGGGTGGGTTCCTAAACGACCCGCCTACCTGCGTGATTACATCTGCCGCATGGAAAGCTCCATCGAAGAGGGGAGGGGTGTTATGTATTGACAGTTTACATGGTTTCACCCAGGTCCAGCATTTGAGCGGGAAGAATGCTCAAACACTATTGGTTAAGGCATCTGACAGCTCCCTATAAAAGGGCCGGCTGTCAGACAGCACTTTGCTGGTTGTACAGAGAGTTGCCTAATAAACAAGTGTTCCTGAGTCGGTCTCCAGAATTGTTATTCCCACAACTCAACAACAAGGGATAAGGATTACATATACAAGGTATGTTGCATTGTCAACAGCTGCTAACTCCAGAAATCCCTTCACTCAGAAGGATGTCTGATCTTTGCTGAGAAGCCATGGATACTTTTCAATTGTTGTTCCTTTAACATGAAATAGATCTGCCACCTCATGTTAGTTATACTACACCTCCTGAAAAGCAAAAATTATTTATTTATTAATTTATTTTAGGAAATTTATATTGCCGCCTATTTGCACATGGCGACTCAAGGCGGCTTACAGGAATATAAAAACCTCATATATAAAACAATAAAACTAATAAAAGAGGATAATCACATAATAAATTAATAAAATAATATAATAACCACCCACCCCGGCGACAACACATCACATGAGCCATTTAATGGGCTACATCCCACTCTGCGTTCCCCAGGCCCGCTGGGAGAACCAGTTCTTCCATCAAAAATGTCTCTTGTCCCTTTAAGATTCTCCAAAAACCTATAGACAAAAGTAGACCTTTGTCTCACTAATCATAGGCTGTGGTGTCTTCAGCCCTCATGAGTCTACGTGTAGCCCTCATCCTCAACCATCTGGTTACTCTTTGCTTGAAAACCCCCAGCCTACCCAAATAAGCAAGAAGACACCCACCATTCCAAGGTCACTGATGCTCATTTAAAGCAAGAGCTGCTGCCTGGCTAAGAAACCAGTTCTGGACTCTCAATCCATGGTTTCATCCTTATTTGCATGCAAACAGCTCCTAGATCAGTGATGGCTAACCTTGAGTGCCCAAAGTGCGCGCGCCTGAACCCCCAAAATGCAATGCACATGCAGCCCCCGCGCATGCATCCTGCCCCCCTTGCATGCATGCCCTGCACACCCCACCCCTGTGCATGCGCACACGCCCCACGCATGCACGCCCCCCCATGCACGCCCCCCATGCACGCCCCCCCATGCATGCACGGCAGAGACCCAAAGACCAGCTGGCCGGCAGGAGGCGCATGCACATGCTGAACTGGGGCGACGGCTCGCGTGCCACCTCTGGCACGCGTGCCATAGGTTTGCCATCACGGTCCTAGATCATTTGTCATTCTTTTCAGAACCTTTGCACTAAATTTCAGATGATGGCTTAAGTAAATGTATAAGCAGAAAACTAAGCTAGGAGGTAACAGTGAATGAATGCTACTGACCAGACTTCAGCTTAATTTTCTTAAATGACAAATTAGGCCAGTGGTTCTTAAACTGAGGGTAGTTACTGCCAAGGGGGTAATTTCGGCATATCCTCGGGGTAATGGAACAATTTGTAGTTTTTTGTTTAGGAGTCAAGGATCCAGATTAGAAATGCAGTTGATGAGATGCTCAAATAAAAAACTTGAGTCTGATGTTTTTAGGGGATGGTGTGGGGAGTAATGGCATTGTTCGAAACCAGGAAAAAGAGTTTGAGTTAAATATTTTTATCTACTTAATTTGGCCCACAGGGAATTTCTTCATAAGCTGATACTCCAGCAGTGACAAAACCAAAACAAACAGCCTGATGGCCCCCAGATGTTCTAATTTCAACTCTTATAAATCCAAGGCTTTAGGGAAAAGACAGCATGGCTAGCATGGGAATTGTAATCGAAAGTATCTGAGATATGGCAAATTCCTAAAGACCAAGGATGAAGTCTTACCATTTTAGGAGGGCATGTATCACAATAAGAAAAGGAATTGGAGTTGGGGGTTGAAAGGAGGAAACTCTGAGGTCTCTCTATTGATTTTAGAACATCTATAGGCCATAGGCACCAAGCCAGATTTTCTGATCCACCTCTTTCTATGAAATTCTTTCAAATCCCCTCCACTATGAACTCTATTTTCAAAGCCTGGATATAAATCAAAATAATAGAAAGCCTTCTTTCAATGTCTCCTTCCCCCTTCAATTTCTGCATTAAGGTCAGAGTTATTAGCCTAGGGAAGGGCTGAATGGAACAGTTCTCTCTCTCTCTCTCTCTCTCTCTCTCTCTCTCTCTCTCTCTCTCTCTCTCTCTCATTCTCCCTCTCCCTCTCCCTCTCCCTCTCTCCCTCCCTCTCTCCCTCCCTCTCTCTCTCTCTCCCCCCCCCCCCCCCCCCCCCCCCCCCCCCCCCCCTCCCCCCCCCCCTCTCCCACCACCCCCCAATGNTCTCTTTCTCTCTCTCTCTCTCTCTCTCTCTCTCTCTCTCTCTCTCTCTCTCTCTCACACACACACACACACACACACACACACACACACACACAGAGAGAGAGAGAGAGAGAGAGAGAGAGAGAGAGAGAGAGAGATATTATGAAACAAACAAACAAAACTAAAAATAGGGTTTTGGAGGCAGATTCTAGAATCCACATGTGGAGGTTTTGTAGATTATGATTAAGTATGGAAGGGAAAAATGTTTAGAATTAATCTAAAAACAGAACCCTGACTATGCTACTCATAAGCAAATATAGATCCTGCCTGTTAGCCTTGCTCCAGCCCTTTTTCTCTCCTCTTCCTCTCCCTGCTCTTCTCCCTAAAAATACATTTAGACAGCATTCTCCTGGCCAGATGGGTAGAATAAATTATATTCTTCCATATGCAGTTCTGTACTAAACTATAGCCTAGTTTAGTATTTATTTCAAAGCAACTCTAATAAATTTAAAACTAATTGTTTATTTAAGTAGTTAAATGATAGCTAAGGTAATACGTATCCATATTGATTTAAAATACACGATAAATTTATAACTCATCAAAAACTAAAACGTAGCTTCAGACACTAACAACCAAGGGAAACCTGTGTACATCAGGACACCTTCTAATGACATCTCTGTCTCTGTCTTTCTTGCAGCTCATGTGACAAAAGTTCCAGAAGGTAAGTGACACCCCTAATACAAATTATTGTCACAGTTCTAGACGGTCACACTCCACTGAATGCGGAGCAAGCAGTATAACTCCAAAGATCTCACTGCTTGTTTATCTGAGACGAAAGTCTGTTACTAATGATTACACTTACTATTCCTATAGAGTTTGTGCATGATTTCCACACAAAATTATATTCTGTGGTAAAACAAACTCTCAGCATAAATTTTCCCCACCCTCCCCCTCATACCCATTTGGGATAAGTTTTGGACTGAGGAAATGAGAAAAGATGGATATGTGTATAGTATCATATCTGGAATTCATATACAGGACTTTTATTCACTGTTCCCCAGGGGCTAAATAAGGGGGATTGATGAATGTGTAAACCTAGAAAACTGTTTTATTTAGCCTACAAATATCCACAACAATAGATGCCACTTCCTGAAGAATGTAAGTCTTTTCCTCACGTTAGAGTTAAAATGCTTTCCACCAGCCCTTGAACCAGCAGGGAATTATATAGGCATAAAATTATTTGTTCTGACTGATGATCGCTATTCTGCTACAGACCCAGAAACAGTGCTATCCTTATTTACAGTATACTAGGTATGTTAGGAACTGGGATTTGTTTCGTTCCTTTTCCATCAAAAATCAAGGGTGACACTATAGCAGTATTCCAGTATTTGAGAGGTTGCCACAAAGAGGAGGGGGACAACTTATTTACCAAAGCACGCGTAGGCAGGATAAGAAACAATGGATGGAAACTAATCAAGGAGAGAAATAACCTGGAATTAAGGAGAAACTTCCTAACAGTGAGGACAATTAACCAGTAGAACCAGTGCCTTCAGAAGCTGTGAGTGCTTCATCACTGGAGGTTTTTAAGAAAAAACTGGACAGTCACTTGTCTGAAATGGTATAAGGTCTCCTGCTTGAGCAGGGGGGTGGACTAGAAGACCTCCAAGGTCCCTTCCAGCTCTATTTTGGTTGACTGGATCACCAACAAATGGATAATATCTGCCTATCACTCCTCTTAACATGGGGAAGGGGGTGGGGAAGAGGCACGGTTTTATCAGATGACTAGCTACTTCATCAAAACTCATTCTGTTTCTGCATTAGTGGCTCATGTAGGGGCATTCCAAAGGAGTCCAACTATCCATTGATATTCGGTAAACATTGAATTCTGTCTGGATATGGGTTTAGTACTGTTCCAGAAAGGCCTTGAGGAATGTTGTCCATGGGGTCACGGTGGGTCGGACATGACTTCGCGACTAACAACAACAACAACAACAACTGTTCCAGAAGAGAGCTAAAACCATATTCAGAGATCACAAAACAACAACTGAGAGGGACAGGAAGGGTTACATTGTAATACAGCAGAAGGAGAGAGAGAGAGAGAGAGGGAGGGAGGGAGGGAGAGAGGGAGGGAGGGAG
>QLTV01000974.1:3653238-3670705 GCA_003457575.1 Thermophis baileyi | reverse complement strand
TCTGAAATAGATCTATACTAGTCTCCCTTTATTTATTTATTTATCAGTAAAAATATGTAACACATAGAAACGGACTGTCGTTGTAAGCAACTGCCTGGATGGCCCCTGGAGGGGCCGAAAGGCAAAAAGGAAGCAGTATGCTCCCTCCCATATTTGGGTATACCAGGTGATTTAACAGGGGGAAAAAAACATATATATATAGTCCTTGACTTACGACCACAACTGTTGCTAAGTGAGACACTTCTTAAGTGAATGTCACCCCATTTTACAGTCTTTATTGCCAATTTGTTAAGTGAATCATGGCAGTTGTTAAGTTAGTAACAAGGTTGTTAAGTGAATCTGGCTTCCCCATTGACTTTGCTTGTCAGAAGATTGCAAAAGCTGATCACATGACCCTGGGACACGGCAACCATCATAAATGTGAGTCAGTTGCCAAGCATCTGATTTTTGATCACGTGACTTTGGGGATGCTGCAACGGTTGTAAGTGTGAAAAATGGTCATAGGTCACTTTGAACAGTCACTGAACAAAGTGGTGTAAATCAAGGAATTACCTGTATGCATGCTGCTTTGGGTCCTTAGAGAAAAGTAGGATATAAATGGAAGAAGAGAATTAATAAAATGAAATCTTAAGCATTCATATAAAGTGTGATCTTAGATACTGTGATTTGTTCAACAACCATTATTCAGATAAACCCAATTGCCTACCTATTTTAGAATTGCCAATGTCAAGAACAGGAAATCTGTGGCTTTTTAATTCCTATTCATCTACACTTCCAATATGACTCATTGTTGTCCATTCTGATTAGACAACATAGGCATCTGCTGGGTAGGGGGATGGCTAGGGAATAAGGAACAAAATGGGCATTGCAATGTTGCAATGCAAATTCCATAACTTAGTACTTATATGCAAGATTGCAACAATATACGAAAGTACAGTTTGCATCATGACACAAATTTCATCATGATTAGGAGTGGACACCTATGTTTGAAGGTCAGATTCAGACAAGATTCTCCCAACCCAGCTTGTTGATGTCAAAGATAATCTTGAATGTATTCACCCAACCAATTGATCTACTAATTAGTTAACCACATTTTAGCATAGCATGTTATGCTAACCATTAAATTGGTTATATGTGTGATACAAACCCACTCAGTCAGATTAACTGAGTACAAATTTGTGTCGATTATTCTTGGGTAAGTATTTCATGTGAACATAGCTAATATTCACTGTAATCTTTCTCCAGTCAGAGATAAGAACATGTCCCAGAGTTTTTGTCCAAGGAATATTCAGGAACAAATTTCAGGTAATCCTTGATTTACAACCACAACTGGGTTTGGAATTTCTGCTGTAAATTTCTGAGGTTGTAAATTTTATGGCAAATTTTATGGAAGTCATTAGATGAATTACACATTGTATGGAGGTCATTAAGTAAATTCAGCTTCCCCAATGGGTGATTTTGATGGGGTTCTACCAGAAATCGGCAAAAATTGTTGCAAATCACGATCATGTGACCGCAGGATGCTGCAACCAGTTGTAAATGCAAGCCAGCTACCCAGCACCCAAATTGCAATCACATGACCGCATGAGTGAGATGACGATCATAACTGTGAATACAGGTCATAAGTCACTTTTTCCAAGGCCATTGTAACTTTGAACCATAATGGTCATAAGTTGAGTACTACCTATAGATCCAATAAGATCATTGATTCTCAGGAAAAAGCTAGTTAAATTTATCTAGGAACATTCAGTGACTCGTCCAGATGGATTATGTCAGTCCAGAACAAAATTGCTTCCGTTCCCTAGCCCTAGTGATAAATTGCGTGGGGTAGATACCTATAAAACAGAAATCCTTGGTTGTATCCCCATTAGTGGTTTGACGCTGATGATATTCTGAGCATGACGAAAATGTACTTCAGCTGTTACACTGAAAAGCCAAAATTAGTGAGTCTTGATGTTCTTCAGGCAAGATCAATAAGTGTCAAAATCCCTTCTATGTTGCAAGCAGCTACACTGAGGGAGGTCCAAGAACCCACCAGAGAACACTTTAGAAGGTGCTGTCATTAGGCGAGGGTGGCAGACTATTGCCCTTTGCAAATATCCCTACTGAAATACACATGCAACCCATTGCTGGAGCCATAGCCCACTGCTTCTCTCACAGAGCCCATCCGTTATAGCACTTAGACTTATATACCACTTCACAGTGCTTTACAGCCCTTTCTAAGGGTTTTATGCAGTCAGTATTTTGCATATTGCCACTGACAATCTGGGTCCTCATTTTACCAACCTTGGAAGGATGGAAGGCTTGAGTCAGCCTTGAGCCGGTCAGGATCGAAGGAATTGAACTCTTGGCAGTGTGAGCAGAGCCAGACTGCAATATTGCATTCTATCTACTGCACTACCACAGCTCTTATCCCCTTTATCCGAGGAAGCAGCCGAAAGCAGAAACTTCTGGCATGGAGCCAAAATGTCGTCTTGACTCTACTGGCCAGGAGCTTAACACTGTATGATCCCATCGCTTATTTGAAGTATGATTTAATTAGGGATCAAGAATTTTCTGATTCAGTATCCAACAAAGCATTTTAAACCACTGTAGGCATTTAAGACGTTAGTCTTTAAAGAATGCAAAGTGTTCCATCTGGAGAGAATGACGTGAACACAAACGCTTCACCAGGTTTGGGAGGACTTTCCACAGGTAAAATCATCAAGGGCCACATTTTCAGAAACACTGTTGTGTTGTCAGCTGAATCAATGAATGGGAAAGTGCATCAGAGAAAATCCAAACAGCAAAGGAAGCTGAGAGACGAATTAGACAGGTTGTTAAAATGCATGAACGTTTTTTTCAAACTTGGAGCAAGCTCCTCACAGAGCTGCAGTTACCCACCCACCCCACTTTTTCAATTCAGGAAAGTTCAGACTCTTCAGCCAGGAGTTTAATATTAGATTAGTAAAGATTTCAGCTTTCCCACCCAACCCACCTGAATTCATAAAGCTGTTTTCTATTTAATTTTGGATTGTTGGTCCCCAGAATGCCCTGTGGTTAGAAAGGATATAAATCCAAATAAATAAATAAAATAATTTCATTCCATTCCATAAAAAATAATTATTCTTATACATGTACCTATGGATGTATGGTATATTTTTATATTTTTTAACTGATTAGTGTTTTTTTCTCAGTTTTATTGTATGGGTTATTCATCATGTAAACTTATATGACTTACTCAAATAAGTTTGGGTGGTAACAGGCTTAAAAATAGATACATCTGTTTTTGCTGTACATCTGTGCAACAACATAAAAATCATAAAAGACACAAGCTTAAAAAGAAATATTCAGTCAGCCAAGACAAAAACACAAACTGGGCTCCATTAACATCCAGACTTACAGTACAGTATATCTTCTATTCTATTCTATTCTATTCTATTCTATTCTATTCTATTCTATTCTATTCTATTCTATTCCCAAAAAATTTCCTGGATTGTGATCTTGCCGTCAGTCTACAAGATCAACAAAATGGCCTCCACCAGTATATAAGATGGCTGCACTAAGAACTAAGCTTGCGAGCATTCTTTGGTCATACACAAATGATGTATCTGAAAAAAACTACACCTTTCTGCAAGTGACATACAAAAAGGGGAACTGAGGATGTGAGAAGAACATACATTGGGGAAATATCCAACTTCAAAAACCTCACTGGGAAAATATACACTACAGATCATGACATGAAGGTAATGTGCATTTTAAAAGTAATTTAACAATGTAGATCATAAATATACAAAAGTCATTTATACTTAAACTGCAGAGAGAGAGAAAGTAATTATATAATGTCCATGTGAAAAATTTGTGGGGAAATGCACATAACAAAGAATCATATCAGGAAAATTTGCATTTCTCAAGGTCTTGAGGAACAGACTATAAACAGCTATGTCTCTTAGGAACCATCATACGGTATACAAAATCTCTGCATGTTAAACACATTTAGAAACAAAAACAATCAGAAAGAGAGATAGGGTCTTGTCTTCCTATGCTTGGAGACTTGTTCTGGCAGGAGAGTCCTTCTGAGGAATGCTCAAAATTGATAATGAAAAAGATGAAGATGATAATAAAAATGATAGCTATCCCATCCTTCCTCAAACTCTACTGGTTTGGGACTTGCTTATGGGGGCCAAGCAAGAATTGTCTGACTACATATAATTCTCAATTTAAACCACAACTAAGCCCAGAATTTTGATTGTAAGTCAAGTCACCACATGACCGAACTCAATTTTACAATCATTTTTACTATGGTTGTTAAGTGAGACACCACAGTTGTTTAGCAAATCACATATTTGTAAATTCAAATCCAGATTACCCAAAGGGCGCTTTTTTGCCAGAAAATGGCAAAAAACACGATCACTTTACCACGGGATGCTGCAACTGGTCATAAATGCAAGCCAGTTGCCATAAATGGATTATGTGACCATGGAGGAGATATGACAGTCATAACTTTGAGGGTCATAAGTAATTTTTTTTAAAGTCCATTTAAATAGGTGTTAAACAACTGGTCATAAGTTGACGACTACCTGTAATGTAAAGTTAATGTGTTTGAATGCCATAGGACAGGGCTGTCAAACTCCCGGCCCACGGTCCGGATGCGTCACACACTGGCCACGCCCACACCCGGTTTAGCGAAGGAGAAAAAAGTCCCAATACATCATGTGATGCTGCCGTGATGACTTGAGTTTGATACCCCTGCCATAGGAGGAATTACTTGAAATGCAGCATGAGGCAAAGTGATAAAACAGTCTAGTTTAATTCAAGTATCATAGCAGGGACTGACTCATTTCAATTAATCACTCACTGCTTATCACTCAGAGGAGAATCACAACAGGAAGCCTCCCTGGGCAAAGCTGGATTTCCAAGACTTAACTATAACATGTATAAGCAGAAAAGAGGAAGAAATTGCCTAATTATATATATAGGTTAGTGGTGTGTGTGTGTGTGTGTGTGTGTGTGTGTGTGTGTGTGTGTGTGTGTGCATATATGGTGTGAAACAGAGAGAAATAATTTGTTTTAGCTATTGTTTTAGCTATGAATTGTTATCAATAAATCAACCACAAAAAACTATGATTGATTACCCCCAAACAGACAATGGCTTACTTACTGGATCCATTCATTTGTCACCTTATGTTGAAAGTAAACATGCCACATTATGAATGGGTTCAAAGGATGACGCCAATTAGAGATAATGAGTATGCTATGTGCTAGCTTGCAAATTTCACCTCTTTTAGTATAAAGCTCTGACCACCATTAGAACTTGTCCTGTCCACCTTTGGGTCAAGCCTCTAATTAATTTTTGTCATGACTCAATTGCCTTTCCAGGAAAAAAGATTCTCTCTCTCTCTCTAGAAGAAATGATCCAATACTTCCCAATATCAGTGCAGATCAGGGGTGGGTTCTGGCTTATCTCGCTGCCGGTTCGCTTCCTAACGTGCCACGTGGGCGTGCATGCGCAGTGCTAAAAAACCAGCTTCTGCTCATGCACAGAAGCAAAAACCAGCTTCTGCGCATGCGCAGAAGCAAAAAACAAGATGGCGGCGCCTACGGCGGCACCGAGAGAGCCGATTCGGGGGCATGTCCAGCCGACCATCGCTGCCGGTTCGGCGAGCGGGGGGAAATTCCCGCTACCGGTTCTAAAGAACCAGTCCAAACCGGCAGGAACCCACCTCTGGTGCAGATAGCAAAGAAGAGAAATAAGCAAACTGGAGTCCTCCTGATGTTGCTGAACTACAATTCCCAGCAAGCCTCAGCACTGGCCATTCTAGAAATGCTGTCAGTTGGAGTTTAGTCATGTTTGCTTCATTAAAGGAATGGAGGGAAGGTTGTCAGTGAAACAGTTAACCAAGTTGCTGAGTAGCTTGGCACATTAATGCACTTGTAGCCAAGTTAAATCCATATCACTTGTCTCTGCATATGCATTCTGGGATACGGGACCAGCTAATTATTTCCCTTGGTGTGAGTCAGCAAGCGTTTGCTTAATTGATTTGCGTTTGACAGATCTAAGCTAGACAGATCAGAGACCAGTACAATTAGTCATAAATGTAAATTAGCTTTCAGCACAATGGAGAATGCTGATGCCAGTGGGAGGCATGGTGCTCCTCTCCTTCGATCTGCTGAACCAGGAAACTAGCAATCACCTATCTGGTATCTTTTCAGTTGTACTGTACTACTGTAGATCCCATCACCCCAACAGTATGGCTAATAAATAGGAATAATGGATGCTTAGTCTAACATCTGAAAGTCCATATGTTAGACACACTTGCTTAACCAACTATCCTTCCAAGAGTTTCTGCCAAAAACCATGTTGGCTGGCAGTCTATGGAGATTCTCAGTCATGCAGGTCATGGTTGTCCCAAAGGTGCTTTTCCAAGAGGCAACTAGACTTTCTGGTTTTTCTTTGAAGATGTTTCGCTTCTCATCCAAGAAGCTTCTTCAATCTGACTGGATGGTGGGGAATGGAAGGATTTATACTGTCCTCAAGGGGTATAAATCCTTCCATTCCCCACCATCCAATCAGTGGTGGAGGGAAAGAAAATGGAGAATGGGAGCAGTTACAAACATGGTGGTTAAAGCAAGCGAAACACTGACAGTGCAGGTAGCAACAGTGGCTAAATTTAAACTGTCTGGACTAAGAAGTCGGGTTTGATTAGAACTTGATTGGGACCACTGGAGCCCAAATTGCACTCACTCAGACCAAAACAGAAGTTCCAGTGGAAAGCAATGACCAATTGTTTCTGTGCTATTATTAAGACAGTTTATATGTTTGTTTGTTTGTTTGTTTGTTTTTATTTATTTATTTATTTATATGTAAACTGAACAAGATAGCAAGTATAGGTATAAACATAAACATAAACAAAGGAAGTAAGTACAGATAAATGGGGACAGTAAGACAGGGACGGTAGGCACGCTGGTGCGCTTATGCACGCCCCCTTTACAGACCTCTTAGGAATGGGGTGAGTTGTTTGGACATATCTTCAAAGTCAGCGGAAGTTGAGTTTGATTCAAAAGAGGCATTTTGTTTTCAACTAGGCCCGGCTTATGAAGAAATTTCTAACATTTAAAAAATGAGTTATTAATCCCTCTTTGATATTGAATTGCCAAATTCTGCTGTAAAGACTTCTGGCCATCAGGAGAATGTCTGATTGCATACAGTTTTTTCCTGGAGAGAGAAAAATTGTACTTGTAGATATATATTTTTTTTCCTTTTCTAGAAATCCAATGACCTTTTCAGCATCTTGACTTGAATATCTAAACTATAAAAATAAGTCAACTTCCGGGAAGTAATACTGGAATTGTTTTCTTTTTTTAAATAAGGTCTGCTTAAAACTGAGCTGAATTCTGTGTCCTTTCATGTTTGTGTCTATGTAGTTTTTCTGGGCACAATAAAGAAATGATCTGATGTTTGTTCTGTTTTTATTCGAGGATGGTTTTTCCCCAACTTTTTGGTCTAGATTTCCTGGTCTCCTATTCATATTCTAACAAACTGCTGTTTCTTTTTTCAGATCAGCCAAGGTTGACTATGTGCTATTACCCAGAGGTGGGTTCCTCCTGGTTCAGACCGGTTCGCCTGAACCGGTAGCGACCCGCTGGTGATGTCACGATGATGTCACGGATCCGGTTCAGTCAGTGCCGGTCCGTGGACGCCGCCATCTTTTTGTTGAATTTTTTTTTAATTTTTTCCTTCTGCGCATGCGCAGAAGCCAAGTTTCCAGCACTGTGCATGTGTCGCCATCTTGTTTTCGGCGGTTTTGGGGGGGGTTGGGGGGGGTTGCACTGCGCGTGTGCGCAAAGCACGCGCACGGCCATGCAGTGTGGCCACGTGGAGTGGGAGGAAGCGAACCGGCAGCGAGGTAAGTTAGAACCCACCCCTGCTATTACCTATCATAATTATTGTTTTGGATAGTATATCCTACAGCAAAACATAATTGTTGGGTTCCTTCCTTCCGATTCCCCATCTATGATTTTGCCTTGTATATCTTAAAAGCAGATGAAAGAAGAGTATGAAAAGGGACAAGAACTATTCACACTCAGAGACATTGTTCTTTAAATTACAGTGATAGTTACTGTTATAGTGCTTTTCGGGTAATGTTTTTCTCCTTATTTCTAAGATATACGGTAGTCTAAGTTTAATAAACTATACAGACATTTCTATTTGGAACTTTTCATAGGGTTGTTTTTTTTTTAATTGTATTGTTTGCTCCCTCCCTTATTCCACAGATGTTTCTTATCAAAACTTGGATATTCCCATTTTTGTTAGGCAGCTTCAGTTTTTTTCACTGCTCAGGCTGGCTTTGAGTTTAGAGAGGAGGAAGGAATGAGAATAACTCTTCCCTGAACTTCTCAGAATGCCAAGAATTGGTCAAGCTGCCCTTGCTAATGTTTAGTCTGTCCTTTGCAAATGCAACAGGATTTCCTATCAGCCAGTCCACTCTGCAGACCTCACTTTCAGATCTTGCTTGCTCATTCTGAGGCCTCAGCTACAGATTCCTCTTCCAACTGGGCCTCAATTCAGAAACACCTCCGGTCCACACAGCACAAATACAACATGAGCAATGTCCAACAATTTCCAATAGTCTCCGCCATTAACTAACAGATCTGCCCTTTGTATGTACTCTCATCAGAAGACAGATATGCCTGTTCCCAGATATCTGAATTAGGGAAGAAGCTTCTCAGCATCTACATGACACTTTGCAGGTTTGGGCAGGTGAAAAAAAAAGCCTTTAACCTTGAGACATTTTTGCAAGTCTGTGTCCCAATCAAGGCATTTCATCCTGTCACAAAACTACACGTAGTCCTCAATTCACAACAGTTCATTTAGTGACCATTCAAAGTCTAAAAAAAGTGACTTATGACCATTTTTCACACTTACGACCATTGAAGCATCCCCATGATCACATGATCAAAATTCAGACACTTGGCAACTGACTCCTATTTATGACAGTTGCAGGGTCCCGAGGTCATGTGATCCCCTTTTGCGACCATCTGACAAGCAAAGGCAATGGGGAAACCAGATTCACTTAAGAAGTGCAGTGATTCACTGAAGAATTGTGGCAAGAAAGGTCATAAAATGGGGCAAAATTCACTTTAAAAATGTCTCGCTTAGCAACAGAAATTTTGAGCTCAATTGTTGTCGTACCTCAAAGACTACCTGTGTATTGAACTCTAGATTTTTTAAAAAAAAATTTGCTCTGAAATTTGCTACTTCAGGACAATGGGCTTATCTACGTTTCTTAACTATGTATGGAATATACCTCACTGGCCTTTATATAATAATGTGACTTCATGATGGGCCTTTCTCTCATTGCCAGCCTTTAGCTTGGTAGCCTTACTAGATGCACAATGTATAAATAAGTGGGAGAGGCAGGTGCATGAATGATAGGGATAGTGAATGGAAGTAAACAGTGGGGTTGGCGATGGAGCAGGTGATGCAGCAGGGTGAAATGATGGAACAGGTGATGCAGTGGTTGATGGAGTAGGCAGTGGAGCAAGAGAGAATGATGGAGGAAGTGGTGTAGCAGGTGATGGACTGAGCTATAGAGCAAGAGAGGGCAATGGTGCAGGTGATGGAACGAACAACAGAATGAGATGAAACGAAATCATACAAGTGATAAAGACAGCCAAAGAGATGATGGATAATCACAAAAGACAGACCAGCAAGTGTCAGTGAAAGAGACAGAGCAACAAAATTGTACAGAGAAAACAAGAGGATGAATGAGGGGAAAAGGAAAGAAAGAAAGAAAGAAAGAAAGAAAGAAAGAAAGAAAGAAAGAAAGAAAGAAAGAAAGAAAGAAAGAAAGAAAGAAAGAAAGAAAGAAAGAAATCCATTGGATCATTCATAGGGCAGTGCAGACTGCAGGTGATGTTCGTTTTCTGCCTCTTAGGAGAGGCAGAAAAACTCACCCAGCTGTGCCCCAAAGTACAGACAGAAAATAATGGATGTTTGTCCCTCTGGCAGGAAATCACTTTCCTTAACTTGTCCCATATTAAATCTTGGTAAAGCTGAATTAGCAAAGCAGAAAGTTGGCTACAAGAAGAGAGCAAATTTTGCCAGCAGATTTGTGCCACCTCAGAGATTTAAAAACAGCTTAAAACACCCCCCTTTTTTTCCCTTTTCAAATATCAGTATTCGACTTTTCATGGGTTCCACTTTGGAATGACAAGAAATCAGATTTCCACTCGGGAATCCAACCGGGTTCCAGAAGCTCCAAAATAAAGATTTGAAAACAGCTTGCAGTCCTGGGGCTACAGGTTGTCCAACCTTGTTTTAAAAGAAGTCATGTGGAAAAAATAGCTAACAGTACAAGTATATCCATTTAGTAATTCACTGCTGGCAATGGGGAAAAAAATTCTCAACTCTGCTGTTTTAATCAGTGGTTGGTTCCCTGTAGGAAGGAAGCCACATGTCTAAGCTATGAAAGGGAATCTGCAAAGAGCTTTTTATGATACGATTGAATCCTTTGCATTCTTCCTTTTCACTGTGGTTGGGATTGTGTGTTCCCTGCATGTTCCTTTCCTGTGTTTGGCTGGGATTTTTGCTAAGGAAGAGACTGCTGGGCCCAATCAGAGATGACAAATTCCATTATTTCAACTTTCAAGATGGCATGAATTATGCCATGGCACATATTCAGTCGCTAAGGTTCTCTTAGGCAATTGAGTGTTAGAAACAGTTTCAAAACTTGCTAGTTCTGTCTTCTTAAACTTGACATGCAAGATATGCATCAAGCAAGCCTCTTTACCTTGCCAAGTTTGAAATAAGGAGGCTGATATCTTGGGAGGAGGGGGAGAGGAGGGGGAAGAGAAGCAAAAAATACATTAATCCTACTTCAAAACATAAATAAAACCCAAGCTCTGCTTGGAGGAATTTGTGCTAATGAGCAAGTAAACCAAGTTCTTTTAAAAATTTGCTAATCCTAAAATATGTGGAATTGGAAGGCCAACTGGCAGTGAAGACGTTTGTTAACACTTACCCTCAAAATGAAATATCTTGGCTCAGCGTCAGCATATTTCAATATCTTATTTAAGCACAGCCTCTCATTAGCACATGTCATGACAAGGCATGAAGACAAAATATCAAATCCAAAATAAATAGAAAAATCCATGGAAAATGTGTCTTTAACACACAAACAGGCACCCAAAGCTAATTTGTTTGCTTGCAGCTAAGGAAACTTTGGGCTCTCCACTCATGTGGCAAATGGCTAAGTGTGGTGCTAACTCACTGGTGGGATTCAAATAATTTAACAACCTGTTCGCCCAGGGTCAGGTTGGCTGTCGTGGGAGGCATGGCCCATTCCCGTCCTCTAGCTCCACCGCACATGCGGGACGAGCCTCCCGAGACAGCCAACCTGACCCTGGGCGAACCGGTTGTTAAATATCTCCCCCCCCCCCCGCTATCAAAATGGATCCTGGGTGCTGCACTGCAATGGAGAAATGGGAAACGGAATGGCCAGCCCAAGGGAAGGAGGAGGAGCAGGGAAAAGAAAGAGGGAAAGCGGCCTTCTCCTTCCCTCACGCCGGCCGCTCTGTTGCCCATTTCTCCATTGCAGCGCAGTGCCCAGGATCCACTTTGATAGCCCAGGGGGGCAGGTAATTTAACAACCGGTTCGCTCAAACCGGTGTGAACCAGCTGAATCCCACCACTGCGCTAACTCCTGGTCTTGCAGAGTGCCAACAAAGACAGCAGCCCTGTGTCTTGTCCTTCTATCTATGCAAATTTTCAACAACCCAATACCTCCCATGTGTGTCTTGACTTCAATATAATTCCCAACTGGCATGGCTGAAGAGAATCACATTAGATGAGTTCATCCATGAGTGAGGAGCTAATCTCTCCTGCACCTCCTTTTCAAGAAACTATCCTTGGACCCAATGATATTGGACAAATATTGTACTGTCTCTAATCTCCCCTTTTTAGGGCAGTGGGTTAAAAAGGTAGTTAAGGCAAGGATATTTAAAATGCAACATTAAATGTTAATTTAAAAGCAGGGGGAGGGCCTTCAGGGTTCCAAGTCTTCTCTGAGCCTCAAGCAAGATGGTAACGTCAGGTCTTTAGATATTTCCAAAAAGTCAGGAGAGTATATGAGCACTGTTCCCTCTAAGGTGCGCGGCCGCGCAGCCGCGCACGTCACAGGGAATCGCCGCGCAGCAGTTTTGAACTGCCGCGCAGCGATTTCCCATGTCAGAGGGAACGTTGCTGCGCGGCCGCACACGTGACAGGGAATCGCCGCGCAGCAGTTTCAAACTGCTGCGCAGCGATTTCCCTTGTTAGAGGGAACGTTGTATATGAGATGACCAGGCTGAGCCCGAGGGAGGGGTCCAGCACATCATTAATCTCGAGTCCCTTTGTGCCCGCAAAAGATCTAAATCCAGCCCACCTTGAATTCCTTGTTTGACTCTTATTTACCACCAATTGGCTTTGACCATTAGTAGTTCAGATTCTTGTAGAGAGTGTTAGCAAACTGGCACCCCAGGCAGCTCACACAGCATATGTGTTACCTCATCAAAGCCTTTCATGACATAGAACCAGATTATCTGGAGGACCGCCTTCTTCAATTATTTCTGCTTATTCCATGAGGTTTAGCAGGGGAAGCTTACTCCAGGTCCCCCTATTAAACAGTCCCACCTAATGAGATCCAGGTAGAAATGTCTTGTCTATCACAGCTCAGGCCCTTTGGAACTACATATCTCCCAAGATTCTGATGGCCCCAACCTTGCTGGACTTATAGAATTGGTAAAATTGCTAAATTTTACTAATTGATAAATTGATAAAAAAAACCTGGCTCTTCCACCCAGAATTGGGCCTGGTTACTGGCCAAACTTTACTGGCTTTTGTTTCAGGTAAAAAATATTGGTTTTAACTGTTTTTATTAGTATTTTGTCCATTTAACTGATGGTTAGCTGCAGAGAGCCACATATGGCTTGAGCAGCCATGTAAAATACAGAAGGAATTGGATTAGGGAACAGTCGGCTGGTGTCATCACAAAAAGGTTAGTGGCAAATCCAGACAAGAACTCTGTGAACTTTGTGCAGCAACAACAAAAAGTTTTGGAAACACTTGACTCCATCCAGGGGTGACTGAGTTCTGAATAAGCCATGTAGTAAATACCATAAATATTTGGTAATACAAAATACAGCACTATCATAGTTCTAGGCCACTTTCCTGGGCCTGAGCTGGCAAAACTAAGGAAATTCACCACGCTGTGATGTCATGTCGCTAATTTTGTAATTTTAGCTGTTAGTGTAGGAGAAGGAGGTAAAGGGGAAGGAAGTAGGAGTCTTGCCAGAATAAATCACACACTTTCTGAGTCAGCATCCTCTTAGAGGCTATCTAGTTGTCTGATGTAGTATAAAGCCCTCAATAACAATATTTTATAAGTATATTCTCCCATTATTCCCAAATATTAAGATCATGCAGAAAACAGTTAACTTGTGCTGTGACTGGCATGATTAATTTTCTCTACATTAGAAAAAGCATTTCCAGTACTTGTATCACAGCTTTGATATTCCTTTGCAAGTGCTGTCTTGTGGGCTCATTTACCTGATGCTTCTAACTATTATTCATAAATACCCCATGTTTCATCAGGTTTTGAATGGACCAAAAAAAATGAGAACTTAATTGCTGGCCTTTAAATATTAATTTTGCCTGTTGTCATGATTTTGCTATTTCACTTCATTTTAACTTTCAGGAATGAGGTAGGATAAGCGCCAAGTGTTCCTTTGCACCAAGTGTTATAAAAATGTGGCAATCTACACATTTAGTAAATTAATAAAATATGGAGATTAATTCACTCGCTGTGAATGGCTACAAAGGATCCCCCAGGAGATGTATATAAGTGTAATCCATGGTGAAATGAGTGGCAAAATTGGCCATTTCCTTCCATTTACTGATAATCAAGGGTTTACATAAAGTTTACAGATTTTTAATAGTTATTTGTTAATTTATCCTGCCTTTTCTCTAGGACAGGGGTGTCAAACCCGCGGCATCACGGCAGTGTCACGTGATGTATCAGGACTTTTTTCCCCTTCGCTAAACCAGGTGGGGGCAGGGCCAGCACATGACGCATCCGGCCCGCAGGCCATGAGTTTGACACCCCTGCTCTAGGAACTCAAGTGGCACGCCTAGAACTTCCTATTCTCATTTTCCCCACAACTAACTTTATGAGGTAGGCTAGGCAGAGAAAGAATACCTAAGTCACACAGCTTTGTATCCATAGCTGAAGATGCATTTGAGCCTCCCCACTCCTAGTGTAACATCTTAACCAGGACATCACTTTCTGATGCCTTCAGAGGAGAGTCCAGATGTATATATTTATTTATACATCTGTTTCTAAATTTGCAAATACTACAAAGAAGACAGTAACCAGGTCAGTGAGCTTTAAATGATGCTACTTAAAGACGATTGATTGGTTGATTGATTGGATTGACTTGATTGGTTATGTGCTATTGATTTGGTCTTGACTCATAGCAACCATACAGATAGATTTTCTCCATGGAACTCAAGATGATGGGAAGGAATAATATGGGAATTCCACACTACTAGACTGCAGTAGAAGAGGCGTTGGCAATCTTGGCTAGCTCTATGAATCTATTCAGGATAACCAACATTTAGAGTTTATTGGATCTGTAGCTCAAAGCTTCTGGAAGGCAGCAAATTGTTTTCTTCTTGACTGGAAATTCTAAAGCAGCTTCTTTGGGCCCAGGTATTGTGCTGAATGACAACCCCCATCCTTTCAGGTCCTCCAATTTAAAGACTTTAATGAAGGAGCCGAAACCTTTCAAGAATAGAAGTGGATAATAGCATTCAGAGAAATTCAGAACAAAAGAACTAGAGATGGGTCAATATGGAGTTGAAAAGATTCTTGGTCTTTCTATTTTTGAGTTATTAATGTCTCTTCCTCTCTGCTTTCCTACCTAACATAGGTATGAACAGAGATAATCTTTTAGTTTTATTTCTCAGCACGGAGAAATGATTCATTAACACTCTCATTTGATTATCAGGTATTATGAACCTTGTGAAGGTCAGAAGGTCGTCTGACATAGTCCCTTTGTTGCTCTCAGCATTCTAGCACCGTATCCAACAATTCTTCTGCATTTTTGCCTCACTTNNNNGTTCCCCCACCCACCCACCCAAAACAACAGCAGTTCAGCTAAGGGAACTTAGCTGAAAGGCCTGGATCTCAGCCTTGAAGTGCAGCCTTGGCTGCATCGTTGAGTGCCATAGGCAGAAGAACAACCTCCTTGATCCTCCCCCCACCCTCCTTATGGCAAAAGCAAAACAAATGAATCAAGGAGGTTGTTCTTCTCCTTATGGCACTCAGTGATACAGCCAAGACTGCACTTCAAGGCTGAGATCCAGGCCTTCTCACTTGAGAAGAACAAGTGATGAGGCACAGTCTGGTTTCAGAATTTGGCCTGCCATTGCCAAGTGGGGCACATGATGACTGCATTGACTGCAGAATCTTCCTTCCTTGTGTCGTTTTATATAAAACTTTAATGGCCAAGAAGGTAGCCACAAAAACATGTCCATGGTCTACAGATGCTTCTTTTCTTATTCTTACTTTTAAATCCTATCCTCTTCTATAGCACCTCAATTTTTTTTACTCCCAAGTAAAATGTTTAGCAGCAGTGACATATTCCACTGTATTCCTATAGTCATAATGGAGCTATGACTGAAGTGAGATTAAGAGGTGAGAGTTGATGTTCAAGTTATGTCTTTTGGGGGCAGCTTTAGGAAACAAGCTTTTATATTGTCAATCCTGAAGCTGACCTGACCTGACCGGAGCCATATTGGAGCTTTAGTGTTGCCACACTGGAGCTGAAGGATAGGGAGGGGGGATTAGAGATAGAGGGGTTTGTGTAGCCAAAATAAAATACTTTCTCTTGAGAACCAAGGACATTCTCACACCTGGACCGTGGAAGAAGGAGGGAGGTCTCCAGACAATGAGACAGCATCTTGATTGGACCATGTGACTGATTGTTTGGGGTTTGAGGAAAAACTTTCTCTTTTAACTAGGTGAAAACTGAGGGAACCTTAGAGTCGGTTTTCACCAGATATGTGCCAATATGATTTTTCCAATAAAGCTATCCTTTGAGGAATCTACCTGCCTCGGAGTTTTGCTTGCTATGGATCTATTACTTGGGACCCTGACATATGTGTTCTTTCCTAACATACTGGAATAGAAGACTAAAGCAAGCTATGTCATTGAGGTAAGTACAGGAAGAAATGTTCTTTCTCTACTTCATGAAGGACTTCTCAAAAGCCCATAAAGTCCAGAGTCTAAACTGGATGTGCATCTGTTCTCTGAGGGCTGCATTCAACTCAGCAGTGTCTTCACAAAGATCCTGAAAACATCTCCTCAATGTGCCATCAGATTCTGATGGCCTAGTCTGCTGGTGGATTTTAGTTGGAAAACTCTTTTCTTTTCTTTTCTTTGCCAGATAACAGTTCTTCCCAAGATTTGAAATAATATGCTTTAAATTTTTCTCTCACCCATTTTAAAGTTTTACCCCAGACTTCATCTCCTTTACAGATTTTACATCATGACACTGACCGCTTCAATCGCATAGCCTCCCCATGATAGCAGGGATACCAGTGAACAGCACTTAGCAATAGCATTTAGACTTATATACCACTTCACAGTGCTTTACAGCCCTCTCTAAGCAGTTTTACAGAGTCAGCATATTGCCCCCAACAATCAGCATATTGCCCCCAACCATCTGGGTCCTCATTTTACCCACCTTGGAAGGATGGAAGGATGAGTCAACCTTGAGCTGGTGCAATTCGATCTGTCAAATTGCAGGCAGCCGGCAATCAGCAGAAGTAGCCTGCAGTACTGCATTTTAACCACTGCACCACCACAGCTCAATAGCTGAAATAGTGCCATAATAGCTGAAAATGGAATAAGAGTTTGCAATATTTGCCTTTCTTAGAAATGGGAGTGATGCCAATTCCTCAGAGCCTCAATTGATGGTTCATACCAGGGGTGGGTTCCTACCGGTTCGCCCGAACCGGGGGCGACCTGCTAGTGATGTCATCAGAACCAGATCGGTGGTTGCCGATCCGTGGGGGTGGCCATCTTTTTTTTAAAAAAAATTTGAATTTTTTTTTATTTTTTTTCTGAGCATGCTCAGAAGGTGACTTCCAGCACTGTGCATGCGGTCGCCATTTTTTTTTGCTTTATTTTGTTTTTATTTTTTTTCTGAGCATGCTCAGAAGGTGACTTCTAGCACTGTGCATGCAGTCACCATCTTTTTTTTGGCTTTATTTGTTTTATTTTTATTTTTATTTTTCAAATTGAAGCCCAAGGGACCTCTACCTAGGATCGAACTCACAACCTCCTGATTGTGAGGCAAAAGTTCGACCTCTAGGCCACAGCAGCTGTGGTTGGAGACTGGTTGTTTCTGCCTGCTACTACGTGGCTGGGTTTTTTTTCTTTAT
>QLTV01000974.1:3640028-3652769 GCA_003457575.1 Thermophis baileyi | reverse complement strand
GGAAAATAACCTGTACTATTCTTTTTTTTAAAAAAACAAAACATTAACAGAGTTGGAAGGGACCTTGTAGGTCATTTAGTCCAACACCTTGCTCAAGCAGGAGACACTACACCAGTTCTGACAATTTTGTGTGTTTCTGTGTGATAACTGGGTTTTGAGGTAATTGATTCTTGTAGAAATCACCTTTTATGTGACTCCAAGGGTGCTTTCATATGTTCATCTGTGTGTGGCTTTTAAGTGCAGGTTGATCCTTGACTTACAACTAGTCATTTAGTGACTGTTCAAAGTTACAATGGCAGTGAAAAAAGTGACTTATGACCATTTTTCACACTTAACGACCGTCGGAAAAATGGTCATAAGTCACTTTTTCACCACATTTTACAAGTTGGCCACTCCCACCCGGTCACACGACCACCAAGCCACTCCCACCCAGTCACATGGCCATCAAGCCACTCCCACCCAGTCACATGGCCGTCAAGCCACTCCCACCCAGTCACATGGCCGTCAAGCCACTCCCAACCGGTCACATGGCCGTCAAGCCACTCCCACAAAATTAAGCCACACCCACAGAGTGGTAGTAAAAAAATTTGGAACCCACCCCTGGTTCATGCAATGTTGATTTACATCTTACTTCATGATACTTACTCTCCATAAGAGTCCAATTAGTATAAATAATTTCAAAGGTCATTGATGACCAATAGCTTAGAGCACGGGTGCCAAATTTACCTTGTCACGTTGCCGTCATGTGACGTTTCATGACCTTTTTCCCATTTGCGGAGCTGGGTTGAGCGTGGCCTGCGCGTGACGCATCCAGCCTGCGGGCTGCCAGTTTGACACCCCTGACTTAGAGAAACAAAGGAGAAACACTCTGTTCCATCACTTATTCCAGTCATCCAATCTCGGTTGAGAAGATAATCCCATTATCCATTCTAGCTAGATTTCTACTACTAATTTTGACAGAGGAAAAGTATCTTGGGTTAATTTCTGGATGAAAGTCCAAGTTGTGTTGGAGAGGTTCAGCTGTATGGCTTTCACAAGCACTGTAAGGCAGAAACATTTTTATGGCACTTGCAAAACTCCCCAATTAATTAAAAATGGTTCTCAAACCATTAGAAATAGAGATATCACACAAAATCTGAGGATCTTTTGTTCTTTCAGGCAAAGCAAACAACATCTTGCAAGTTTTTGATCAACCTGTTTAATTATAATGATTTTGGGGGGGGTACCTGCATGACTGCACAAAATTATCATTTCTGCTGCCAAGATGTCATTTCAGAACCCGTCACATGAATAGATTCCCATGCTTTGCCAATTGATGTATGAGGGGGCGGAAAAGCAAATTCCTTAAAATTCTCAACTCTGTCTATCATTTTATCTGTAAGAGTATGTTAACGTTAATCCTTCTGGGAGCGGTGTACTCCTTTCATGCAGGACACGCTTCCACCATCCCTGCATGACAAAACTGTGAGAGCTGTTTTTAGAATGATACAACACATCATGTTTCTCCTGATTCCTATACCAAAGACTTTCACAATTAATGTTTTTTAGGCCTTCCTAACAGTAAATGCCCTCAAATTGTGACATCATTTACAAAACCAGAGTGTTAAGTCAAGGATAGGCTGAAGGAATAGAACAAAGAAGACTTCTGTCATACCCCCTCATATTGCAGTAGGTCTCACAAATTTAGGGCTATGAACCTAAACACTGGCTGCAAGAAGGGGACTAGAAAGTTTTGGGAATTCCCATATCCATGCATCTGTATCTTCAGAGGAACTAAATTCTAATCCCAGTCCTGAAGACATTTGGACATCACCCATATCCAGGCTCCTTAAGAAATTGCCTCATCATCATCCAAGCATCCAATTTATTATTCCCTGGCTTCTCTTGCCAAGGAACAGGAAGCCATAACAAAATCATAGGATTAGAAGGAACTTTGGAGGTCTCTGGTCCAACCTCTGCCCAAGACAGGAGTCTTCATACTATCTTGGACAAATACAGTAGTTGTCCAAACGTTTTTTGAAAGTCTCCAGCAATGGAGCACCCACAACTGCTGGAAGCAAGCTGCTCCATTACTCAATGATTCTCACTCTCAAGAAATTCATCCTCATTTCCAGATTGGATCTCCCTCTTCCGCCCATTGCGTCTTATCCTACTCACAGGTGTTATGGGGAATATATCAATGCCCTCTTTCCTTTGGCAGTCCTTCAACTATTGGAAGACTATTATCATGTCCCTCTTCAGTCTTATCTTTGTTAAGCTAAGCATACTTAGTTCCTTTAGCTATTCTTCATAGGATTTAGCTTCCAGAGCCCTTATCACCATTGCTCTTATCTGCACTCTGCACAATAGGATTTCCATCAGCATGACCCTTTACTTGGTGGTGCAAAACTACAATTCCTGGCATCCTGGGAACCATCCTCCCAGCATCAGTCCCTCTTTGAAGGAGATGGGTGGCACAGAAATGTGATAGATAGATAAGATAGATAGATAGATAGATAGATAGATAGATAGATAGATAGATAGATAGATAGATAGATAGATAGATAGACAGACGATAGGTAGGTAGGTAGGTAGGTAGGTAGGTAGGTAGACAGACAGACGATAGATAGATAGATAGATAGATAGATAGATAGATAGATAGATAGATAGATAGATAGATAGATAGATAGATAGATAGATAGATAGATAGATATAGATTCCACAATTAGCATGGTAAGTTGCTTTAAGATTTCCAACTCTCAAAAAAGAGATATTGCCTAGGTCTAGGACAACAACAGAAAAAGGTTTAGAAGTGACATCAAAGTCTTTTGTTTGGTTTCAGTGGAACTGCTGCCCATTGCATTTCTGCTGTACAGAAACTCTGCATGATTCTGCATATTTCTACTCCATCTCAATTCCTGATCGAATTTGCTCTCTGTTCATTCATGGGGGGAAATTATTTTTATCAAGAAGGCCACTGTCAACAGTAAGAGTTTAGGCCCCAAACATCTGGAAGGTACTAGGTTTCCTGCATGAAAAGATCATACTTAAGAACATTATTATTGTCAGATAGCACAGATTTGGTTTCCCTCTCTCAAACACAAATACTCACACACAGAGTGATTTCTATGCTGTTGCAATTGAAAGCTTACTAGTCACACTAGAAAGCAACTCATGAGAATCAAGGGAGCAAAAGAGCATTGAATGAAACTTTCACAGCACGTCATTCAGATGTATTACACGTTTTACAAGTGACAGGCACAGATGATCATAAATTCTGGGATACTAGATCAGTGTTTCTCAAACTTGGTAACTTTAAAATGAGAGGACTTTAACTCCCAGAATTCCCCAGCCACCAAGCTTGAAAAACACTGCTATAGATCAGGGGTGTCAAACTGGCGGCCTGCAGGCCAGATGCGTCACGTGCCGGCCACGCCCACATCAGCTCCGTGAAGAGGAAAAATGTCACGATACATCACATGACAGCAATGTGATGCCGCGAGTTTGACACCCGCGCTATAGATGAACAGTCTTCTTAAAAGAGGGAAATGACCAAGCAAGCCCAAAACAGAAATTCACTAATAAGCACCAGTTCTCGACCAGGGTACAGATAGTCCTCAACTTGCAACAGTTCATTTAGTGACTGTTCGAAGTTACAATGGTATTGGAAAAAATGACCATGACCATTTTTCACACTTATGACTGGTGCAACATCCCCATGGTCATATGATCAAAATTCAGACACTTGGCAACTGACTCATATTTATGACAGTTGCAGTGTCCTGGGGTCGTGTGATCACCGTTTGCGACCTTCTAACAAGCAAAGTCAATAGGGAAGACAGATTCACTTAACAATCATGTTACTGACTTAACAACTGCAGTGATTCATTTAATAACTGTGGCAAGGAAGATTGTAAAATGGGGCCAAACTCAATTAACAACTGTTTCACTTAGCAACAGAAATTGTTGTTGCAAATTGAGAACTACCTGTAGTGACTTCACAGGGATTATAAATTTCTCTATTTTCCTTTTCCTTACATTCCGATTGCCTTACAAGGCAGAAATCCTTTCTCTGGATGAGCTGGCTCAGTTCCTAATCTGAGCATGGGCACCATGAAATACCTCCATGATGATGATGTTCGTCCATCGTGTTCAAAGAGGACCTTGACATCTAATGGGTTGTGGGCTGTCCACGGTGTGTCTGCAGGTGGCTGGTAAGGCCTATATGGGCACAGAAAGTTCTGCCACATGTAGGGCAGACATGTGTGGGCACCATTGTTGCAGCATTTGCAGCTCTGGCTTTGTGGAGTGCTCGCTTCTCTTGTGCTGTGGTTGTTCTTCTGTCTTCAAATGTCTGGCAGCCTTGGTGGATCAACGTGCGCCATGTCGATCGATCTTGTGCCAGGGTTTTCCCAGGAGGTGGTGTCGATGTCCAGGGACTTGAAGGAGGCTTTCAACGTGTCTTTGTATCGCTTCCTTTGTCCCCCATGAGATTGCTTTCCTTGAGACAGCTCATCATAGAGGAGCTGTTTAGGTATGCGGTGGTCTGGCATCCTTGCAACATGGCCTGCCCAGCGTGTCTGGGCTTTCATCAGCAGGGTGTGAACTGATGGCAGGACTGCTCTGGAGAGGACTTCTGTGTCTGGCACCTTGTCCTGCCACCGGATCCTCAGAAGTCTGCGGAGGCAGGTCATGTGGAAGTGGTTCAATTGCCTAGAAAGCCTTTCTCTGGATGAGCTGTCTCAGTTCCTAATCTGGGCATGGGCACCATGAAATACCTCCATGATACTTCTCATGTATCAGTGTAGATGCCTTTTCATTCTATGGATTCTATCTCATTGTAGAGGAAGGGTAACATTTGATACAACTCCCAGATCTTTGAGTTCAAGTCAGCTCCTAACCCTAATCATATTTACGTCATCACAAGGCTGGCAAGTGATCTCAGATGCCCTTGTCCATCACAAGGCTCCAAAGCACCCGGAGAAAAGGAATTCCTGCTTTTTCTCCTGCCAGCTATGGAGCAAAACTGGAATTAAATTTGTCATAACAGTCAGGAAGGGCAAGAGGAGTGCAGCATCGTGGAGGGTGAGAGTTTATTTGTTTAGTGGATGGGTTTAATTTTTGGTTCAGTAAGGTGTGCCAATTCAAAAGCTGTAGCTTGCTCAACAAAACAAAGCAAACACAACCAACAAAATCATGACTGGCCCTGTGTATATATGTGGGCTATCTAGGTGTTTGGCATATGGATTCAACTGGGGCAGAACAGGAGGCACACTACAGTTGGCTAGCTCCAGATTAAACTTCAGTTAGAAACTCTAATTGCAGGACACTTAGGTCTGACTGGTTTCTCTTTTCATTAACTTCATTATTGAGTTGTTGTACAAAATCCGAAGCCGTCAAATCTGCTAATGGCATATTAAAAATTCTCCACGCAAACACTGTAAGCTAGTTCCTAATTGTTATTCCACAGAGTGATTATCTTTCCTTGATGATGTCTCAAATTTTTTCAGATTGAAACCTTCCGCCCCCCCCCCTCCCTGACACACGCTTTTCAATTTGGAGCTAATTCATTTCCTAACTCCTTGTTATGGTGCAAAAAGCGCAGAGAAATGCTCGAAGCCTCGAACTTTCTCTAATTTATGTAGTTAAGTATCATTTACTTGCAATTAAAATTAGCCTTAAGGGCTTTTGCAAACAAGCAGGATTAGCTTAAAAGTGAAACATTTGTGTTTTTGTAAACAGCAACTTCAGGACTTTAAACCAGCCAACAGGAGAATGGAACAATTTGCCTGGAACGAAGAGCCATTAAAGTCTTTAGAAGCACATGTGGGAGTCTCCAGACTGAGTCAAACTCCTAAGGTTGTTATTTTGTTAAGAAATCACATCTCACCAGAGTGAATTGCTCCTCTGAGAGAATGAATAGCAACAGAAATAGCACTTAGACCTATATGTCGCTTCATAGTGCTTTACAGCCCTCTCTAAGTGGTTTACAGAGTCAGCATATTGCCCTCAACAATCTGGATTCTCATTTTACTACATCGGAAGGATGAAAGGCTGAGTCAACCTCAAGCTGGTCAGGATCAAACTCCAGGCTGTGGACAGAGTTTGCCTGCAATACTGCATTCTAACCACTGCGCCACCACAGCCTGACACTAGTGCTTGTGTGCATATAGATAGCCTGAGACCTGGAAATTTTGGGGAGTCATGCTTCAGATGACATTTGGTCTTATTGCTGGTGGCAAAGTGAATCACGATTACAGTGAAGCTTAGCTTTTGTGTTTCTCCACCTCTTACTAAACTACAACTCCCGTCATCCCTTGTCATTTCCCACACTGGCTGGAACTATTGGGAGTTTCATTTTAGTGACAAAGGGGGCAGTTGAGGACTAGTTGCCATTCATCCCTGCCTTATAAGATAAAAAAAGATAGATAGATAGATAGATAGATAGATAGATAGATAGATAGATACAGTAGATAGATAGATAGATAGATAGATAGATAGATAGATAGATAGATAGATAGATAGTAGACAGACAGAAATAAGAATAGGATAGATGAAATATCTTTGTATACACACATGGATCCAAAGAATGAGTGCAGGTTTTTAGAATAGAATAAGAGAGAATGCTTGCAACTGCACTGAATCCATATCACCATATAAATGATGAGAAATGTGTAAAATATACACAGCTTTTCAAGGTTTATTGGCTTTGGTTTCCATTTCCGTCCCCAAATCAAAGAAAATGCATTATGTAATCAATCAAAACGTAATCCATCTTGAGTACATTACAGCCGTTTCTACCAGCGCTTTCAGCCCGTGAACTTTACAAACTCAACTTAAAATGAATTTCTGAGGGCAGACTCTCTTTCACACTGGTGAGCTGGAGCTTATTGAAATAATAATTCAGATCTAAGAAGCAAGTTCTATTAATTTTTATAAAACCCTTCAATAATTTACCAGATAGCTCCTTCCATCCATAAAGATAGCTGGGGGAAAAAATGGGGGAAGAACAGAGACTGATTACCATTCCTCCGTCTGTGAAGCAGCATAATTCTTTCTGAACGAATGGCTTAAGCAGCGAACTGAGATACACGCTACAGGGACACAAAATACAACCCAGATGCAGATTTTAGGGAGAGGGCTGATTGGAGACGACTTCTCTTGAGCCTTCTTTCTGAATGAACTACTCTCCTTGCTATTGCCATCCCTATCTTTTTGTAGCCTCTGAGCACAATCTGCCCAGGAGGTTACATAAGGCAATGGGGGAACATCACCCCTTCTTTTTTCCTCTTCTCAATTGAAGGTGACTAGGAAGCAACTATGGGAAAGACATCAGAGATTTCCTATTGTGGTGCTGGAGTTGGTAGATGCCCAGTGAGATCCACACTCAGTCCAGGACACGATTTTCAGCTGTGGGGAAATTCTAACCCTCACCCAATGGGTTTGATACGGATGATTGTATCTTAAAGGGACCTCAGCTAAGGGAATTTTCAATGATCAAGGCTATTCAGATGTGAGGGAAAATTGCACTCTCCAAGGTTATTATGAGCCGTGGTGGCGCAGTGGTTAGAGTGCAGTACTGCAGGCTACTTCTGCTGATCACCAGCTGCCAGCAGTTTGGCAGATCGAATCTCACCAGGCTCAAGGTTGACTCAGCCTTCCATCCTTCCGAGGTCGGTAAAAATGAGGACCCAGATTGTTGGGGGCAATATGCTGATTCTGTAAACCGCTTAGAGAGGGCTGTAAAGCACTGTGAAGCGGTATATAAGTCTAAGTGCTATTGCTATTGCTATTATTCATGGATCAGCTCACTGAGAATCCCAACTGCATGTGCATTACACTTGAGTTCAGTATCCCTGACTCACAGAATGATTCTTTTCTTAAGAAAACAGTATTTCACAGATATTTCAGAATTGCACAAATAATATTCTGGGAATGGTAGTCCTAACAACCCAGAAGGCTGCCAGGCTGGAGAACAGTGTTCTGGAGGCTTGCAGACAGAGATCAGTAGATTCCAGTGTAAATATTAATAGTAGTAGCACTAGTAGTTACTTCAAGTCCTCAGAATGAGACACATGGTTCCCCTTCCCCACCCCCACAACGACCTTATGAGTAGGTTTGGCTGAAAAAGTAACTGGTCAATGAGCTTCTCTGGCTGAAAAAGGACTTGAATCTGGGTCTCCCCACTCAGGTTGTGCTAAGGTGGCAATACTTGGAGAGGTTCCAAAAAACTAGACTACTTGCCAGTTCTGCCACAGTTTTTCTCCGCTCTCCACAGAGATGTATTTAACTTGCCAGGCCTCTATCACAGTGGTGAAATCCAAATTTTTTTTACTACCGGTTCTGTGGGGGGGGCGTGGTGGGCGTGGTGTGGCTTGGTGGGCGTGGCAGGGGAAGGATACTGCAAAATCCCCATTCCCTCCCCACTCCTGGGGGAAGGATATTGCAAAATCTCCATTCCCACCCCATACTGGGGCCAGCCAGAGGTGGTATTTGCCGGTTCTCCGAACTACTCAAAATTTCTGCTACCGGTTCTCCAGAACCTGTCAGAACCTGCTGGATTTCACTCCTGCTCTATCAGCATTATGCTGTCTTCATTGCTGATTTATATTCTACAATAGAATTAGGTTGGTGAATGGGTGCTATCCTTATTTATTTATTGAAGACCAATTAAGAAAAGGTAGTGATGGATTTTCTTGGCTTTGTTTCCCCTCCCATCAAATAGAATCGATCAACAGGAAAAAATAATCACCAATCCCTCCCTTTAACATGAGGGTGGGGGCAAGTCAAGGTAGATGCTTAGAATGATAGCTTTAGACATCTGTCTAACCATCAGATGGGGTCAAGGGTGGGTTCTAACTTACCTCACTGCCGGTTCGCTTCCTCCCGCGCCGCGTGGGCGCGCCTCGTGCGCAGTGCAAAATTTTTTTAAAAAAATCCCCCCCCCAAAAAAAGCCGAAAACAAGATGGCGATGCATGCACAGTGCCGGAAACTCGGCTTCTGCGCATGCGCAGAAGAAAAACCCGGAAAAAATTCCAAAAAAAAAATATCAAAAAAAAATATCAAAAAAATTTCAAAAAAAAAAAGATGGTGGCACCCACAGACCGGCACCGACCAAACCGGATCCGTGACATCACCAGCGGGTCGCTACCGGTTCGGGCGAACTGGTCCGAATCGGGAGGAACCCACCTCTGGATGGGGTGAAGTAGAAGGGAGCTCCCCATAGTCCCTACTCTGTTCACATTGTGTGTCAGTTGGACTATTTCTGAACATCATCTGGAGCTCTTCTGAAAAAGCAGAGGGTAGCATGATGTGGAGCAGGAGGGTGAGATTCATCATCAACTACTGTTGCATGAGAATGACAGTACTGGCAGCAAGGAACCAAGAAAACCAGTAATTTAAGTTTTAAACTTAATGGAAATCTTAACCATCACCTGGCTTCATTCACTCACTCATTCATTCATTCATTCACTCATTCATTCTCTTTCTCTCTCTCTCTCTCTCTCTCACACACACACACACACACACACACACACACACACACAATCACATGCACACACACACACATATTCTTGCCCTATTCCACGGGTGTCAAACTCAACGCGTCATGTTGCCGTTACATGACGTTTCACGACGTTTTTCCCATTCACGGAGTTGGGGTGGGCATGGACTGTGCGTGACGCATCCGGGCCACGGGCCACCAGTTTGACACCCCTGCTTTTATCTGAAATTTACCTCTAGAAGTTCCGTGGCTCAGAATTCACTCATTTACAAGATCTCCAATATCTTTCGTTCATTCCCTGTGCCGCAACTTTCTCTGGCAGAACGTAGATGAGGTCAATAGCAGAAAGGTGTTGGTGCTCTTCAGAGGAGAGATTTCTTCTCATCTTCACTTTCTCATATGCTTCCAGTTCATTGGGTGCATCCTTTTTATGTTATGGTTTTGGATCTGCCACACAAGTGTATTAATCTTTTTTTTTTAAATCCTAGGATGAGAATCCACCAGGATGAATTTCATGCAAAAAGGAAGAAGACTCTTCATGCATTTCTGATGAGAAGTCAGTAGCATAAGAAAAAATAAATAAGTAAAACTAAGCTACCCACCTCAGACATTCTTTCACGTTCTATACTCATCTTAAATCAGAAAAAAGAAGGGAATTGGGGCTTTATCGAGGTTTGTTTGTGCTAATGGGAGAAGACAGCCCTGATGCCTGCTTAATGCTGGTGTCTACAAAGAGAACTGCCACTGAGCAAATGCAGAATAAATATGCCTCCCAACATGAGAATAATTTGATCCCAAGGACTTTAAAAAAAATCCAGGCTGGCAGAGAAGACATAACTTCTCATAGGCCATCAAAATATTGACAGCCACAAATTATCTTTCCTATCTCGCACTAAACCAAGAGCACAGCAAGAATGGTTTGGCTGCAATAAAATAACATGAGTTGAGGCCATTCTCCAATTTGATGTGCTCCCTTTTGTTTCCACCCTCCCCCCCCCCCAAAAAAAAGCTTAAGCTGCAAGGAAGCTTTTTAATTAGAGGGTTGGTTTTTTTTTTCTGCTTTAGGTATGCCCCTTGGGACACAGAGTCTTCATACCATCTCAAGACCTCTTCAGTAGTTAGTAGCTTAAAAGCACCAAGTCAGATAACATTTTTTGGTCCAATAAAATGCTAACATTGAAGTTAAAGAAGCACATTTAAACCCCCACCCAAATTATAAAGTTTTAGAAGCTATCCAAAATAATTTGGGTACACACCCTCATTTGGAGCACCAAATGTGACTTGTAGCTAAAAAGGTGAGAGGAAGGTTCAGAAGGTAGGGCAATCACTTTCTAAAAAGACTCCAAAATCCAGAGTGAAATCAAGTTCACTTCTTATTCCTGTTTGTGTCTATGTGCAATGTTCCCTCTAAGCTGCGCGGCTGCACGGCCACACACGTGACAGGAAATCGCCGCGCAGCAGTTTCCAACTGCCGCGCAACGATTTTCAATGTCAGAGGGAACATTGCTGCGTGGCCACTCATCTGACAGGAAATCGCCGCACAGCAGTTTCCAACTGCCGCGCAACGATTTTCAATGTCAGAGGGAACGTTGTCTATGTGCATTCTGAGACAGGCAACTCCAGAAAAGATCTTGAGAGTGAGAGGTACTTGAAATATTTTTTACAATTATCCACTACCGATAGTCCTCGACTTACAACACTACATTTAGTGACTGTTCAAAGTTACAATGGCACTGAAAAAAGTGACCTATAACCTTTTTTCAGTTACAACCTTTGTAGCATCTCCATGATCATGTGATCAACACTCAGATGCTTGGCAACTGGTTCATACTTATGACCATTGCTGTATCCCAAGGTCGTGCGATCACCTTTTGCAACATTTGGACAAGCAAAGTCAATGGGGATTCACTTAACAACCGGGTTACTGCTTTATCAATTGCAGTGATTCATTTAACAACTGTGGCAAGAAAGGTCGTAAAATGGAGCAAAACTCAGTTAACAAATGTCTCACTTAACAACAGAAATTTGGGTCTCAATTGTGATCATAAGTCGAGGACTACCTGTATTTAAAAAGCAGGGCAAATCCATGAATTTATTGATCCTTTCTTGTGTCGATATTAATACAGGTGTATGTATTTAGACTACATCCTATACCTACTCCTTTGGGATTAAATGCTACTGAATTCAAGATGTCTGGATATATCCTACAGCAGTGATGGCAAACCTTTTGGACTTAGTGTGTCAAAAATTTGGAAAATGCCTAACTTGACTTCTGCTGGCATGTCTGTCTGTCTGTCTGTCTGTCTGTCTCTCTCTCTCTCTCTCTCTCTCTCTCTCTCTCACACACACACACACACACACACCAAACAAAAGAGAAACAATTCTGTATCTCCACCACCATCACCACCACATCTAGCCCGCCCTGAACAGCAGTACCCAGGCTGGGCCTGAAGTAGATGCGCCCAGGCCTCAAATTCAGCCCTAGCACTACCACTGCCACTCAAAAAGGTTGCTTTGCGGCCGAACCGGTAGCGACCCGCTGGTGACGTCACGATGACGTCATGGATCCGGTTCAGTCGGTGCCGGTCCGTGGGCGCCGCCATCTTTTTTTTTTTTTTGAAATTTTTTTTTTCTGCGCATGCGCAGAAGCCGAGTTTCTGGCACTGCGCATGCGTTGCCATCTTGTTTTCGCCCTTTTTTTAAAAAAAAAAAAAATTTTTGGCACTGCGCATGCACGCACATGCGCAAAGCGCGCACGTGGCCACGAGCAATGTTCCCTCTAAGCTGCGCGGCTGCGCGGCCGCACAGGTGAAAAGAAAGCTCCGCGCAGCAGTTTCCAACTGCGCGCAGTGATTTGAAATGGTATGCAAAGTATCCTCCTCCAGGAAGGCAGCACTCGCTCTCTGGCTGAAGCTCAGCCCTTCTGGGCTCCCGGTTCACTTTATAGCCCGGCGGTTCAGTGGCTCAGCATCAACACCACATGGGGAACAGCCGCCCAGCGCTCTTCCCTGCCTCTCTCTCTCAGCCGCTCCTCCGGCAGAGAGGAGCTCTTTTCAGCCGGTCGCCTGAGGCTCCGGTTCCCCCCCCCAAGCAGCCGTCCCCCCGCTCAGCCCCCCCCCGGGAAAAGTCCTGCATGGTGCACACGCCCACCCTCCAACTTCTCAAACGGCTCGCTCGCTCGCTCATACCTTCACCTAACGCCTCCCTCCGTTCCGCCTGGGCCAGGAGTGGGGAGGGAATGGGGATTGTGCAGTATCCT
>QLTV01000974.1:3611308-3629408 GCA_003457575.1 Thermophis baileyi | reverse complement strand
CGGTTCTGTGGGAGTGGCTTAGTGGGCGTGGTGTGGCTTGGTGGGCGTGGCTTGGTGGGTATGGCAGGGGAAGGATACTGCAAAATCTCCATTCCCTCCCCACTCCTGGGGGAAGGATACTGCAAAATCCCCATTCCCTCCCCACTCCTGGGGGAAGGATACTGCAAAATCCCCATTCCCTCCCCACTCTGGGGCCAGCCAGAGGTGGTATTTGCCGGTTCTCCGAACTACTCAAAATTTCTGCTACCGGTTCTCCAGAACCTGTCAGAACCTGCTGGATTTCACCCCTGTCTTAATGGTCCATTGATAAAGGTGAGGGCTATTAAGAGTGAGTCTATTTCCTGCCTCAAAACATGTTTCTCCATTTCTCAGCCAGGGAAATATAATATTCTGCCTTTTTTAATATTTCCTAAAATATTTCATTCCTCTAGGAGGGGGGTAGGTGCTAACTTCCTACACCTCTTTAATCTATGAAAAGATCCTGTTGAGATCAGCACGTGGACTGCTGGTGAGACAGGACCAGATTGGGGACAAGACTGCTGAGATAACAGAAGGCAATGAGGAGTTGAGCAGCAAAATCCAGATAAGGACATTTGACACACGCAGCATTAAAATCACAGTACCATAACCATTTTCAGAACTGTGCTTGTTTTGTTTGTCTTGCTCTCTGTGCTTTTCTCTCTTGCATGCATGTATCCAGACATTCTCTTTACCCACACTTACCTCAATAGGCCTAATCTTGAACTTGCCAAAATCACTGCTGGAATGTGTACTCTGTCACATTTTGAGCAATCTAACATAGACTTCACCAAGAAAGTTTACCATTCCTAATCTAGTCTAAAGCCAGTTTGGTGCAATAATTAAGGCATCGAGCTAAAAACCAGAAAACAGAATAACCGAACAACAGTTAGAAGGGACCTTGGAAATCTTCTAGTCCAACCCCCTGCTCTGGCAGGAAACCCTATACCATTTCAGACAAATGGTTGTCCAATCTCTTCTTAAAAACTTCCAATGTTGGAGCATTCACAACTTCTGGAGACAAGTTATTCCACTGATTAATTATTCTAACTGTCAGCAAATTTCTCCTTAGTTCTAGGTTGCTTCTCTCCTTGATTAGTTTCCATCCATTACTTCTTGTCTTGCCTTCAGGTGCTTTGGAGAATAGGTTGAAATTTGAAGAAGTTTGGAGAAACTATGCATTCTAGTCCCACCTAGGGCACAAAGCCAGCTGGGTGGTCTTAGGCCAGTCACTTTCTCTCAGTCCTAGGAAGGAGGCAATGGCAAACCACTTCCAAACTTTTGTCAAGAAAATTTTTGTTACAGTCCTCCTAAATTGGATCAAAAAATCTTACTTACTTTCTCACTTACTGTCCAAATGTTTGTTTTGAAATAATCGAATGTGTTCCCTTCATAAGGGAGAAAGGAAGCAGATACCAAGAAGAGTTAATCCATTTTTGAAGCCTTCTTCGCTCTTCTATCTTACAAGGAATGCCTGTCCTGATAGATTTGGGGGGAATGAAACCTGAATCAGGAGGACACAAAAAATGAAGTATACTAAAATGTTGAAGAATTGTTATAGTCTTAGAGGTTAGAAGTGCGAATGCTGCTAACCAACTGGGATTCAGTGGATAAAAGACTTGGCACTTTAATTTATGTGACACATAAATCAAAAAGATCCTTCTCAGAAAGACAACATGTATTTCTGAATTAATCCCAAATTGAGGTGAGAGGAATCCTTTAAACCACATATAGTTTTGCAGGCGCTCTCCAACTATTTCAGCAGCAATTTCAGCAGCAACCTTTAAAAATATTGCTAAATATAATTAGCAGCCTAGCCAAAAGATGCAGCACAGTATGGCTTGGCAGCATTTGTGTCAGCATGAAAGCTAGCATAGGTCTGTTTCATGTCAGATTCCTTTGGTTGCATGTAGATCTCTCCTTATTTAACACTCCCCTCCAGCTGTGCTTGGCTAGGCTCATTAGTACTCCCTAAAGGACATTTTATTATACTGACACTTCAGAACCAACTCCTTTATTTCGTGTTTATTCACTATCTCCCACCCCTTTTTGAATAAATCATCAAGAATCAGTCCATTGCGTGCAGTTCAAATGAACGCTGCATCTAGATACTTTCTATAGCTAGGAAAGTTATGCCACAGGAAAAGCTCTTAAGAAAACCCACAAATTCCAGGAAGTGGGATGAATAAATAGTCAGCCCTTATTTGAGCTATATGCAATAGAATGTCAAATACAAATATGATAGATACAATATTAGAATGAAACCAAAGGCTTATCTATTGCTACATTCTTTTTCGACAATGATCAAACAAGCATCCATGGGAACCCCCAAAATACTAGGCTTCCGGAGAGGATCTATAGTGAGTTAGACATCCCTGAGAGCAGCTCAAAATCATTTCTGGCACCAGTGGTGGGATTCAGCCAGTTCTCACCTATTCGGGAGAACCGGTTGTTAACTTTCTAAGCAGTTCAGAGAACCGGTTGTTGGAAGAAATCTTTTGTTTTTTTCCACTTTACAGGGCTAATCCGGTAAGGAAGGCAACATTCTGGTGTTGTTTCTAGCCTAATCTTTATTGCCCTACTTAGAGAAACTGCCTCTCTGGTTAACCCTTATTACATTGTAACAGCTAAGGCGAAGCGCCCATCAACGTGAGTGACGTTGAGTTGGCCACGCCCACACGGTCACATGACCACCGAGCCACACCTACCCAGCTGGTCATTAGGGCAGAGAACCGGTTGTTAAATTATTTGAATCCCACCACTGGCACCCTTTACTATATTCCTTCCTTTCATTTTTTTTCTTAAAGGTGTGTTCCTTTTTCCTTAAATGTGTGTTCTTTGGTGTTTTCTTCTCATTTGGAAACAATTTCTTCAAGGAAACTTTGTTCTTTCCACCTCTATTAGATTCTTTGATAGTATTTGTTAACAATACTGGTGACCTCTTGGACTTTTCAGATACACAATATATATTTTAGTTGGGTTTTTTTTTATGGTAGGTTTAAAAAAACATTCTGGAGATGTGGTCCTCTTGACTTTCCAATTTTCCATTTTCTGTTATGCCACTTTTTAAAGAATTTTCTCTTTCTAAATAAAATCTGACTCTGTTGGCCTTTGTAGGCAATTTTCCTCTTATATATAAATTAAAGCTGATAGCATTATAGTCCTTGTTTCTTTCTGATTTAATAACACCTCTCATGCTAGATCTTTGTTTTCACTTAGGATTTATCCAGAATCACATCCCCTGTGGTCATTTATGATATACAGAAATTTAACTCTTTGTCATGATATGCAAATTCAGCTACGGTACAGGAGGCTAATTGAAGCCATCCATTATTATAATATTTTCTCCCTGATTTGATTCTTCATCTAAAGATCCAACTAACCCTCTGGGTGGTATATTCACAATAGCTTGTTTTCTTTATGCTACCAAAAAAAATCTAAAAAAAAAAAAGCAAGCTGTTCATATGCACAGTTCTTATTCCTAATAGTAGTGGAGGCTGGGAGATGGAATCACATTTTTAAGCGCTCTATAAAGATTCTGCACCATCTCTAAGGATTTTCTCCAGTTGCAAATGTTGGTCCCTATTCCCCAATATGTCCACACATCCTCAGCAGGTGGCAGCACCTGGTCATCCTTGAGTTTGAAAGTTACGGTAAGTAGAATCAGGTCTGTTTGACAGACTAACAGAAGATATCAGGGTTACAGGATAGACTGAATAGTTTAAAAAAAAAACGTGGAAGGAAATGGCAAAACACCTTTGTACAGTTGCCAAGAAAACTGTACAAATTCTATGACCTCACCAGGTCTGATCTAAAGATTTTTATTTTTTTTTATTTCTACACATATATCTTCTAATCAGGGCAAGGATGATATACAGATCTGAGGGGGGGTCTTGAAATAGGGTCTCAGGCACCCAAGCTTCATTGTCCCATTTCTCTAGTACATCTGATGTACTAATTTCTCTGCTAACTCTTCAAGTCTTGCTCACCATCTAGGACTCTACATCAGCCTATCTGAACATTATCAAAATCCCACTGATTGATCAAATCCTATATTTTCTCCTCAGAGCTATGTTTCAATCTGAGTAATCCAAAGAGCTGGTCCAATCCAGAACTATCATGAAGCTAATTAGCAACCTTGGCAACTTCCAGATGTATGCACCTCAATCCCCAGAATTCTTATCAATAGTCATGTTGGCTATGTAAATCTGGGATTTGAAATCTACGCATCTGGAAATCGCCAAGATTGGGAAACAATAGATTAGTGGGTTGAGGGGGAAGGTTTTTTTGTAACTAAAGGTTTACCAGGCATAATGAGAATTTTGTTTCTTCTCATTACAGAAAATGGGAATTGTTCTAATAAAATCAGTATTTTAATAGTAATTATTAGAATACTGGTCTTCTCAGTTTCAGTCTTAGCAAGAAGAATAGTTTTCCCCTTCGTCCTATCAGGGGTGGGTTCTAACTTACCTCGTTGCTGGTTCGCTTCCTTCGCGCACGCACAAAAAAATTCAAAAAAATTCAAAAAAAAAAGAAGCCGAAAACAAGATGGTGACACATGCACAGTGCCAGAAACTCGGCTTCTGCACATGTGCAGAAGAAAAAAAAATTCAAAAAATTCAAAAAAAATTCAAAAAAAATTAAAAAATTTAAAAAAAAGATGGCGGCGCCCACGGACCAGCACCGACCGAACCGGATCCGTGATGTCATCGTGACATCACCAGTGGGTCGCTACCGGTTCGGGAGAACTGGTCCGAACCGGGAGGAACCCACCTCTGCGTCCTATATACAGTAATTTAGAGCTTTTATACTTCAGAAAAGAAGAATATTTCTTTCTCTGCCATCCTATATATTCCTGTACTTACGATGCTTCTGAAAAAAATATTCTACTATTGCTACTATGGCATTCATGGAATACTTTGATGTGAGAGGTTTTAACAGGAGTACTGCATTTGTCCAAAATTAAATTTCTGTTTCTGTGAGCGACCATGCCCCCAACATATAAAAAATGCATTTCCTCATCAACCCTGGCAGAACAAGGCAGAATTATATGTGACAATGATTGAAATTGACATTCAGAGTCAGAATCCTGATCTCTGTTCTCAAAATATCTACAACCATTGCTAGGGGTCAAGCTGAAAGAATCGCACCCTCCCCATGATACTCTAAGATCCTTTAATGATTATTATCCAAAATATAAGAAAAGGGGATACATGAAGTCTTGTTAGATTTCCTCTTCCTTCGGAGGTGAGATTTATAGCCCATTGGGATAATGATGTTATAAACAAAACAATTTGCACTTAAGGATTTACAATCATCCATGGGAAATACCAGTAAAAAAACAACATGTAAATCTCAGTGCCGATGCTAAAGAGGCTTTGTCTGCTAAGGCTGAGATGGGATTAACTGCAGAAGCCAATGAGTTCCCTTGATGTGTTTGAGCTAACTCACTCATACATGTGCCACATATTTATTTCCTACCCAAAGGAAAAATGTGAACTAAATATCATCCAGCCTCAACAAATATTCAACAGTCGGTCTTAGTGTGTATGTGGTGCTTTTGGCACAAATAAAACTTATCAGGCAGCAAGCACTAGAGAGCATACACTTCATCGGGTTGATGTTAAATCCTTGGGGGAGGGGAGTAAATCAATCTCTCAATTTCCTCTAGTTTAGGTGTAATAAAACCTCTAAACTGCCTAGCAGAATCTCACACAAAGAAATTGCTTTAAGCCAGATTAGTCGGTCTGTTGATAGACCCCAGTTCACATGCTGAGATGAAGGCTTGAAGCTCTTTTCTCATACCTACTTGGTATGCCATATACAGAGGTGGTATTCAGCCGGTTCGGACCGGTTCAGGCAAACCGGTAGCGGCACTATGTCGGTCTATTTAGGCTCATTTTGAAGCCGTGTGCATGCGTGCAAGGCCTGCGCATGATCACAGCACATGCACGTAAGGCCGTGTGCATGCATGGATGGGGCGCATGTGAGCTCACATTTACAAACCGGTAGGGAAAGTAAGTGAATACCACCTCTGGCCATATACATCCAGAACTATTTTACAATACTGTAACTGTTGCTTTGGCCATGCTCGGGCTTTCTTGTGTATACAGATAGTCCTCGTTTAGTGACTGTTTGAAGTTACAACTGAAAAAAGTGACTTACGACCGTTTTTCACACTTATGACGGTTGTAGCATCCCCATGGTCACGTGATTTACATTCGGATGCTTGACAACTGGTTCATATTTATGACAGTTTGCAGTGTCTCAGGATCATGTGATCCCCTTTTTCAAACTTCTGACGAGCAAAGTCAATGAGGAAGCCAGATTAATTTAACAACCGTGTTACTAATTTAACAACTGCAGTGATTCACTTAACAAACATGGCAAGAAAAGTGATAAAACGGGGCAAAACTCACTTAACAAATTTCTCACTTAGCAACATAAATTTTGGGCTCCATTGTGGTCGTAAGTTGAGGACTACCTGTACTTGCATGTAAGGAGCATGGCCAATGATGTCTTCATCTATCATAGAACCAGGAGTCATTAGTAGCATGTCACCTGCTGATCTCATCCATCCCTCCACTATACCACCTTACCCTAACTTCCCCCACTAGTTTCACAGCAACTGCTAGTGCTTTCATTCCTGCTTGCTACTATCCCTGGCCTTCTGTTGCTTTCCTTACCCTAAAATGATGCTCATACTCACTTCCACTTTTAAGGGAAAATCAATGTCTACGGGGAAACAAGCTAGCTATTTCATTTTACTTTCAGTGCTGGGACAAGAAATAACTCTGGATGGTTGTTATTTAACAAACATCAGGTGAGGAGATGCTCCGTTCATTAATTGCCTAGTTCCAATTGCAGCCTTACAAAATTGCTTTCCATTTTAAAACTTCACAGACTGAATAGGAATTCCTTAACCTGTAACTAGTGAGCATAGGGACATTATCATCAACATCAAAGGAAATTGAATCAGTGCAAGAAAAATTAAAGTGGTAGGCACAATGGCCCCTAACTAAATTTATCTTAGTATCTAAAGATGTGCTAGATAAGAATTGTTTGGCAGGCTTACTTGAAGGCTCACCTGAGAAGGGCTGCCTTTCCTTGCCTCCTTTTTAAACTATTAAAAATAGTAGGAGAACTTGCCATGAGCAGATTGGCCTTATTCCCAAAGTGGACAACTTTCAAACTAAAAATACGCACAAGATCACTAGGAACAAAATGGTAAAATTGTAGCAGAATATGTTGTGTCTCTCCTGACCTCACACGGGTATTGGGTGGTATCACTCAGGAAAATATATTACATGAGACAGGATAATTTAAATGCACAGCTGCACATGTAGAAATAATAACTATAATTTAAATAATGACAAGAGGTCACCATACTATAACCAGTCGACCGTTATGCATCATAGGAACTTCAGGAGCCTGGTGCCTTCTTCCTCTTTTTAGAGTGCTATATCTTTAATCAGATTAGAGCATAACAATCCTCCAAACAGAAATATCCTCTGTAAAATATAAATGGCCATCCCTTACCTTTTCAAAATGGCAAATCAAACTGAAAACCAAGCAGTGTTGTCCTGTTTTCAATATGTGGATGGACAAGTATACATCCTATACGTATCAACGCCCTAGATAACTGCAAAGTGAAAAACCTGCCATCAGAGGTGGGTTCCTCCCGGTTCACACTGGTTCTATAGAACCGGTAGCAAATCACTGGTGACGTCACAGAGCCGGTTCTGTCGGTGCCGGTCCGTGGACGTCGCCATCTTTTTTTTTTTTTTTGGACCATGGTCACCGCCATCTTTTTTTTCTGATGGAATTTTTTGGGGGGGGGATTTTTGGGGGGGGAATTTTTTACTATTTTTTTTCTTCTGCATATGCGCAGAAGCCTAGTCCCCAGCACTGCGCATGCGCCGCCATCTTTTTTTTTGCTTTTGGGGGGGGGATTTTTTGTGAATTTTCAGCACTGAGCCCACGCACGCACAGCCACACGGCGCGGGAGGAAGCGAACCGGCAGCAAGGTAAGTTAGAACCCACCCCTGCCTGCCATCAGATGCACTTAAGAACAAATCTAAAAGGGCACCAATCTGAACAATGGAGCCCCCTGCCCCCAATTCTATACATCTTCTAGCATTATAGCAATAGCACTTAGATTTATATACCGCTTCATAGTGCTTTCCAGCCCTCTCTATGCAGTTTACAGAGTCAGCATATTGCCCCCAACAATCTGGGTCCTCATTTTACCGACCTCGGAAGGATGGAAGGCTGAGTCAACCTTGAGCCTGGTGAGATTCGATCTGCCAAACTGCTGGCAGCCAGTGATCAGCAGAAGTAGCCTGCAGTACTGCACTCTAACCACTGCGCCGTATAAGATCAGGCACAAGTACATGCCACTGCCAAACAGAACGGTAGATGCTCCCTGCATCAAAATTAGGAGTGTCTTTAGAAATATACATCTGTGTGAAGTTTCGGGTTCTCCTTTAAAACACAGAAACCTATCATTCACAAATGGGAATGAAAGGAGAGTAACCAAAAATGAATTCCTGAGCTGAGGAATATGCCCAGCTTCTGGGAATAGGAAAGGAACTTGATCTATAAAGCAATTATTAACAAGATATTTGAACTTCTGATTCTTTGCAGCAACATAGGTCTGTCTCTGGGCTTTCTATTCTATTCTTACCAGGAACAGCTACTCTATTGGATTCATGAATATCTATGGCCCTAGAGCCTCTTCAGTTTTCTTGCAACCAACATCCAGCCTTATCCTTAGACAGAGTTAGGAGCCATCTCAAATGGCAAGTGCTGAAAGTGACACATGGTCTCCTCTCACATGCTAGGAAAGGTGCATCACTAGACCCATCAAGACATATATTACCCTAGATTGGGGGACTCAAAATTCACAAATGTAGGTTGTGTTCAGTAATCACGGTGATCCCACTACGTTATTGTTCCTCCTTTGTCAGCTGGCAGAATGGTACTTTGAACAAAACGACAATTATATCCATTCATATAAATTCAAGTATGGTTACACATATCCCCTTCATTTTGCGGGGGTGGGGGTGTGATGATATGTTCTCATTTTTTTGGAAGAGTATAACCAACCACCCTAGGATTATCATGTACTCCATCTTTCAAGAAGCTCTTCAAATGAGAGGATCCTAATTTACAGTTCTGTGTTTTGTACCAGCTATTTTGTAGCTAGTGATGCTACTAGCCTTTGTGAGTTTCTTTCACCAAGCCAACTGTTGTGGGTTAGATACTGTAAGCATCCCAAATCCATGATTGCTGTGCCCATATAAAAAGTGATGAGTTGTCTGAATTATTACCTAAAAGTATGTTTATATATTCCCGTCCTTCCAGCACTCAGAACTGTTGAATGAACCATATTTTCATTACCCTTCATATTATTCCATTCACTTATTGCAAGGCTTCATATCATAATCTGAAAGGTACACACCAGGTTTAGAAAGAGAGCCATACTTAATCCAAAGCTAGTATCCAATTGTCTACAACCAGGTGCCCTCTTTCAACCTCTATCATCCCCAATCAGACCATCCAAATAGTTGCAGGACAAGAAGTTGTAGTCCAACTCTGCAGCCAGCCTGGGGCTGAAGACACTGTATTAGTCTTTTTTTTTTTTTTTTTTTTGCTAATGAACATCTGGAAACAGGCTGGCTGCCTAGAGTTTTTTTTTTTTTTTTTTTTTTTGCTAATGAACATCTGGAAACAGGCTGGCTGCCTAGATTTGTGCCTCCAAGGCAAACAATACCAGCCTGGGCGATTTTATTTCCCAGTTTCAAGAACTGTGAGAATGCTGAAAGGCTGAGGATCATGGGATATTTAAAGTCTGAAAAGTAAGTTATGCCAAGCTGGTGATTCACAGTGAAAAATTATTTTTCCCAGCCTGTCTTTCACCTTCATGATTCTGGACTAGGCAGGGCTGCCTGAACCTCTGACAGAAAGTAAATTCTGAAATGCACAATCATACCGAATAATAAAGGCTGAGGTTATTTCACTGTTTGGGGTCAGTGACTCATACAGAGAAAAAAATACTTCTTCAGCTATATGCTTGCAAAATGGTGGAGGTTATTGGGGGATTTTTTTCTCCCTTAAGGTTATAATAATTTATTATAAGACAAACAGTGCAAATCAGAGGTGAAAGTTAACAACTTTTGTGGTCTCCCTTGGGCCTTTTTTGGTTAGCTTGAGAGTGTCTCTTCACCTCTGTTCATTACACTGTTTATTTTAGGATGAACCCATTGAACTACAGTAATCCAGACAGCTCATTAGCTTAATTCATGCATGTTTGGCTGAAGTTTGCTATGCACATCATTGCAAAATATTAGTAGTCCTCTCCTTTTCCTCCTCAGGACCATGCTGATTTTCAATGAAAATACATTCTAATCAGAATATACTAGTCCTCCCAAAATAATATTGTGATTCTTTGTGTTTTGTTAGAATAAGTTCCCGATAGCGGCTAGAGCTGGGGTCCTCAACCCCCAGTCCATGGACTGGTATCGCTCCACAGCTCGTTGGGAACCAGGTTGCACAAGTGGCGGGTGAGTGCACGAAACTTCATTTGCACATGAGCGGGATTAGATTGCACACAAGAAACCAACCCCTCCTCCCACCACCGCTGCCAATCCATAGAGCCAGAAAGGTTGGGGACCACTGGGCTAGAGTTCCAAATTAGCAGTAGCAAAAATAGAATTCCAAACCTACTCAACCATGAAAGTCATTGACTGACCTCACACAACACGGTAACACCTCAATTCTAATTAACAAATCGTAATTACTGTGTTCCTATAACATACAATGTGGATGGATGGTATTGTGGCTGGATGGATGGATGGATGGATGGATGGATGGATGGATGGATGGATGGATGGATGGATGGATGGATGGATGGATGACAAAATAACAGAGTTGGAAGGGGTCTGAGAAGTCTTCCAGTCCAACCACCTGCTCAAACAGGAAACCCTGTGCGCCATTTCAGACAAATCGTTGTCCAATCTCTTCTTTAAAAACTCCAGTGTTGGAGCACCCACAACTTCTGGAGGCAAGTTGTTCCACTGATTAATTGTTCTGTCAGGAAATTTCTCCTTAGTTCTAGGTTGCTTCTCTCCTTGATTAGTTTCTATCCATTGCTTCTTGTTCTGCCTTCAGGTGCTTTGGAGAATAGCTTGACTCTTCTCTTCTTTGTGGCAGCCCCTGAGATATTGGAACACTGCTATCATGTCATCCTTAGTCCTTCTTTTCATTAAACTAGATATACCCAATTCCAGCAACTGTTCTTTATGTTTTAGCCTCCAGTACCCTAATCATTTTTGTTACCGATGGATGGATGGATGGATGGATGGATGGATGGATGGATGGATGGATGGATGGATGGATGGATGGATGGACGGACAGAACAGACAGAATGAATCAGCCTTGCTCAGACAATCGGGGTGGGGGGCACTGTCAAAATTTGTTCTGGGCTTTATCATTTTGCCTATGCAAGCTCCCAGTGGTGGTTGCTGTATTAAGTTTAAGAATCTTTGTGATATATAAATTAGAAAGAGATTAAAATAAGTTGTATATTTATATTTGCTCAATCCAGATGCCAATGAAATCCTCAGCTTTATTAATGGGGATGTCATACACATGTGTCCATTGTTTTAGGCTGGCCCAGAATCAAAAACTTAGAGCCAGTTTGATCTTGTGGTGGATGTGAGTTCTAGTCCTGCCTTAGGCATGAAAGCCATCTTGGTGACTTTGGGCCAGCCTCTTGCTCTCAGCCCAACTCACCTCACAGGGTTGCTGTGGGGGAAAAAATAGGAGAAAAGAGTGTAAGTTACGTATGCCATCTTCAATTACTGTATGTATTAAAAAGGTGTGAAAAATATATACAGTAAAAGCATATTAAAAAGTATATTTTAAAAGTTATATGTAAAAAAAAAGATGGGATAAAAAAAATGTTTCAGAGCCATTGGCATTTGCTTTGTCTGCCACCCCACCTCCCCCCTTTGCAAATAATTTCCAATTCCAGCTGGGAGGTTATTCCCCTCCTTTGTCTTCAGGTATCAAAAGCTAATGTGGGCCTGAAACTTGCTGCGGGCACTTAGAGCCAATTATTGCTCTGTCAAAGCTACCCAGTAGCTATGCTCTGAGAAGGTGAGCCAATAAGCTGTCAGGCTTTCAGTTTCAAACTTGCCAGACCCCCAAGTTTACTCCCACCTCTTCCAAACTATAAAAGGAATGATGACAGCAAGAAACCTTCAGTTCACCGTGTGCTGTTCTAGCAAAGCCGCATGGCATGCTGCCCCAACAAATCCCAATAGCAAGTGGGTAAAGCTGTGTTTTGACAGGGTTTTTCTCAAAGCCAAGGTGAGCACTGGATAGTCTATCTAATGCAAAACACACACACACACGCACACACACACACACACATGCACGCACAGGGGAGCCTTCTGGGTAGTTGAAGTGTGAGAAGGAAAAAAATCTTGATCACAGAGTGGCAAGGAAGCCGAATTTCCAGGGCTTTGCAGCAAATTAGAATTAGAATTAGAATTCTTTATTGGCCAAGTATGATTAGACACACAAGGAATTTGTCTCTGGTGCATAAGCTCTTAGTGTACATACAACAATAGCGATAGATTGTTATCATAGTCATTGTAAAAATACATTCATCATAAAACATTAGATACAACACTTAGTGATAGTCATGGATACTAAATAAGCAATCAACGTAAATCATACTCGGATACTAACAATATAAATTGTAAGATACAAGCAACAAAGTTATAGTCATAAGAAGATAAGGAGATAGGGAATAGGGAAGATGAGAAGATCTTTATTGGGGTTTTGCTGCCAAGCAATAGGCAAGAAGCATTTGTACATTAGCAGAGGCACGGTCACTTCAGTCTGTGGTAAAACTCAATGGTTGTATTGCCAGAACAGCCGCTAAACCACAAACTAACCAGCCTTATTTTTAGCATCGGTGAGCGTGTTGTTGTGTGAACCAACCGTGGTCTAGTAAGTCTGTCTCTTGTTCTATTTCATGGAGTTGTGTAGATAAAATGATGGGTTGCTCAATGCCTGTCTATTTGGAATTTTAATGATTAATGATTAATCCCACCATCTTGCTGGAGGGATTTGCTCTATATTTTTATTGCAGGGTGTCCCCTCTCTTATTTGTGGCCGTACAGGTAGTCCTCGACTTACAACAGTTCATTAAGGGACCATTCAAAGTTACAACAGCACTGAAAATGTGACGACCATTTTTCACACTTATAACCGTTGTAGCATCCCCATGGTCACATGATCAAAGTTTGGCTGCTTGGCAACTGGTTCGTATTTATGACAGTCGCAGTGTCCCGGGATCATGAGATCCGCTTTTGTGATCCTTCTGACAAGCAAAGTCAACGGGGGAACCAGATTCACTTTACAACCGTGCTACTAATTTAACAACTGCAGAGATTCACTTAACAACTGTGGCAAGAAAGGTGGTAAAATGGGGCAAAACTCACGTAACAAATGTCTCACTTAGCAACGTAAGTTTTGGGCTCAATTATGGTTGTAAGTTGAAGACAACCTGTATTTGGACATGTCTTCAGCTTTGAGAAAAAGTTTGAATTGACCCTAAATCCCCAGCATCTGCTGACATTAGAGGAGGAGCATTGTGTGAGTTGATGGTGACAAAAAATCAGGAGATTAGCAGCATCTTTTTCAACTAAAAGGTTTTATTAAAAGGCATAAGCTTTTGTGAACTGCCGCTCACTTTGTGTTGTGCAAATCATTTTATGCCTTATGTTTGTGCTTTTTAATAACATTTGTTAATTGGAAAAGGTGCTACCAGATTCCTTCTGATTTTTTGCCAGCACCTGCTGAGTATTCTTCAAAAGCATCTGCACAACAATAATAATAATAATAAAGTCCCAGGAAAAATGAAATAAAGGACAAAAATGTATTCAGTAGCATATTGGATCCGTTCTAACATGTCTGAGCCTGGCCTTGTAAAAGGCTTATAGAAAAGGAATAGAAAATCAGGTACCAACCTGCTGCAGCAACTACTGAAAACAAAATAACTTTGCTAAGAAAAGCCAAAGAGAATGTAGTTTGTATCCCGTGCAGAGCGTTGGACTAAATGACCTCTAAGATGCCCTCCAAGTCTGTATTTCTATGAACATCACCATCTGGGATTGTGGGGGTGAATGTAGAAAGGACCCACATAGAAAGGAATTATAACCCAAGGAGCCTTTGTATGCTATACAAAATCCACAACACATCAGAGGTGGGTTTCTCTTGGTTCGGACCGGTTCGCCCGAACCGGTAGTGACCCACTGGTGATGTCAAGATGAAAAAATTCAGTAGATTACAATGTGATTTTTTTAAAAAAAAATTCTGGGTTTTTCTTCTTCTGTGCATGCGCAGAAGCCGAGTTTCCGGCACTGTGCATGCGTCACCATCTTGTTTTCGGCTTTTGGGGGGGGGGGATTTTTTTTATTTTTTTGCACTGCAAATCTATACATAGTAGAACATTGCTGTTTTAACACGCAAAGGGCTCAGAAGGATATGGGATGCGACACTTGGAGAGATCAGTTAATACAGAGGTAAGTAACCCTTAATCTGTGGACCATTTGCAGATCCCAGTCCCCTCCAGGGTTCGACAAATTTACCACAAAAAATGCTGTGGCATAGTCACAATTCTCATTGTTTGGAAGATTATGCACTTCTGGGAAAGCTGCTAGTCAATGGAGATATACAAACAGTGAAAAACAGCAGATGGAGGAAGACATGCTTCCTGATCCAGGATATACAGTAAAGTAACTTTTCACAAGGGAATGGGACAGAAAAGTGAGTGGGGATACTTAACCCTCAGTCACCAATCTCTCTACTTCTTATCCTACTTTCCGGCTTTATATCAGACATGGTTAGAAAACACCCTCACAACTCTCTTAGCTTCACATCCCACAGCAGATGCAAGGAGTTTACGTAAGCAGCTTTATTATGGAAAATTAGGAAGCCATTTGTAAAAATAAGATCCACATATGATAGCACACAGGAAATAAGCCTGTCAGTTCCAACCAAGATTTAAATTCTGTGTAAATTTTAACTGGGGAACAGCTGTATTCCACATTTCCAAGTGCCGGATGTATTAAATGTATTGCACTAGTGGAATATGGCTCCTGCCATAATTTTTTAGCTAGGAGTTTTTTCATTATATGATTGGCTCTTTATAAGGAGTGGCTGGACCACAAAGCAACTGCCTCAAGTGCTGAACCACTGTACTTCAGGAGATAGAAACAGAACTACAACTTCTTGTTCCAACAGGCCTTGTGAATAAGTGGTGGTAGCGTAGACTACAGATGACAACCTTTGGGCCAGTGAGCAATGTTGTGGATGTACTACTGTGATACAAGCCTAAATATGATGGTTACCAAGACGGAGGTCTGTGGGAACAGCCAAAAGTTGGAGATCCCATAGCTATGCTAACATTTCACAAAGTGAAGAAGAAAGAGCTTGTATATAGACTTGAAGCCCACAGAAAGATATATCCCAGACTTGTGGCTCTGTATAAATCAGGAAAATAAAGTCTTGCTTGATAATAACCACTGCTTGGCCAAAATACTCTCAATCCTCAGTTAATTTTAAAGCTGCTTGCTCTAGCCTGTCAGGGCATCCTTTAACTTTTCCCTAGTGTATTTTCTACTCTATCTTGTGATGGGCTTCTTTTTAATGTTCAGACCTGATAAAGTCAGATCTCCATTTTCAGCTCTGCTTCAGTGACTTAACGAGCAAAAGTTTGCTGTATTCAGGACTCTAGCTCCATTACTCTGTTTATCCTGTCTATAGTAATGTCAATTGACAGAGCAAGGAATCAGATGATTCTCAAAACTATAGAAAACAAAAACAGAATGAGAGTTTTTGAGCTATGCAAACAACAGATGCATGGTAGGCAAATTAGATCCTTTAGGTATAGATTAGTAGCACATGTTTTAGCTCATACTATTATAGACTAGGTTATATTGGATCAAGATGCGTATCCATAATTACCTGGGACCAGGGGTGAAATCCAGCAGGTTCTGACAGGTTCTGGAGAACCGGTAGCGGAAATTTTGAGTAGTTCGGAGAACCGGAAAATACCACCTCTGGCTGGCCCCAGAGTGGGATGGGAATAGAGATTTTGCAGTATCCTTCCCCTGCCACGACCACCAAGCCACGCCCACAGAACCGGTAGTAAAAAAATTTGGATTTCACCACTGCCTGGGACTGCTAGATTAACTTCTGAGCTCACACAGCACACTGAGGAAAAAAATTCAGTAGATTACAATGTGATTGGCTATGTTGTTGCTCAATGTGTCACTGAGTTGTCAGAGGCCTTTGAATAAACCATCAAGACTAAGCCTGGGAAATGAAGATTTTCCCTTTACAGATGGTTCTGCAACTTCTGCTTTTAGCTGATTCCTCCTTGAGGTAACTGGTTTCATTCTCAAGCAAGCTGTCATCATAAGGGATTTTTCCCCCCCATGATCATCCAAAATCTGACTTGTGATTTAAAATCAGGTCATTAAATCTGGTAGCAGAGACTTTGTCCTCATTCTCTACTATGGACTTACTCTTCAAACAGTCGAAAAGCAGGACCACTTATCTTCAGTGAGCAAGCAGAAGTTCCAAGATGTTGGAGGATACAGACTAGGCAGGTTTCATCTGGAATTCAATTACGCAGGGGTGAAATTGAAAAATTTTCCCTACTGGTTCTGTGGGCGTGGCTTGGTGGGCGTGGCAGGGGAAGGATACTGCAAAATCCCCATTCCCTCCCCACTCCTGGGGGAAGGATATTGCAAAATCTCCATTCCCACCCCACTCTGGGGCCAGCCAGAGGTGGTATTTGCCGGTTCTCTGAACTACTCAAAATTTCCGCTACCGGTTCTCCAGAACCTGTTGAATTTCACCCCTGCAATTACGTCTGTTCATGTTTGGCAGCTGATCTCCTCTCACTGGGACCTAAAGGTCTTGAAACCTACCTTGAACTCACTCTCTATGGGCCACTTCAGCTGTAGTAGAAATAGCTACTGTATTTTTTAAAAATACTCCAAGGTCACCTGGAGTGTTCCATAAAGCATCCATTCACAACATCATGGGAAATGATGGCCTACTGATGGAGGAGGAGGCCCAAATGTGCAGGTAGCACAGCTTAGTAACACATCTAAAGTGTTCCAAGTGTAAAGGAAAATAATCCTTCTCTTTCACACATCTATCGGAGTTCTACTCTTTGTCCATCATTTTAAATCAGGGGAAAATGTGGTTCCTGGACAAATAATTTGATTCCTTATAATAAGGTTACTCTCAATCATGCATACCATCCCACCTCAGGCACATCCAATTTATTAAATTCACTATGATGGAGTAGTTTTAACCTGACATAATCACCGTTACAACAAAAGAGCATTGGATTCTGGGTTTCCTTGTCTCACTTCTGTCATCTGGCTCATACTGGTGGGTAGTAGCTTACTCATAGTTAACCCTATGAATGATTGAGCTTATCATAAGGACATGCTCTAAGATGATCAAAGGCCTGGAGACTAAACCATATGAAGAACGTCTGCAAGTTTGGGGTTTCGCTAGTCTAAAGAAAAGAATTAGGGGTGACATGATAGCACTATTCCAGTACTTGAGGGGCTGCCACAAAGAAGAGGGGGTCAAATTATTCTCCAAAGCACTGGAGGGCAGGACAAGAAACAATGGTTGGTAACTAATCAAAGAGAGAAGCAATCTGGAATTAAGGAGAAACTTCCTAACAGTGAGGACAATTAACCAGTGGAATAGCTTGCCTTCAGAAATAATGGGCACTCCTTCACAGGAGGTTTTTAAGAAGAGACTAGACCGTCACTTATCTGAAATGGTATAGGTTCTCCTGCTTGAGCAGGGGGCTGGACTAGAAGACCTCCAAGATACTTTCCAGCTCTATTCTATATTCTAGTCTATTCTGTGCTATTCTGTGCTATTCTATTCTATTCTATTCTATTCTATTCGATTCTATTCTGTTCTAATTCTATTCTGTTCTATTCTATTCTATTCTATTCTATTCTAT
>QLTV01000974.1:3542522-3578353 GCA_003457575.1 Thermophis baileyi | reverse complement strand
ATTTATTTTCAGCGCCGTTGTACGGTCACTAAACGGTCACTTGAACGGTCACTAAATGAACTGTTGTCAGTCAAGGACTGTCTGTATCTTGCCTTCCTCTCCATTGGATAATCAACTCCGCCTGCAGCACTCAGGAATATACAAAATGTAAACAAAATATAATTTCAGTTGAAATTCACCATTCCTTTATGACTGCTGGAACTTCTGATGTCCCTGAAAAAGTTGACTTATGACAGTGATGGCTACCCTTTTTTTCCTCGGGTGCCAAAAGTGTGCGCAACAGCACACGCGTGCGTGCGAACACCCATAATGCAATCCATAATGCAATGCCCCCCCCCCTGCGCATGCGCGCACAGCCCCCCCCCCCCGCACATGCGTGCAGGGCTCACTGAAGCCTCCGAACTTCCGGTTGGGCCGTTTTTCGCCATCCACAGGCTCCGGAGGCTTTCCTGAAGCCTGGGGAAGGCGAAAATGACCTCCCCCCCGCCCTCCGGAAGGCCGAAAATCAGCTGGCCAACGCGCACATGCGCGCTGGAGCTGACATAGGGCAACGCCTTGCATGCCCTCAGATATGGCTCCGCGAGCCACCTGTGGCACGCGTGCCATAGGTTCGCCATCACTGGTATATAGCATTATGCCAGCAGAATATAAAGATGCAGCTAGAATAATGCTGCTGTGTTTTTTTATTGCAAACTCAGGAAATGGTTGGAATGGACAGTGTATCTAGTCCTTCCGCTCTACAGTTAGGATCATTCCTTTTATAAGTCACTTAACTGGTGGGATAATCTCTTTTTAAAGAGTAATTGATTTAAAAGAAAACTATAGGAAGGGAAAGATAAGAAAAATATGGGATAAAACTAGGTTCCTTTTTAAAGCTTAATCTAAAGCAAGGGTTCCAGGATGGCATACAAAATCCTAGATATATCAACATCAAAATTAATTTTCTTAAATAACCAAATATGTGATCTTGAGCTATTTTCAGTTAATTTTAAGTTTGGTGCATTGTGCGAGATTGCATGGTGGCACTCAAAAAGGTTGCTCCCTGGGATAAAAGGTCAAGAAAGAAATTCCAACTACTAATCTAAATCTCAATTTGATTGGCTGTTCAGGAGAACTCTAATGATACATGTAAATGGCTCTATTTTGAGTCAGAGTTTAGTCTTAATTTAGTTTTGAGTAACCTCTATTGATTACAGTGAGTTTGCTGCATAAATAGACATTCGTGTTGTGTAGAGAATTGAAATGATTTAATACTTTTCTTTTCCAGAAATGACTACCATTAATACAGGAAACGTTAATTTCAAATGGGATCCCAAAAGCCTGGAAATAAGGACACTGGCAGTTGAAAGATTGCTTGAACCTCTTGTTACTCAGGTAATAAAAACTCTATGTGGTTATCCTTTGCTTTTTATTAATGTTCTAGATCTGTAGTTTTACATTGGAGAACCGATAGATTAATTGCACTGTGTTGGGTCTACATTAAGGATGCAATTGGAATGTTTTCTGTTCATAGCTTTCTTTTTTGCCTTTATAAAGCCATATCAAAGTAGAAAATATCAGGATTTTTTTCCTTAAAAAAACTTCAAAGCTGAAATATAACCACATCTTTTATGAAGTAAATATAGAAAATCCCAAAATGTTGGGCTTAGAGATGGGGAGATGATGTTAACAACCCTACATATTAAAACAAAGTTTGGTAGACTGATGAGTAAAAAAAAACATCACTCCCACTACTGTGTTTTCTTTTAAAAATGAATTTAAGATCAAATAGCACCCAGAATTAATAGAAACTTTAACAAAAACATTTAAAGCTGAATCACTGGCATATTATTAAAAAAAGTGAGACCAAACATCATTGCCTTTTTGTCCTTAATCTAATAGGAAATTAACTATGCTTAAATCTCATTTAAATTATTGGAACTTAAATGGCCCAGAGCTAGCCCAAATGATTTCAGTAATATTTAATTGCAATCAAATATGACCTAAAATAAATTTTTAAGTTTATGTTGCAAAGTTCTACATACACACATGTCTCGTTTCTGTTCAAAACATCCCTTTCTCTTATGGTATTTTATGGTAGCTATAGTTGTTTTGATATCTCTGCCAAACTGAGTAACTCCTAATAGAATCCAGGTGTCAAAAGATGACCATACCTAACTTTACACCTAATATTAACCCTAAATCAAATTATAATTTCTGAACCAGAAAATTTTGAAATGGCTAATCATTTAATTTACTTAAAACCAGAAATACCACAAAGGTGGATCAGTGCATGTGAGCCTGAACTAACAATGTCTGAAATTATATTTCAGAGACAAAATTTGAAATCAGTGTTTAAATTTAACTCATTAGCCCAGGCCAAATAATATCAGGAGTCCTTCTAAACATGTCACAATAACTGTAGAAGAGCAGGCATGGGGGCAGAGGGGGGGTGGAATAAAACATGTTATCCGTTCAGAGTCCTTGCATTGCCACAGAGATCCAAGTGCAGCCCCCTCCCCATGAATTCTGTTAACCCTTATCTAGTACCAATTTAGTGCTGACCATTAATTTTATATAGGTTTGAATAAATCCATGATGCAACTTTATGAATGGTCCTGATTCTTTGACCCTGACAATAGGTCAAGTAATGTGTCATGGATTTAATGCTAAAAGATAGGCGTTGACATGCCATTAACAATTAAACTGAATAGTAAGACAATAGGAATAATTGAGAATTAAACAATACAAGAATAGGTATGAAGATATAAGAGTAAAGAAATAAAGTTTCTTCTAAACCACATTTCTGTATAGCTTCCATTTCTCATTTCATGTTTTAGAATGCTATAGGTTCAACTTAATAAGTTACCGGTAATCCTTGATTGAAAGTTTCATAAGTATTACCCCCAAAATTTCACACATTTTTGATTTATAGATATATGAAACTAAACCAGGATGTATAAATGTTTTGAATGTTTACAGATTTTTAATAGCAATAGCACTAGCAATAGCACTTAGATTTATATACCGCTTTACAGTGCTTTACAGCCCTCTCTAAGCGGTTCACAGAGTCAGCATATTGCCCCCAACAATCTGGGTCCTCATTTTACCCACCTCGGAAGGATGGAAGGCTGAGTCAACCTTGAGCCAGTGAGATTTGAACCGCCGAACTGCAGCTAGCAGTCAGCTGAAGTAGCCTGCAGTACTGCACTCTAACCACTGCGCCACTAATCTGAGTTCCCACCCCCAAAAAAAACCTTTAGCTGAAGCTTTGTTTATTTAAATATAGAGTGTATTGAGTTATCTTGTTCAAGCAATGAAATAATTTCGTTGGAATCACATTCATGGGGAATTTCTGCCATATTAAATAGTTCAAGCTTTTCAACTGAAAAATGGATCATATTATGCTGTTTTCAGGTCACAACATTGGTCAATACTAGCAACAAAGGTCCTTCCAACAAAAAAAGAGGCCGATCTAAAAAGGCGCATGTTTTAGCTGCATCAGTTGAGCAAGCAACAGAGAACTTTTTGGAAAAGGGGGACAAAATTGCAAAGGAGAGCCAGTTTCTTAAAGAAGAACTGGTAGCAGCTGTGGAAGATGTTCGCAAACAAGGTATACCTTTGATGAAATTGTAACTCTTATGATTGTCCACATTTGTAAAGTAGCACGCAGGAATTGCCAATTTAACAAAGAGTTTGCCTGTCAGTGTGTGCATATATTTAAATACCAGTTTGGGGATAAGCTCAGCTTTTAATATGTGTCAGCATGTTTTATGTAATTTTACTATATTTATGTATATACAGGGCCTCAAAGAAATGTATATAGTTATTCCACTCTCAGCTTAATCTCACAATAGTCCTGTGAGAAGGGCTGGACAGAGAAATATTGAATGACCTTGAGTCAGCCATTAAATTTGTGGAATGAAAATTTGTCTTTATTGACTGATGTCTATGAAAGTAGAGCTTCAACAACATTTTTTTGTAGAATTGAAAATGGTTGCATTATTACCCCGAGAGGATTTTGTTGTTGTTTACTTCCAAAAGGCTTGGCATAAAATTGGATGATCTTAAATTGTCTTTAACTTAAGTGATTGTATGATATCTTCTGCTACTGAAAAAATCCAAAACAATATTTTCTCCCCCCCCCCAACCCTATTTTTAAAATGTTAATAGAGCCTGCTATCATCTGACAAAAAGCTATAATTTTAATGGGGCTATGAAAACCATTTAAAACAAGATGTTTGAGAACCCACAGTGGCACATACAGAGCACCTTTTTTGCATAATTAAAACAGGCACATCATTTTCTAGGCTTGTGCAGCTGCTTCAAAAATCTCCCAGGTGTCTTCACATTAACGTGCATGCAATTTTGCTTCATTTTTCCCAGCAAAGCAAACTAACTGTTTATCCACATGTATGTCAACAAAACCGGGAGCAGTTTCCAACTACATTTCTTAAAAGATAGTGTGTTTTAATAGTTCAAAAAGCAGTGCTCTGTAAATGTATTCCAAGTCAACCTTGTTCAAGATTTGCACAGGCCAAAATTTGAATATTATTTAGCAATAACTGTCAATATTTTACATTATTCCCATTTTGTAACTTGACTAGGCTTCAAGGTGTACAGTATTTAAACTTAAAAGGTATTTGAAATCCAGCATAGAGACCAAGGTCAATGCTTCCATAATGAAGCCATGCCTTTTCCTGGGCTTGCATGATATTGCGGAGTACAATCAAACCAAGATGTGGCTTTTTAAAAAAGCCAGTAACACAGTTTACTCTTCTTTCCAGCTTCAGGTTGAATATTTGCACGTTCTATTAAGGCCATTGAATTCTATATAAGCAGCAAATCCTTAATCTTGCAATACTTGCCTAAGTGCCAAAAGTAAATTGTTTTGGAAGAGAAGGTGATGAAAATTATAGTGATAGATGTTTTAATGAGAAATATCCATGCCGTTTGGTTGAATTGGGTATACTTTCCTAATCGTCATAAAAGCTGAAGCCTTACAGCTACTTTCTGTGTATATATAGGAGACTTGATGAAGACTGCTTCTGGAGAATTTGCTGATGACCCCTGTTCTTCTGTGAAACGAGGGAATATGGTGAGAGCAGCTCGGGCCCTCTTGTCAGCAGTTACCCGGCTGCTCATTTTGGCTGATATGGCGGATGTCTACAGACTACTTGTACAACTTAAAGTTGTAAGTCTTGAGTATATTGTTCACTATTTTAATGGCATCATAATAAAAGGAATTCAGAATGATTGTTTCTAACTTGCAGGAAGGTGGGTTAATAGGGCAAGAGCATGTCTTTTATACCGTGCTTTGGAGTTTTTAAGAAATGTTGGATTATTGTGGAAACAATAGTCTGGTCTAAATGGAACATTTCTGTAAAATAAAAGATCTATTCCTATATTGTTACCGTGTTTCCCCGAAAATAAGACCCTGTCTTATATTTTTTGGAACCCTGAAATAAGCGCTTGGCCTTATTGCCATGCACTCAAAAGCCCGATTGGGCTTATTATCAGGGGATTTCTTATTTTGGGGGAAACAGGGTACATGTTGGTTGACAGATTTGCCATCAGTTGAACAAATTCTGTTTTACTTCTTTACCCCAGGCAGTTCTTTAATTTGGATCTGATGTGTTCATGGCCTTTTAACATAAATTACTATTGCTAAATTCAATATAAAACATCAATAGCTTATTGAAATCTGATATTCACAGACATAATAGTTTTTTTCTTGTTTTGCTAGTGTGTCAGATTTTATTGATTTGGTTGGGGTTAGACCATATTTTTCTTCCTTAAGTATAGTGACATTATAAATAACTGCTTTTGTAGAATTTATACTAAATTATACATATTGTGAATAATTTAAAACTGATTTCATTTTCTAGGTGGAAGAAGGCATTCTAAAACTAAGAAATGCTGGAACTGAACAAGATTTAGGAATACAATATAAAGCTCTTAAACCAGAAGTGGATAAGCTTAATATAATGGCAGGCAAGAGACAACAGGTATAGTAATTTGAGGATTATATACTTTTATAAAATCTGACTGTTATAATACAGATACAGTTATAATAGAAATGTCAAATTGATAACATTGACCATTGTGTAAAGAGGATGTATAAATTGTGATGTAATTACAGGAGCTTTTGTTTTTAAAGAAAGCCAAAGCTGCCACATGGGTAGAGAAACGCTATACTGTACTACACTACACCTTGATGGAAACCAGCCATATTAAAGGGGTAGAAACTAGGAGACAAAATATATTTTTGACAGCTTGTAAGTAATATTGCTTAAAGAGTCATGCCATAATAAGCTTGGAAAAGTTACTACCAAAAAAGAGTTTCTTTGCAATAGAAATCTGCATTTTATTGGCTCCTGCCTGCAACATTGCTGCCTGGCTCTTTCTTTTCTACATTATGCTGCTCATGTAATCTAAGACATGTAAGGTGTCATTATCTTCAGTTTGATCCTTTTCCAGAAGGAAAGATTCAAAGTGACTCCAATTTATTACAAACTCTCAGAAAATACAGTATATTTCATTCTGCTTCTAACTCCTGTCCTAAGGAACTGGCTGGATGTGGATAAGATATTTAGTCAGCTGCCTCAGATTTGCTAGTCTCCTGAACAGGATTGTTTATTTATTTATTTATATATCAAACTTCTTAACCGAATATCTCCCTCATAGAAATTAGCAGAATAAAGAGTGTTGTTACTTAATCTGCAATTCCTTCTCTATGGAACAGGTTAAAATCAAGCTGCCCATTTTTCTCAAAAGCTACAGAACAAGAGTCCTATCTATGCAACTGTTACTAATTACATAATTATTCAGTTGAATAACTTGTTCCAATTGTTTGTTTGTTTTAGCAAAAAGTGAATATGTGGGCAGGTATCTTAGAATGGGAGAGACTGATGAGTAAACTGGTATAAAGAGATGAGAATGATGTTTGTTGTGAGACACTGCTGCCTGTTTAATACACACTAATAGATAACAGTATTAAGCTTTGGCTTATACATTTTTTCTGCAATTCAGATGGAAAATTTACAGTAACTTCAGTTACAAAATAGACATTTGAGGCTTCATTTGCCAACATTTTTGTGTTCCAGAAATCATGTAATTTCCTGATGCATCCTGATATGGGCTACCCTACATTTCTTAATTGACATAGGTCAGATAAGGCAGGGGTCTCCAATCCCCAGGCCGTGGACTGGCACCGGGCCGCAGCATGCTAGCAACCGGGCCACGCAAACAAATGAAGCCCCATCCATGGGATGCAGACATGTAAAACCAAGCCCCCCTCCGGTCCACGGAAAAATCTTTCTCCATGGAACCGGTTCCTGATGCCCAAAAGGTTAGGGGCCACTGAGATAAGGAATTGACAATATGTTCCTCTCCAGGTGCTGTGGGACTGCATCAGCCCCTCTCCATTAGCTATTGGGATTTATACTTGGAGTTCTCACATCTTGTCACTGCTGATAGAAAAACTAAATTCCAAAAAAATCTTTTATCCCTAAATAAAATGTTACTGTTTCTGCAGGAACTGAAAGACATTGGTCATCGTGACCAGATGGCTGCAGCCAGAGGAATTCTTCAGAAAAACATTCCTATTCTTTATACCGCTTCTCAAGCTTGCCTCCAGCATCCGGATGTAGCTGCCTATAAAGCCAATAGGGACTTGATCTACAAGCAGTTGCAGCAGGCAGTCACAGGAATCTCTAATGCTGCCCAAGCGACAGCTTCTGAAGATTCTGCCCAGCATCAGAGTGGTGGTGGAGAGTTGGCTTATGCACTTAATAACTTTGATGTAAGTTTTAAATTTGTACCATAAATAAGTTTTGGCGCTATATTTCTGGAGCAGTATGATTGACAGTTTCTGATTTGCAACCTTGACATAAGGGGGATCATTATTTCATGATTGTAAAAACAAATAAAAGTAGTGTCTTTCGAAATACAGCGGGATCTAACATATTTGCAGGAATGCGAATTGGGAATTATTAAATTAGGTATAACCAACACCTAATTTAATAATGCCCAGCTCAAACCAACTCTAGCAATTTAGAAATGCAAATTGCTTGTAACTGTATTTTATAATGGCACTAAAAGTTCTTCTCTTATTGAAAAATCGGGGATTTGTATCAATTTATTTAAAATTTCAATTTTCCAGTTTTTCAAGAGAAAGTGTAATGGGCTTCCAGTTTGGGGGCTAGGCTTTCACATTTTCCAGAATTCAGACAGGCTGTCAAATAACCAGAAATAAGGCCGTTTGTGCTTTCTCAACACAGTTTCAGTTTACTCTTGTTCCACTTGAACTATTTTTGAATGACACATCTGATACTCATATCTGGTTGAGAACCACTTCTCCTAGTCAACCATATGCAGCTCTCTGCAGCCTCTGCAAGGTACTTTTCCCAGCTAAATTGATCTTCCATTATCCAGCTTTCTTTTTTTTTCTTCCCCCTGAGCAGTTGAGCTCAGATTGACCACTTGGAATGAGGTCAAGGCTACTGTATCTTTTAATAGTTATATAGAAGATAGAACCTGAGGAGCTGCAGCTGGTACAACAAATTAATTAACACAGTCTCTTAAAATTCCCTTTTAACGTTTCAAATAGGTCACTTCTAGCTACATTGTCCAAAGTGTGGACATTTATCCAAAGTGTGGACAAAATAAATTCACTCTCAGATATGTAAAATATTATAGAACATACAAAAAATATTGCCATATGAGATTTTACTGAGCAGTGTTTCATTCTTGCAGTAAAATGGCATAACTGATGTTGATCCATTAAAAAGATCAACAGATAAAAGATAATGGCATAATTAGTGTAATTAAAATATTTGGAGCTGCTGATACCAAATCAAAGAAACCTTAGCACCCAGGAGAATTTTTAAGAAAAATAAAAAGCTGCTGATTTTTTTTAAAAAAATAATAAACCTGGTTAATAGAGATGTAAAATTTCTGGAAATTTTGAAGCTCGGAAAAAAACCTGGGGTTTTTTTTTGGGGGGGGGAACGGAAATTTTCGGGAAAATTGAAAAAAATGCTACATTAGCACTTTTTTGTCTTTTTAAGATTGAAAGTCATTCTGTTACTTTAGGAACATAAAATATGACTATGGACAATTTGACTTGGCATAAAATTATCACAACTAGCATATTAAAAATATAGTGTAGCCAAACAATTATCACAAACAGAATTTACTTTTTTATAATATTTATTTGTAACAAAGGGAGCAACAATCTCTTGAACTGCTTACTAGTTTATGTAGAACAGCCAAAAAGCTTCCACAAAACCGCTGTCCTAAAGGAAGAAATGCATACTGTTCTTGCAGTGGAGGGTTCAGTTTGTTACCTAGGACTTGCTTGTCCTCACTCAGTGCACAGAAATTAGAATAATCTGATATCATACATTTTTTTTAGAAATGATTTGGAAAATATTTGAACACCCTGTCTTAAAATATTTTATTCATCATGTTAAAATAAAATATTCCACAATGTTTTTTTTTTCTTTTTTCAATTTTTCCAATTTTTTGGAAAAAAAACAAAAAAAGCCTTCAGGAAAAAAACGGGGAAAAACGGGTTTTTTCCTAATTTTTCCGGTTTTTTTCCGGGCCTTCACATCTCTACTGGTTAATGAATATTACTTTAGCATTAAGGAATAACAGTATACAGTATAAGTTGAAAAACTGGAAAACTGACAAACCACAAAATTGAAGTCAATTCTCTGATAATGTAAAGAAGTCACTAATGCAGCCTTAAGTTCATATAAATGTTTTGTTGTATATATTTTTTAAAAAATTAATACTTGAAGGTAAGAAAACAATTAAAATCCAACTGTCGACATAGATCTCTGTAGACTGAGCTTTAGCTTTAGCCAATATTACACTGGGTTAATTCTGGGTAGCATATTGACCTAAATGTTGCACTTGTTAAACAAAGACATATTTCATAGTAATTTTAGGAGGTCTTCATCAAAAGAGCAGCATGTCACTTTATTAAAAGTTATAAACCATTTCTTCTTAACAGAAACAAATTATTGTAGATCCCTTGAACTTCAGTGAAGAGCGTTTTAGGCCATCCTTAGAAGAGCGCTTGGAGAGCATCATTAGTGGTGCAGCCCTAATGGCTGACTCATCCTGCACACGTGATGACCGACGGGAACGCATAGTGGCCGAGTGTAATGCAGTGCGACAAGCCTTGCAAGATCTGCTTTCAGAATACATGGGAAATGTAAGTAACAAGTATATTTGCAAACATTTCCTTTTCACGGGGGATTTGGGAGAACAGTAACACGATGTGATTTGAATTAGAAAATGTGTACAGATTCTCTCGAAAGTAAAGTTAGGCCATTAAAATTGTAATTCTCCTGTAATGGTCTTCTGCTGTGTTGCATAATTTCATTCAAATATTTTTTTTTAAAAAAAGATTTGAATTAGAAAATGTGTACAGATTCTCTCGAAAGTAAAGTTAGGCCATTAAAATTGTAATTCTCCTGTAATGGTCTTCTGCTGTGTTGCATAATTTCATTCAAATATTTTTTTTTAAAAAAAATGAAGTTAAAAACTAATACAAAGTAAGGGGGCAAGAAAAAAAAAAGAAATCAAAGAGAATGTTATAACTGATGAAGCTTTTTGGATAAGAAGCGAAATGTTTTCGTCTTCTTCCTCAAATAAAAAACAATCCAGTTGCCTTTTGAAAGAAAGAAAAAAAGCACCTTTGAGACAACTATGACCTAGATTACTGAGAATCTCCATAGACATTTAAATCAAAGAGAAAGCTAAAAGTACAAAAAGAAAAAAGCAAGGAAATATCTTTTAATCTTCTTTCCAGCAGTTATAAATAGAGTTATAGAGTTTCCTTTTACTTTATGGTTACAACATAACTCTCTTCTTTCTATAATCTATCCTGTCTAATCATCAAACCCATAAATCATAAGTTAATTTTTTTCTGTTTCATACAAAAAATCTATAAGGAGTTTCCAGGTCAGGTATAAACATAGATAATTGTCTTTTGTCTGATCAAGGAAGTCAATTTGGCCATCTTGGCACATTCCATCATCTTTACCAACCATTCCTCATTGTGGGTAATGCCAAATTTTTCCTTTCTGCATGTAATAATCTCACTGCAGTTATTAGCAATAGCAATAGCACTTAGACTTATATACCGCTTTACAGTGCTTTACAGCCCTCTCTAAGCGGTTCACAGAGTCAGCATATTGCCCCCAACAATCTGGGTCCTCATTTTACCCACCTCAGAAGGATGGAAGGCTGAGTCAACCTTGAGCCGGTGAGATTTGAACCACCGAACTGCAGCCAACAGTCAGCTGAAGTAGCCTGCAGTGCTGCACTCTAACCACTGCGCCACCTCGGCTCTTGTGTACAGAAACAAAGTTCCACCACTTTTTTCCAAACCGTTTGTCTATCAATCCCCCCAAAGAAAAACCTCTGGTCTCAATTATAAATTAATTTTCAAAATCCTCTGAATCAGTGTATTATTATTTTTATTAATTTTTGAAATTGACTTGAGGATAAATTAGAATAGTAGAAAGTTTCAAAGGCTTGGATTTTTTTCCCCCTCATTTAGAATTGATTCTGTATTAAAAGAGTGAGAGACATGGTTCTTGAATTTGGCAGGATTCTGGCAGAGGAATGTTAAAAATACATAAGATGTGTAAATTGAAATAATGTCTTGCGTATGAAAACCATGTTACAGTTAGTTAAAACAATACACCTACATGTCTACAACTCATAACTCTGCCAGTAATATTAATTTTTAGCAGGATATTTTTTGTGCTTGAGTAGAAAAGGTAAAGGTTTCCCTTGTCCAGTTGTGTCTAACTCTAGGGGGCAGTGCTCATCTCCCTTTCTTAGCCCAGTCACAAGTGTACAACTGTATTGAATAGTGCAAGGCTGGACAACCTATGGGGAGGGATGCAGCCTCCAAAGCCCCTTTTGGGGAACTGTGGAAGATTATGCCATCACATTTTAGCATTAGATTGCTGAAGAATAATGTTATTACTTCCTGCTGATTTTTGTCAAACAATGAAAAAATAGATATATTAAGCTTCAAGTGCTCTTAGCGTTGCTATCAAATTTTAAAATAACCCAGAAAATGGATAAAAATGTTAACTTTACCCCTTTGTAGATTGCCCATCCTCCTTCATCCAATAGTAGCTGAAATTCAATGAAATTCAATGTTCTCCATCGTTTAACTATTTAAATGTTTCACGTATGTAAAAATGGCTAAACAATAACATCTCCTACATTCTGTGGATTACAGACTACAAGGTGAAATTCAAGAGTTACATTCAGCCTCCAAAAGTCTTGGGAGAAACTCTCAGGGATGTTCTTAGCAGCCAGAGTGCTCAAAATAATTTATGATGAGCTTATCAAAATTCTCTAAATGAATTATATGTGGAAATACATTTGGAGTATAATCAGAATTGTAATACCTATTGGCAGATACTAGGTTTAAAAAATCTTACTTCAGGTAGACTGAACAAGTACACCTGCTCTAGCTGACTTAGCATGGCTGTGTTTGTAAAGGACAAGATTGATGTGTTATAATTAACTATAATGTGATACAATCAACTAATTTCCAATCTGTCTTTATGAAGGAACTCTTTCTATTTGAATGGAAGGTAGAAAAGGGAGACAAGCTTTGGAAAAGTAAGATAAAGATAGCAAATCTATACTTCTTGCAAAGAAAAAATTTAGGCTTTTTTTAAAAAAAATTGAGGAAATGTGAAGAGGTTGGTAAAAGGGAAAAAACCCAAGAGAAGATTGTAGCAAGTATTATAATGTATTCCTTTGGTTCTTTTGTTAGAAAAACATCTAAATTTACTCACAACCACTAAACTAATTTTTTTTTTTTTTACAATTCCCCCTTTTTTCCTAACCTTTCCATTATTTTTCCTCCTCAGATAAAATAGTGAGCTTTTAGAACAAATCATTGAATAAAAGCATGGCTTGTTCTTGGCTCCTTTCTCATCATATTCAAAGAGCAATAAGACAAAGCCCCTGGTTTGGACTAACAGACTTGAAACTACAGATAGATAGTCATATTGTTTGGTCAATTACACCTGCTTGCTGGGGGCACCAGAATGCATACATTAGAGCAGCTGACATCATGGGAGAGAGAGAAAAATCATGGCATTTGGCTTTTAAAAACGACCCTGAATTGTTTGTTCATAATTGACAAAATAGGTTTTAATGATTAGAATCCATGTTTCCTTCTATAAAAATAAATATACATTTGAAAAGCTGGCATCTAAAACTTTACATACGGCTGTTGAATATGTTCATATACCTCTTGATATTCTAGATGCCTCCTGAAAAACCACCTAGACCTGAGGTATCTCCAGAGAGCATTCCTGGAATGACTTCCAACAGAGTGTGAAAATTATCATGTTTACAACAGATACTTCAGCTTTGTCCCTAGATTTTGGGAAATACTTAAGGAGAATGATTCCAATAATGGTGGGAAATTGAGTGCAGTTTTCTTGATTTCCTTTGGTAATACCTGCCCTAAATATGAAAACATCATAAAAGATAGCCATTTAATATATTTATCTCTCTTCATTTTAGATTTTAAATAAAAAATATTTAGTTTGTATAAACATTCTTTTGAAAATCTACAGTCAACACATATTTTATAGTAGCCATTTTATAGAAGAACTCTTACAGTTATGCTTCAAGATTCAGGAGTCCAGTTTGACTTCTTTTCATTTCAACCATATTTTTTTGTATTTCAGTGAAACTATCTTGTGGACTTATTTGCAAAAGTGGCTTACAATATGGTAGTAAGGAGAGGATGATTGAGAAGGCCTGTTTAGATCCTGGACAATGAGTCTATAGTAATTTATAAAGCCATTCATTTTGTTGTCAATTGTGCAATTGTAGTACTTAAAGTGCTTAGAAAAAATAGTTACTTTAATTAAATAGCACTTAAACATATTGTGGAACATTTGGAAATCCAAATAGCAATTTTATATGATAAAATTAATTTGATTTAGCCACAAATACTGTACATACGATGATTGAAACCAATGCGACACTAAAGAAAAAATAGCCCTTTAATGCATGTGTACCCAAGTTTAAGAGGTATATTTGAGTTCTAAGTATCTTTGCACAATTTTCAAAACTGCATCCTTCTGCAAATTAAACCCAAGCCACTCTCCTTGTCCTTTGTTGCCCAGAAGATGGTGGGAAGGACTTTACTGTCAATATACTGGTCTGTCTAGTAAGGCAGGACATAATTTCTGAAACAGAATCTACCCCATTCAGAAATCAGTGGCTTCAGTTAATCAGTTTCAGTGTTGTCATACTTTGCACAGAAAATAGAAAACATCTAGAGACTTAAAATTTAAATAAAAACAGTGTTGAACAGGACTTAATGTATAATGTATGTGAGAAAGTTCTTGGGAGGCAGGATGAAGAGATGGTGCCTAAGGAATAGTCAGATAAGAGACAGCATAGCCTGCAGCTGGATATTGGCAGGGCAAGAGGCTCAGGAGGGACCCTCTTTAGTTTCTTGGTCTATAAAGGAGGTGGCAGGAGATTGGTCCTTTCAGAAGACACTGCTAATGTAGCAATAGCAATAGTACTTAGACTTATATACCGCTTCACAGTGCTTTCCAGCCCTCTCTAAGCGGTTTACAGAGTGAGCCTATTGTCCCCAACAATCTGGGTCCTCATTTTACCCACCTCGGAAGGATGGAAGGCTGAGTCAACCTTGAGCCTGGTGAGATTCGAACTGCCAAATTGCAGGCAGCTGTCAGACAGCAGAAGTAGGCTGCAATACTGCATTCTAACTACTGCGCCACCACGGCTCATGTAGCTTTACAATAAAGTGGAATTAGCTTCTGGTCGTGTTTCCTGTCTGGTCCACCTGGTAAAGCTGACATCATGAAAGCTTGTACTTGAGTAGTGCTGGAATGAACAACGTGCATTAAAAATTTGGTTCATTTAGTGTGTACTGGTATATAATATATTTAATTCAATTCTCTTCAATAATGGAAGCCATGTAACCCTCTTTACCAATTATGACTAATTTTTTAAAATATTTGACCTTCGTTAATTATAGGGTTTCATGAATTTCTTTTCTGCATTATTGGGAAAATTAAATTCAGAAATGGTTGTGAAATGCCATGATTATGCAGAAAGGAAAATTGACTGTATCAGCAAATCGGGCATTTTCCCAGTCCTATTTTCAGATATTTGGTCCATTTATGCAATAACATTGTTATATGGATATGAATTCAATTATCCATCACTGGAGGTTTTCAAGAAAAGATTGGACAACCATTTGTCCGGGATGTTATGAGGATGTTGCCTTGGGCAGGGGGTTGGACTAGAACAGTGTTGGCAAACCTTTTCGGCACCGAGTGCCGAAACGGGGGGGGGCGCGTGCACATGCCGGAAACCGGAAGAGCAGCCACCCGGTGCGCATGCGCACCCCGGGAAGATGATCTTCCAGTTTCTGGCATGCGCACCGGCTACCTGGTCTTCCAGTTTCTGGAGCGCATATGCACGTGAAGACCAGCTGGCCAGTGTGCATGTGCACGCCAGAAACCGGAAGATCATCTTCCTGGCACGCACATGCAGCTGCTCTTCCGGTTTCCGGCGCTCCCGCGCATGTGAAGACCAGCTGGCCGGCGGGCCGGAACCCAGAAGAGCAACGGGCGATGGCTTGCGTGCCCGGAGAGATGGCTCTGCGTGCCACTTCTGGTACACGTGCCATAGGTTCGCCATCACGGGACTAGAAAATCTCCAAGGTCCCTTCCAGCTCTATGATTATGGAATTTATTCAAAACCTGGTGTAGCTCTATCAAATACTAAAGTTATGGTTTAGTACCATAGCCATTTTGTGTTTGCCATCTGGCAGTACTGTGAGAAGATGTAACACTTTTGGTTTTGGTTTTAATTTAATTAAAAGCTTATCTTTATTTAAGAAAACAAACCAACAGATTATTTTAACCTAGCTTATTTAATAACACATCGTTAAGATTAACTTTAAAAAAAAAAGGAGCAAAAATTTCCAGTATCTGCAGTTCTATAGATCAGTAGGAATTTTTCATAGTGGAAAACAATGTTTAGTTTCCAAGCTGGACTACTCTGCTGAGTTTTTCTGCCAGTGCATTAAACTTGCACTGGAGACCCCAGGGTTCTACTCTTAACCATAGAGCTTGTGTCATTACCTGGACCAATCTTTTTTTCTCAGACTCTTAAAGAGTTATTACGGGATACAAGTTGGTGGGGAAGGATTTATATACCACCTTGAGCTTCCAGAAAAGGTGAAAGATGAATATGTAAAATTTAAAAAAAAAATCACGTATGCCAGGAACTATTTCTGATTAACAAGGCATCTCTGTCTCTTCTGCTTTTTTTTTCTCTGTTAGAAGAATCAAAAATATGCAGTGGCTGATAAACTAAGAAATAGCACTAATAAGAGTTTAAGCATTGAGAAGACAACAAAAGGTCAAAGGCATTTTAAGCTTCAATTGACAATGGGCTTGTCTATCAGGAAATTAGGCCATTCAAATATAGTTATATTTCAAAATGTATCTAAAAAGCAAATTATTGTCCTCATTTTATAAAAAGAAAATTACATGCACATTAATTTGTCTAATTCCCGTTAGCCTAATTCCAGAGCATACAACCAAAATAGTTGAAGGACATCTCAGAATAGAAGTTAATATTACTGAAAGGAAAAATTGTTATTTTTCAACCTCTAAGCAAAAAAAAAAGCTAAGACAGCACCTAGAAAATTGCAGTTCTGCCTCTTGTAATCAGACAAGGCTATCTAGTTATGGGGGGAGAGGAATTGCTTCATTGAAATAATATGGAATAATTCATGTTTACTTTCTGCTGATGGAATGGCATCCTCTTCTGTAACATCCTGATCTTATTTAATGTGAAATATAATAGCACTACTACTACAATGTGTATGCTGAGCAGTATTAATAATAGCCAAGTCTTTAATCCGAAGATATTTTTTCTGCCTTGAAAAGAATGAAAACCTGCTCTTCTGAAATATACTGCAGATTTTAGGCATTTGAAAAGTAAAGAGCAGTACAAGGAAAAGGGAGAATTAAATCTTGTCTTTTAAACAAATAGCTATGCTTATTAGAAAACACTGGATAATTTTTGTGGCAAGACTGGTGTTGTGCTTTTACAACAAAAGCCTCTAAGGTCAGGTTGGCTGAATTTCAGCAATTATAATAATTGAAAGCCACTTATGCGTTGAGTTGACTAAATATTAGAATATATGTCTGTCCCAGAAGTTATTCTCAATTTTAGATTGAAAACCCTAGATAAGCATCTCTAATGTACATTAGGCTCACCATATATTAACAAAAATGATTTTATTCTTAATTCAAATGTGGTAATTAGTTCTTATTGCTTATTGTGGTCTTCTGTTAAACTGCACATTTCTCTTAGGGACATAGACCCTTGGGTAGAAATGGGCTTAAGAAATACATGTTGCATGTTTTAGTATCTTTTAAGTCTACTTAAATGAATGAAATAATTTAAAATACAAAAACCTGTTCTTACAAAATAGAATCTGAGACTTCATAATCTGTTTACCATTCTGATCCCTTTACAAAATGTTTTTTCTTGAACTTTTTTATCAGTGCTTTCTGTGTAAGTCTTTGAATGGTCTCAGAGCAATTTGATGGACTGCTAAGTCTCATATTTAGAAACTTAAACATGGAACAGCTTATATTATATCTCCTTATTTAAGCACTTAGACTAAAAATTAAATTTGATATGAGCCTTACCTTGCTGACTGCACATAAACTGGCAGAGGAACTGAAGATTGTGGTTGTTGTTGTTTTTTTTTGTTTTTTTTGTTTTTTTTGTACAAGTGATCAATTTGAAAGCTTTGACTGTTGGAAAATCTGGTGTTTGATATAAAAAAGATTTTTCACATGTATTCTGGAAGGTCATCTCTCAGATTCTACTCTGTCAATGTAGTAAAATCAGTAAAATCATGTTGAAATCATGTTGAATAGCAGGTGATTAATATAAGAAAATTCATAACATGGGATTATCAAACTAATCTCTTTACATTCCCTTACGTCCATTGGCAGAGTCCAGTTCAGAGGTGCAAAAAAAAAAAAGATTTGGTAGAATCTGCTGTAAAAAAATTCTTCATTTTATGAAACAGCCTAGGAAACTACAGTAATCTTAGCACATAAAACTGGAAGTTATGCCCAACATGGGTTCCTCATAAATAATTTGCAGATGAGAACATGAAGAATATGAAAATTTGTGAAAGTGTTTGATTTAATGATGCTGAGCTCCTTCCCATTCAAATTTAATATTATGTTCTTGGAATTTAAAAAAGGCAGCCCTCTACAATTTGTCATCCTTAAGAAAAATCTAGAGGTTGTGATACGGAAATTTTCTGCTTACCTGATATAAGTAACAAAATAATGTCTATTTGATATTGATATCATGATACCGTGACATTGATAATACCCAAAACACAGGAGCATCATATTTGTATCTTGGAAGCAAAACAATATGCTCATTCCAAAAAGAGATTTTCCTATAACCTGTATTATAAGGAAAGATATAAACAAACTTATAACCAAGAAAGAAAATCAAATTCCCTGTTTCTTATTTTGAAAGGGCACCAAGAAAGAGTCAGCTTCTAGTTTTATAATGTATAGATTTTTTTAATGTTTTTGTACACTGCACTTACTGCATTATGAACTTCCCACCACCACCATCGAAAATGCACTTGGAATATTGCTAGTAGAAATCATTTGAATTTTCTATTAATATTTTCAACATTTAAAAATTTGAGGGGGAAGATAGAATGATAACTGAAATAGAAGTATAGTATATATCTCTGAAATTGATGATGCAGATTATGACCGTTATTTGCTTTTCATTTAGATGACATGATTTGTATTATATTATATGATGTCTCAATAAGATTCCCCACTAAATATGTCCTGCAATATTAAATTAATATGAATTTATAGTACAGTACTATGACTTTGTATTGGATCTTGGACTGGAAGGTGATATTGAACATAATGAACCATCACAACTTGTTCTTCCTATTGGTAGCAGAGAACATTTAATTCAGGAACTTGCTTGCAGGAACCTTTGCTTTCTGAAGTAATGGAAATAATTTATGTTCAAGGACTGATTGAACAGTGCTAAAATAAGTGATGGGTCCATTATTTATTTTCCTTCTGGGGCTGTTGTAACCGTCACTTGAAATATCAACTATAGAAGATGAAGTAATTCAAGACGACATTCTGTTAAGAACTACTAAATAAAAATGGCAAAATCTGTATTTCAGCTTTGGTTGGAGCATTTGGGAGAAATATGATGCTTTGGGCTGGGTGTGATCAATAGCCTCATAATTTAACACCAGTTTAGAATTAATTCATACAGGTTTGCATATCACCTAAAATTTTATTTAATGATTCAGCATTTGGATCTTTGCCAAAGATATATCATGCCCATCTTCCCATGAATAAGTAATAATCAAAGGGGGGACACTGAAAATTGTGTTTAAATTGCTATCGGGTGATGTTAATATTTTGCCTATGGCTTTTGCATATATTCAAACTCTATTTAATGGCCCTGTCAGTGTGAAAATACATATTGGGACTGGTCAGAGTCTTAAATAATACTTGCTGCATTACTGAATGTGATATCAGTAGCGGTTAGTTTTGTCACTTTAAAAAATGCCCTCTTTTTAGACTCGTAGGGAAAAGTAGAGCAGAGAAATCTAATTAACAAAGCTAGAGCCAAACTGGTCTACAGCTGATATATTTTGGTAATTATATAACTGTACCATGCAGCCTCTATGACTGATATTATAGAATTAATGCATAATATTGTCCTGCACGTTCTCTTTAGATTAAAACAGTCAAATATTTAGGCATGATAATATGAGATACTAGCTAAGGGGATAAAATTTGTATTCTCAAATCTTGTATGACTATGAAAATTATATTATACTGTATAGGTGTTTTCAGGTAGCTCAGAAGGAAAAGAAAACAGATTGACATAGGAGAAAATAAATCTCTTAGCTGCTGGTACTTCCTGCAGCATCTCCTGACTTAGGTGAAGTGCCTTGAAGAGAAGAGATAGTAATAACAAAGGGTTTTGACCAATTAGTAAGCCAGTTGTTGCAACTCCATATAGTAGTTAAGTAATGCTGATGAAATAATGTTGGGCTGTATTCTGATGGAGTATCTTATGAGATACAAATGTCATTAAGATGCTGAGAAAAATGTTCTGTTAGAATGTAAATGTTAACATAATTGTTACTCAGTTGCCTTCCAAGTCTTTGCAGTTTATACATCTCGTTTCACCTTCAAACCAATTTGCTTACACACAGTGGGTTCTTGTTAAGTTAGTAGGTGGAAATAGAGACCAAAACATAGGCAGTTCTCAGTTTGATAAGTGGAACATAGATTCTTAATAGATATTATGTTTCAATGCAGATAAAATCTAGTTACCAGATGCATAGAATATGCTGTATATGGCTGAAAGACAATGGCTTATCATGTAGAGGATTTGTAGATTTTATCTACTTTTCACTAATAGTTTGGCTTAATAGAGCTTTAAGTAATACAATCCAATATATTGAGCTAAAGTAATGCCGATTATAAAACTTGCAAGTACTGGGATTTGATGCATTGGCTTTAAAGTCTGAAATTTCCATCCTTTTCACCCTGTTCAAACCTTTGCAATATTTATTCAAGGATGTTTATGTAGCACACGCATCAGAAAAATGATGATTTGTTTGAAAACCTTGCAGCATAGTACAATATACAATGTTATATACTGATTTAAAGAATCCAAGCATCAATATTTCTTTTCCCCACTAACAAATGTCATTGTTGAACTTGGCATGATGGTTAGATCTACATATGTACATTTTCTTCAAAATATTATACCTTTGATTATGTGTTCATGATTTGAGAGTTGTACTAAATAATTTCTTAATTGTATTACATTTAAACTACACAAATGTGTAGTAAAGTAAGTTTCATAAACACTACATCTAGAATTTTTAAGATCCAAGAACTGATTATTTGCTTTTCAGAGAAATTTTGACCTATTTTAAATGACATTATAATCTTTCTCCACAAAAAAAAAAATTTACCAATTTGAGTTTTAAAAGTTCTTACTCTTTCCACGAGTGTAATTAAATTAATTAATTATATTGCAATCAGTAGAGCCCTCTCCTTGAATATTGGATTGGTGTTTAAATTATCCAGTGTTGGAATTTACAGTGGTAATTGAGAGTTCATTCTGTGAGAATAATTCGGTGCCAGAGGAATAGTAATGAATATAGAAAATAGTTTTCTGGTATTAAGTAGTCAGTTAGGCTTGTTGAGGAAAAGAAAGAGGGCTTTTTTGCTTAAAAAAAAAAATCCTTAGTGTTCATTTCTTTATATGTTGCTCCTTGGTATGAAATGTATCTAAAGTCAGGACAGATTTAACAAAAGTTGAAGCTCATGTAATATTTGGAGACCACACTAAATGCTACTGAATAGCTGTAGCAGGTTAATATTTTGAAGTAATGAATGTGATCTTTATTCAGAAGTGGCAGTAGCTATATTCTGAATTTGCAACACATTTAGAATTCTGAATTCTTACTATGGAGTTAAAATAGTACTAAAATTCCATGCTGTAGTAGACTGGAAAATCTCTTTTCTGCACCTTTGTACTGTAGATCACAAGACAGAACAATCTTTTAAGGAAATTATCTTTTTGGTTTTTTTGGTTAGTATGTACTTCATGAAACACTGAACTGGCTGAAATGTTGGTAAAATTTAGTAATTACAATGCATCATTTGGTAAAATATTCCCCCTTAAGTCCATTAAATAGATACCCAACAATATTTTCATCCAAATTATTTTTCTAAATTATATCTGGAGGCTTGGGAGTAAAAAAATAAAAAATTACACATATAATTACATAACATGAAACAATATACATATTTTGGGCTGAGCATATTTAGATTCCAAACATCAGGAATGCAAATGTAATGCCAACACTGTTATTTAAACACTGAAAATATTGTGGGTTTATTTTAAAAAAAAAAACACCCTGAAATACTACTGCATCACTCAAAACAAGTTGCTTAGAAAAATCTAGGCTTTCTCATTATTTGAGTTTTTTAAAAATGTATCAGATCCCTGCAATTTAAAATAAGTTTATCTCCTTTGTGTTCTTTGATTACCTGTAGATATTACACTTCACATTCTTTATAGGGTAACTGCTGACATTTGCATTGTCCATAGCCATTAATGATGATGAAAGGTCCTTCGTGGGCAGGTTCATATTCATTATATGGTCCTTGGTCTGACATATTTGACATATGCAGCCGTGTTTGAGATCGTAGTTGCCTGTGGCTTTGAATCATTGAACACTGCCTAATTTTTCTTAATGTGGGAGGACAGCACTTCCTGGAGATGAACACTACAAAAATGATAAAAAAGAAAGAAAATAATAAAGCCATTGTTCCTGTAATTACCTGCTGGGTGAAGATGACATTGTTTGGTTCAGGCATCTGCTCTTCTGTGGTAAAGGGTATGCCTGTGGTGGTTGAAATTTCTTTATCTCCCACATGGAAATTTGAGGAGCTTATTCGCTTTGTATATTCAGTTGTTGGAGCTCTGTGAGTTGTAGCAATGGGTGTAACAACAGTCGATAAATTCCAGCAAAGCTGAAAACCATAAACTGCATCTAGAATATCCTCTCCCTGGGTATGGTTTGGGGTATGACAAAGGATGGAGTATTCCCACCGACCTTGGAAGCCACTGAGCCATGTGGCTAGTGCACATATTTTGGGGCTGCATTCCCAGGGGTTGCTGGAGAGACCCACAGTCGTTAGGGTTTTAAGTGAATATAAAACCTTGGACTCCAGAGTGGTTAGCTTGTTGTTATCCATTAGGAGAATTTTAAGATTAGGCATTATTTCAAAAACTGTCGTATCAATGGCTTTGATATCATTTCCAGACAAATCTAGCTTTTCTAAAGTGCTCCAGGTCCATTCCATCCCACAGGTCAGGTTGCTAATTTTATTCCCCTGTAAGAAGAGCATGTGCAGATTGCTTAGCCGAAGGAAGTGAGCAAAGTTAATCTTTGTCAGCTGGTTGTGCTCTAGGTGAAGCTCCCTTAGTTTGGTTAATCCTGCAAATCCATTGCGCGCCAAACTTCGCAAGCGATTTGTGCTCAAATCCAAAAAATCCAAACTACGACAGTCTGAAAACAGGCGGACTGGAATAGTCCTCAGAGAATTGGAACGTAAACTCAGGGTTTGCAGTTTACGAAGGCCATACAACAATTCAGGATTCAAAGCAGATAATTGATTGAAAGAGAGATCCAAGTGTTGCAGGTTAAGCAGCTGGCTGAAAGTTGTGTTTGGTAAATAAGATATTTTGTTTGAACTTAAAATTAATTCCTTGAGTTTATATAGTCCTTGAAAAGCATCTTCTCTTACTGTATCAATTTGATTATGGTCTAAGTGAAGCCAGGTAAGTTGACTGAAGCTTGCAAACTGATCTCCTTCAAGTTCCATAATAAAATTGTGCCTCAATGACAAACCTAGACAGCCCTTGTCAGTGGTGTTTGGCACTGAGTGAAACCCCTGAGAGTCACAGTAAAAGAGCAGCTTCTCACAACGGCATTTTGGTGGACAAGCCGTGCCCAAGGCAGGCAGCATTTTAAAAACAATACTCATTGCATATACTGCTGCCAGCATAGGAGCCCCTAATGGCCACTTGAAATGTAAGCCTGCAGAATATAATTCAGGGAAACAACAAAATAGGATATTCTTATCAGATGTATGCTTAGAACAAGAGGAGAAAGATTGCTGCAAATAATGACATGCATTAAAATGTTTTGGAGCTTTAATTCTTATTAAAAAAAAATTCTTGGTAGAGATATCTAAGTTACTGAAATTACTGATAAGCAGTTTCCCAGTCTTAAAAAAGTACTGCTTCCTAAACGTGCATTTCAAAAGCTAGATTAACTGCACATTATAAAACAAGTCAAACAATGCAAACTTACCCATTCTTTTGAGTACGTTGGAGGTTGCATTCAGTCGTAGTTTTAGACTCAACACAGTGAGTCTGTAAAAAGCTCTAACGTTGACAGCTTTTAAATCATTTACTCTCTTTACTCTTCTTTGATTTTGGAGTAAATAAAAAGGCTTCACATCCCATTTCCAATATATTCCTTTGAATTCATGACCTTGATTTCCAGTGGCAGATCTGTTAATTCCTGAATCAGTGCTGAGTTGATTGGCAGGTTTTCTTATACTGTACAGCTGCTTAATTGCAAACGCTTTCCACAGCTATGGCTTTTTTTACTCTTAACTTGTTGATGGCAGATGGGTAGCTTATCACTGAGAGAAGCTTCTGTAGTCGCTTGAATGCATTTGCTGAAAAGCTTTCAGGGCTAAGGTACAGAACGCATTTGCTTATGTGCTGCTACCACACAACTGTATATAGGCTGACGTCATCCTGTGACGTTCCTTTTTGTTTGGGTTTTCCAGAAGCTTTTGCAGTTTAAGGCACTATAGTGCAAACTCTCAATTGTGAGATTAGACTACCACTAAGAGGAAAAAAAGTAAGAATTCTTCAGCTGATATCCAGAAGATAGGAATGATTTTGCAAGAGTCTGTCTTGTACATTACATGCTTATTACTACAATCTTAAGCTGTACAGATTTTGATTTTTGTGATTTAATATTTGGGTTGGTATTCTGTATGAAAACTGTAAAGGTGGTACATAAGAGCATTACACCACACACACACACACACACACACACACACACACACTTTGTCCCCAAAGTGGAAAAACTTAACAGGAAAAACTCACACATGATATAGCACTTTAGAAATTAGTAGCATTCACTTATAAAGTTTTTTTTTTAAAAAGGGGAATATATTTATAAATGTATAGCTTATATTAAAAAGGCAAGATTTTAAAAATTGTAAAGTTGTGTGTGAAAATCAATTGCACTGGGCTTTGATGATTCTTCATCTGGGTAGTTCAGACAGAATTTAGAAACCTGTACACATACTCAATACATACGTGGATTCCATTCTAAATGACTGAGTCCCTGGAAATGTACAGGACAATACCATCTTTAATGATTAAATATGTAGCTCTTTTACTTCTTAAATTGAACAGAAGAGTGAGCCAGAAGTGGTAGTATTTAACTGCATGCTTGGCTTTGCAGTTATCAGTTCAAATAATGTGAATAACCTAGTAAATATTTGATTTGGAAATGGTAATATAGTTTTATCCAAATTTGGCAACATTAAAACATAATTCTCAGTTAATAAGAATTAATGCTAATAGGACCTAACCTCATACTTTATATTTTGAATATTATTCTGTCACTGCTATAATTTTTTAACTGGTAAAGTAACCTGTCATTTTTTTATATTTGTGTGTGTGTGTGTGTGTGTGTGTGTATATACATATATGAATGCATGCATGATGTTAAAACTATGATTTAGCAGAGTAACTATGCTACTTTTTCTATGCCTATTTTTCTCAGGGAAATTACTTCCTTTTCACCTAACACGTGTAGAATTCTTGATCACATATTTATGGCAGATAATATATCAAGAATTTTCAGTTACTGTTTTTAGAATTTTGAATATGCAGTACTTTTCAGAAAAAAAAATACTATTAAATCTGAATCTTTAGATTTGGCTGGTGGGTGGGGTGGGGGAGGTTATCTACAGATTTTACCGGATCTCATTAGCCAAGCCAAAAACTGTGCTTGTCCATCCACAGTTAGAATGATGGAAGCTGTTCAACAGCAACCAAGGAAGCACACAAAGTCCAAAGGGGCTCTGACTTGAAGTAGTGATTAGTAGTTAGCAGACTTGACAAAATAGGAAAAAATACCTCCTTTCTTGAAAAAAGATGAAGGAGTTTGAGCTGGTCTCTAGCTGAAGGAAGTCCTTTCCTGTTCTAGATCAAAAACAATGGGAGGTGGAACTTTTATGTCTGGTTCTAAGTCATAAAGACTTAGTGCCTTCGCTTTGCAACTTCCAAATCAGATCCAACATTCTGCTGAACTTCTTGATTGGGAAGGAAAATGTGTTCACAGAGGTGTGGTTTTGAAACTGAAGATGCCAGACTTCCAAATAACTACTGAAAGGCTGTGCATGGCTATCTTAAAGTACTAAACTCGCCACTCTTAGCTGAGTCCTTTTTATTTTAGATCTTGGAACTCATATTTTTAATCGTGCATAATAGTTTCCAAATATTTGAGGTACACATAAGGAAGAGACCCTAAATTTTAGACAATGTTCGAGAAATAAAAGAGATGAAAAAAACTATGAGCATGCTCAGTTATTATATTTAATGCATAAATTTTTACTATATCAGACTTAAGTATACCATCTTCTGCTGAATCCAATCCTGGAGGGTTTTTCCCCTTCCAAAGGACCTATGCATGTGACATATTTCTAGGCTGGTTTACAAATACTTGCCAGAAGCCACAATCTTAAAAAAGATAAAAGCGAAAATTGAATTAATCCCTAGTTGTATGTAAAATAAGGCACTCCAATTTTTTTAATTGATTCTCTCTGCATGTGCGTGCTCATGCACAAAGTATTCCCTTTTGCATAAAGATGCAAGTGCACGCACACATCTTCATTCCAGATGAACAGCAAAAAGAAAAGCGGAATGGAGAAAGGGTGTGAAAAAGGGATGGTCATATTTGGAATGAAAAAAGAAAAGGTGGACCAAACTGGAGGAGAGGGGACAAGATAATTGGAAAAAGAACCATTGGCCCTCCATTTGTAAAAGATGAGTATCTCCTTCAAGTCAGAAGAGGAGGATAAGTAGCGATCACCCTTTCTGCCACACAGAGCAGTAAGGTGTGCGTTTGTGTGTGTGTGTGTGTGTGTTAGGGGGAAAGAGAATGAGAATGAATATGGGACAGATACAGTACTATTTATGAAAAAACTCATTGCCGCTTTAAGGGAATCATTTTTAAATAAAGATAGTAATAGACAGTCATTTATTTTCCTCCCAGTTTTGCTGTCTTTTTATGTAATTGAATTGAACAATTTAGATTATTGAGAGTATATTTGGATACAGTTGCTTCTGTGATGTGGAAATCTCTCATAATTTTTTCTCACAATTGCCTGATGCCCTTATGACAGTGGAGTAGGCCATTTGGCTGCTGTTAGTTAACTGGTCAGATCTTAGAAGAGCCAAAGGAAGGCAAAAGTAGAAATAACTATGCCAGGTATTTGCAAAAGCAACTGAAGAAGGGGAAATCTTAAAGGTGAAGTTTAAAGAGAAATATTTCAACAAAATGATAGTAATGAATAAGTAAAGAAAATGAGGTTAATATTGCATATAGCTAGCATTTGTAGGCCTGGGAATTCAGATTATAAATGATTTGCAAGATAAGAGCCAAGTCATTTGGCTTCCAATTTTAAACAATGGACATTAGAATTCCAAGAAACTTTGTCCAAGATGGATAGTACTATAGTTTATCTTAGGTAAAATCATATGTATGACCAGAAGAATTATTATACATTGGTAGCATATTCAAAGGGAACATGCATAAAAACAGGAGTGGTTTCTCCAGTTGTATGTTCATTTGTTTATTATATTTCTAGACTACCCATCAACTACCTTAGACACTGTGCACATCATTAAAATATATATCATAGGTCAATGTAATACAATAAAAACATTTTACTATATAGTGATATACAAGTTTAAATCTTAGCTCAAATATATTTCCACTTATACTACCGGTACTAGTCTAAACTTTCACTTATAATACATGAATTATTCTATTCCAGCAAATAGGTGTATAGACTTTTTGGAAGCAGATCATTGGTTTGAATCCAGCTATTGGAGAGATTCAATCCTTTCAAAGCACAATTTATTGTTTGTGACACATAGTCAATAACTCTTAAGCAGAAAAACATGGAGTCAGCTAGAGTATTCCTGTTTCGGAAACCCTGGGTTAGAATTGCAGTAATGTGTTTGCCTTAGATTAAAAACCAAGCTTGCCTATCATAGGATATCCAGGCAATCTAGCATTCAGATTGATGAGGATTAAGTTTGAATTTCTGAGGGGGATCCCTATATAAAGTATTTGGACAATGTATCATGGCAGCATAATTATATTCCTTGTTGCCCGCCATAGCTACAGCTTCCTTACCCCATTATCCATAGGAATTGGAGATACTTGTAAAGGGTATGACAAAACAGACTTGATGCCAAACCTACAACTTTGTACTTGCATTGGATGTAAGGACAGAATTTGTATTGCCACATGCATGTTTTCGTTTTAACATAATCTGGGTTGGCTAGAGTTACTGTACTTAACGGTACATATTATTCTTTACATCTTCTGTTGTATCGGAATGTTTTATTTCCTGGAGAATGTTGTTATCCATGTTAGTTTATTTTTATCCTGCCTTTTTACTTAAAAGCTCTCAAAGAGACTATAATGTTTGTCATGTTTTCTTTTCAAAATATTTTAAATAAAAATAACTAGCCTTCTATCCTAGCATAGGCATAGCCTGCTTGCTTAGTTAGTGAAATTCAACAGATGTTTTTCTAATACAATACTGCCACCTGTACAAAAAGGGGCTTTGTGTTTTACTAGTACTAAACGTTTTTCTTGAGAAATATGATACCTTTCATTTCCCTTGACTTTTTGCACTCATGTATGTGGACACAGAATCTTAGGTTCATGCATCTCCTTCTCTACACTGTGATAATGTAACAGAGGTTGTCATGTTATAGACCGATGCCAAATTTGTAAATCTGACACACGAGCTGTTGGCCACCAGGAGCTTAAGGAATAACTGGGGACAGAAACAGTTGCTAAGTTAAGTAAAAGCAGTGATGACTCATTTTCTGCAAGAGATGACCACTTCTAAACAGGTGGAACTAATCAGAAAAAGATCCCTAAGGGCTATTTAATCAAACAAGATTATTAGTTTTCCTGGGAGTTAGAACAATCTGTCCATGTAATTAAGAGGTTCATCTTTATTCAGGTTTCTTTTAATTCAACTAATTTTGCATCTGGATTCATATATTGTTCTAAGTTATGCTTTGTTTAACTATGATTTATTGAATAGCCCATAATGGTTAATTGTGCTGAAACTAAACAACCATGTTATGTCAGAGTGAAATGTACAAGCCACCTTTAGTATCAGGCGCAAATAACCAGAATCGTTCGTGGGTAGTCTCAAGCAGAGGTTTTATTGTTAGTCACCTATGTTACAAGAATCTCGCCAGACTTGATTGCATTTTCTCTTGGGATCGGTCAAAAGGCTTCAGGGATTTGGGGGGGGGGTCAGACCTGCACTGCTTTCTGCAGTGCAAGAATTCTAAGCTCAGCCTCCTCTTAACATCTCCCTCAATGTAACTGGCGAGTCCACTACGCCTAATAAATCTAGAAATCTACAGGAACTAAGTGTGCAGTTCTAAGCATACTCAACAAAAATTGTTGAACATAATTATATATACTTTGTTCCATTACGTATACACCCTGCAGCAGTGATTTTACACATTATCTATGCTAAATATATAAATAACTAAAATAAATATAACAAAGCATTATTGCTTTATTCTGAAGATACTTGAAAATGACATCTCTCTAAAGTTTATCTTCTAGAATGTGTTATAATAGGAAAAATTATAGTTTCAACTAGTTTAAAGGATTGTGCCTGAGAATTAATCTCTTCCATGTGGGGGCCATCTTAACAGCATTATGGGCCCCCGGGCAAAGCAGTGTACTGGGGCCCCTACAACAACTACTCACAGGAATTAAAATGTAAATGGTTGATAAAATTAAACATATATTTGCATGTTAGTATTAATTAAAAAATGCAGTAAAATGTAATAAATATGTTGCTGTATTTATATGATACAAGGTGCATTGAAGGGTTAACATGCTTGTGGGGCCCACGGGCAAGTGCCCATCAGACCCATGCGTTAAGACAGCCCTGTGTCCTATACTACATAGTTGTGCATATTTTAAAGTGGCAAAGTTTGTCCATCATATGCATTAGGCAAATAGGACATCTTCAAGAACCCATCATGACCCATGGCAACATTTCTTTTCAATAATAAACCAGCCCCATTCTTTAGTCTGAATCTAACCAAGGTATTGTTCAACAAATGACTATATAGCAGCTTCCTGGCTGTTATGCAAAATGAATACAATATAGCAATTGACTCAGACAGCTGGTTAGGAACATTACTACAATCCATTCCTAATAAACCTATAAAGTGCAACTAAAATCTAAACCATATGCATTATCAGATATGTGGTACAAATTTTGTATTCTAGTTTCTAGATCTGGTCCAGAAACACTTTTCCTCTATACTACTGTTTTGATATACAAGACCTCGGCTGATTTCAGTTTGCCATTGATATTAAATGAGTGGAAAAGTCAATGGAATTTAGACTTGATCTATTGTATAATTATAGTATTTTAATCTAATGCTGCTTTATTTGATTTTCTAGGCTGGACGCAAAGAAAGAAGTGATGCCCTCAACTTGGCAATAGACAAAATGACAAAAAAGACAAGAGATTTGCGTAGACAGGTATAGTATTAACTATGTATTAAATGCTCGTGTAGTCTGCTATGTACATAGCATACCATTTATTCTAGCAATTTTTTTCAGATCTGTCAATTATAGAAAACAATGCTTGGATTTTATTAAAACTGTGCAAGCTAACCTTAAGTCTAGAGCAGTGGTTCCCAACGTGGGGCCCACGCCCCACAGGGGGGCAATTTGATTTTTAATGGGGGCAATTGGAACCTTGTTTAAACCAAGTTAATGGCCTTTTAGGCTTCTTCCGAATGAGTAGGAGTTCACTTTTTGAATATTAAGAATTATATGTCAGGGGGGGGGGGGCATCAGGATTTTAGAGATGCTTAGGTGGGGCATGGCCAAAAAAAAGGTTGGGAACCACTGGTCTAGAGTATGATGCTTTCTTCATTCTGTCACATTCATGAGTATAATATTTTTTTCTCTTCCCCTTAGCCCAGTGACAGGATGAAACTGAGAAAGCCAATGCTGCCAATAAATCTTGGCCTTCCCTGTACACCCCAGAGAGCATACTCTTTTATATTAACCATAAGCTGGGCAGGAGAACTAGGACTTTTCTCCACAACTGTTAGCAGCAGTCCTTATGTGGATTCTTGGGAGATGGGATTATAGCAGTAGCACTTAGATTTATATACCGCTTCACAGTGCTTTTACAGCCCTCTCTAAGCGGTTTACAGAGTCCGCATATTGCCCCCAACAATCTGGGTCCTCATTTTACCCACCTCGGAAGGATGGAAGGCTGAGTCAACCTTCCATCAAGTCAAGATTAGACGCTTTCTTTCCTCACCTCAGGAAACATTAATGCACAGCCAACAAGGAAAAGAATGGTCATCTAGTATAGAATCTCTTTAGTGATTTCAGGTGTGTATAAGACAGAGCGCTAGGCAGTGAATGGCTAGACATTCTTGATCACTTGTTCAGCCCTGGACAGATTCTTTAGGGATCAGTATATATTACCATTCCCTATTATAACAATGAATGAACCTCTCTTTTTTAGAAACATAAAATCATTAGAGTCATTAGTTAAAACAGTTTTATATCTTTGTCCTTGGTCACACCAAAATGCTGAACCTGTGTTTTGACCTAGATCTATTCTGAAAGTAATTAAGTAATTTCTTGAGATTTCAAAAACAAAATCCCACCTACATTGAAATAATTATTCTCCATGAAAGGTATAAAGTGTATTTTAGTAATGCAGAAGTTGAAAATAGCATTTTGCCTTGTTGAACAACTTAATTTTGTTTTGATTTCTCCTCTTAGCTCCGTAAAGCAGTTATGGACCATGTTTCAGATTCTTTTCTGGAAACAAATGTGCCACTCCTTGTTTTGATTGAAGCTGCTAAAAATGGGAATGAGAAAGAAGTTAAGGAATATGCACAGGTTTTCCGTGAACATGCCAACAAGCTGATTGAGGTACTGTAATAATTAAATATGGATGCCACATGGGCATTGTGGGAAATAGATTATGCCTTCTTTGAAGTATTATTTTATCCTGAGCCCATTGCAAAATTCTTTCAGTGAATTATCTCAAGTTTATTTCTATATTGTGGAAAGAATTTTAAAATACATTATCTGAAGCACTGAGAAAAATATGTAGTTTATACAGGGAGCAACTGAAAAGACAGTTATGAATATTTATAATAGTTATCCCTCTTTTAAAGTGTAAGCACTCATGTAATTTCAGTTTTTAAAGTAAATAACAAATCTCTGAACAAATCTCTGAATTTAGAAATGACTGTAAAGTGTTCAAAACAGCTTAAGATGATGAACAAATTTTTAATTCATCATTTCTCAAGTAAGCAAACATACAGATGAAGATTATGAGCTTGACTTGTTTACCTTAGCCCAGAAGTTTAAAGATGAGGGTAACTGAAAATCCAGTCCTTGAGAAAAGTCATTTACTGTAAGTGTTCTATAAGCAGTATAAAAGTTTTTTTTTTTCAGTCTAGCTTTTTCCACAAAGGATAGCCACTAACTATGAGTTACAGCTTTACAAATATCAACCTGATGGGTTTGGAGTACTTAATGCTCTAGTATCCCTTTTTGACAATTGGTTTTTATAGCCCATTGGGAATAGGATGTATTATACCTTGGAAATGTAATACCACCACCCAAAAAAAACCCCCAAACCCACTTGCTTACTCAAATAGTTAAGCATAATACATTTTATGCAAATAAATTCTAAGACTTAAGATGTCTTTGCACTTCACCCTAATTCCTTATTCCTTTGTAGTTGTTAATTAATTTCAAAGCAAGATTTAAAGACTTGATCTGCACTTGGACTGGATCACATTCTAGATTACCCAACACATTAGCTCAAATTGGCACAAAATATTTTAGACAAAAACACTTATACTTATCCATTTGTTACTATTATATCTGGGAAGATGAAAGTAAATAGAAAACTTGTTCATCAGACTATTAGTAGCAGCAATAGTCAGCCCGAGGCCATCCATGCCTCTTAAAATGTAATGGACAGATTCTGAGGATAATTACAAATTTGACAAAAAGCATTATTAGAAAACTATTGAAATTTAATTTAATTTGCCTTGTCTGCACTATAATAAGCATTTCCCTATTTCAAGTTATTAATTATTTCTGGATTAGGCGAGTTCTCATAAAAGTACATATCTCTCTCTTCCCTAAGTATGAAAAATGTTTTAGTCGTTGATTTCTATAAATGTTCCTTTCTAGTTCATAAAACAGTGCATGACAGGATAGACAGAATGCAGACTGATGGCAAATGATTTTCTTATTTACTTTTACGAGAACCTTAAAATCCATCAGTCAGCGCTTGACAGAAAACACAAAATTAGACTTTAGTATTTGAGCCCAGAAACTTATTTTTAGTACCGGAGATTAAGGAAATAGAATCTTTTCATGTACAGAAATATCTTCTTAATCCCCTACCTCAGTTTTCTTCATCTTAGCAATATGATTTATGACAGATTGGAAATAAGTAGATTAATAATAAATTATTCTTGGTTTAGTAAATCCTGATCTACCTTCTGCCTTCCTTTGGTACATGGGGTATATGCTTTGGTTCTTTGTCTTATTTGCATATTTGTATCAAGGGACAACCAGATCTTTCATGAAGTTTATCATCCCAAGACTGAACGATATATAATGCTTAGGAAGGTGAAAAACTTTCAACTAAAGGATGAATGGAAATAGACAAGTGCACAGACAGAGTGACAGCCACTTAAAAAAAACATAGCTGGAGGGAGATTCAACCCCCACCAGAGGAACAAGAATCTGGTGCTGCCAAGCCAATAAAATCATTCTTTGCTGTTTTCATTATCACTTCCATATTAAAATGTGAGATTACTTACAGTACTGTGGTCTTGGGTGGACTTACTTTTTTTTTTAATTGAAGTGTTAACCACCAGCCCAGTCATAAACAATGCTTTATCTTTAGTTTGTAGGCAAACCAGTATCACTTCTTGGACTTTGATCACATGAAATATTAATGCTGTATTTCCTGAGCAAATGCTTGTTGTCAGGTTCTTCACTATTCCGATGAACTCCACTGGATGGAACCATATTTTGGTGGTGCTTATTCTGGAAGCCTAACTATTCAGTCAGAGCTCAGCAAACATGCCAAAAATTTATGCCTCCGCTGAAAGGAGCAAGTTTCCATTGCCTTAGTTTCAGACTCCAAAGTAGAATTCCATGCATGGTGAATAAAAATGTAAAACTTTCTAGACATTTCAAAGTAACAAAAGTATTTTCTCCTATTCTTTTTTTCCAAGGGGGAAGGATGGGGGCTAGAATTGGGAGACGTGTAATACCTTGTCAGATTAGGAAGTTAGTTTGTTCTTTTTTCAAAACCTGTGAATCTGGGGGAGCTGTGATTGATGCTTTGAAAAGAGAAGACTGATAATTAGCTGGAGCCTGGGAGATGCTGGTGGCTTTAACTCTTAGAACACTAAAACAAGGCTTTTCTTTCCAGTCTTTCTTGGTCCAGTTAACACTTCCTTACCTCCATCCAGTTTTATCTCTCCCACTTGTCTTTGTACTGTGTGTGTATTTGTGTGTGTTAATCAGTCCTCTTACTCCATTTCTTTTGTTATTTTTTTTTCTTCCTTTTCCTGTTCCTGCTGGAAAGAGAGAGGGGCATGTAGTCATTCATGGTTATATTTTTTGTGAGAATGGTTTGCATATGCAGTAAGGATCAATACAGGTAGTCTATGACTTACAACCATAATGGAGCCTGCCCATTATAATCATAAGTCGTGGTGGTTATTAAGCGAGGTGCCCATGTGATCCACTTTGCTTAACCACCACAATCCCTGCTGTCCCTGTTGCAATTGTTAAGCAGAGCATGGAGTGCGTCAGGAGTTAGGGGAGGCCCAGGAAAGCCTAGTGCAAGCCAGGCCTGCACAGCAGCACCTCCTCAGCTCACATATGGTCTGCCCTGGTCCTCCTCCACTCCCTGAACTCTGCTTTTTACCCTGCTGGCTGCCTGCAGGCTTTGAAGGATCAGAGTTTGCCTTTGGAAGGGAGAACCAGCGGATCCACCCCTCAGCCGCCTTATATAGTATAGAAGTCACGTGCCATCCCAGAAGTAGGCGCCATTTTGGGAATTAACAGAGTTTATTGCTGCTGCTCCCCAAATGGTGCCCGCTTCCAGGACAGCAGCTTGTGTCCTCTGTGTAGGAAGGCCACTGATGGGCTGCTTCCCAAAGGAGATCTACAGAAAAGGTAAGTGGACCAAGCCCTGACAGGAGGGAGGAGGGTGTTGGACCAGCAGCATAGGAAGCAGACTCAGGCTTGCAGAAACCCAGTGAGGCAGGAAGCAGGCCCAAGCTTGCAGGAACCCAATGAGCTTAGATGAGGGGGAGAAGGGGAAGATAGGCAAAGACCACTGCAGTGTCTCTAAGCCCATGGAGATTGCCAAGCACCTGAATTTTGTTCTTGTGATCGCAGGGGCTGTAACTCCAGAGAGGAGTCATATGTCCCTTGGTTGAGTGCTGACCAGAGGTGGGTTTCAGCAGGTTCTGACCAGTTTTGGAGAACCGGTAGCGGGAATTTTGAGTAGTTCGGAGAACTGGTAAATACACCTCTGACTGGCCCCACCCCCATCTATTCTCTGCCTCCCGAGTCCCAGCTGATTGGGAGGAAATGGGGATTTTGCAGTATCCTTCCCCTGGAGTGGGGAGGGAATGTGGATTTTGCAGTATCCTTCCCCTGGAGTGGGGAGGGAATGGGGATTTTACAGTATCCTTCCCCTGCCACG
>QLTV01000974.1:3519252-3542408 GCA_003457575.1 Thermophis baileyi | reverse complement strand
TCCTTCCCAAGGAGTGGGGAGGGAATGGGGATTTTGCAGTATCCTTCCCCTGGAGGGGGCGGGAATGGAGATTTTGCAGTATCCTTCCCCTGGAGTGGGGAGGGAATGGGGATTTTGCAGTATCCTTCCCCTGGAGTGGGGAGGGAATGGGGATTTTGCAGTATCCTTCCCCTGGAGTGGGGAGGGAATGGAGATTTTACAGTATCCTTCCCCTGCCACGTCCACCAAGCCACACCACGCCCACCAAGCCACGCCCACAGAACCGGTAGTAAAAAAAATTGAAACCCACCACTGGTGCTGACATAATTCAGAATGGTCACTGAACGAATGGTCATAAGTCGAGGGCTACCTGTACATGTTGTACTCTAGAATGCCACGTTTTTCTACATTTAGAAAAAAACAAGTAGGCAAAAGCTATAAAACAGGAAAATATGAATGCTGTATTACAATATGGAAATTTTATTTTATTTTTTATATTCCACAATATCAAACAGATATAACACCATAATTTTCAGAAAAAGAAATGTGAGAGGGGGAAATGTCAAGGCTTAGCATAAATATTTTGCCATCTGAAACTTTAGCAATTTCTATTTCTTCAGGGTTGTGGGTTTTTTAGGGTGGGTTGTGTGGAAGAGCCGGCTGTTTAAAAAAAAATTGCAGGCACCTGCGCTGCCTTCTTTCCCTCCCAGTTGAGCCTTTCCTTCCTCCCCCCACCGCCACCCCATGTCAGCCCAGCAGAGTTGCCAATGAAGCAGCAACCTTGACATGGTTTGTGGGAGGAAACAGATGTTTTGGAGCTGTGCATCCTCCAGCAAACTTGAGAATAGTAGCCAAATAAAAGGTGTTTTTCCTTCAGAAGGAATGGACAGTTCAAAAGAGAGGAAAAGAAATATAAAGGCCCAACATAAAAGAGAAAGCACAATGTAAAAAACTTGCTGTCTGTTAACAGAAAAAGAAAAAAATCTCAGAGACAGGAGACTGAAGACAAAATAAATTTAAGGAAGAAATGTTGAATCATGCGAGTAATAACATGGAGTCTTATGATAGAGTAATAGGTAATAATAATGGAATACAGTACAGGTAATCCTCGACTTGTGACCGTAATTGAGCCTGGCAATTAAGGTTGAAAAGTGGGTCATCCCATGCCCGGATCCGATTTTATGATCTTTTTTTGCAGTGGTCATTAAGCAAACTCATTGTTTGCTATGTACATTTTTTCCCCAGAAAAATACCTGTTTCTGGAGGGAAACATTATGAATCTTAGTCATGTGACTGCAGGACACTACAAAAAGTGTAAATGCGGGCTGGTTGCTGAGTGCCCACAATGCAGTCACATGACCATGGGGGAGTGGCCATCTTAATTTCAGAACTGAGCATAAGTAGCTTTGGCGGGGGGGGGGTCTGTCATAGCTTCAAACAGTCACTAAGTGACCAATCATACGTTGAAGACTACCTGTATATGAAATAGTAATACTATATTAGTATAAACACTGTCATAGTAATTGAATAATAATATATATAACAATTCTAAAGATAGCAATAGAATAGGATGTAGGAAACTCATATCACTTTTATATGTTTGTTTTTAAAAGTAAAACGTCTGCCCAACCCTTATAGGGAGATATAAAGAAAGCAGCCATCCATGATCCAATGCATTTGTGTGTCTTTGAGCATGGTTTTAAAAAGAACCAGTGAATTATGTTTTTAGACAAGTCAAAGCTGAAAGTTAGTAATGGAGAGGAAAGGGGGAGTTTTTTCCTAGCATTTTTAATTTTTTTTTGTTAATGGTTACCTCATTCTGTTGGAGAGATGTTAAGGGGTCCTTGGTGCTCTCTGAGCTTGCTTGTTTTCTTGCAGACGTTTCATTACCCTAACTAGGTAACATCATCAGTGCTGATGTTACCTAGTTAGGGTAATGAAACGTCTGCAAGAAAACAAGCTCAGAAAGCACTGAGGACCCCTCATTTCAACCCTGAGCTACAAATATTCTCTTTTATTGAGAGCTGTTAAGTTTACATATTCATATTTATGAAAACACAAATAATATAGCAAGCAAAGAAATCTATGACTCTTATCTCATAGTTGGGTTCTTATGCGCGAATAAAAATTCAGTTGATATAAATATATAATTGCTGCATATCACACTTGTTTTAAAGAAAGCCTGATAATTTATTAATAACCAATTGAATCAGTTCTTTCAGCATGAGGCATAATTGATCTCTGTAGGATTGTCCTTGTGGAATCATGCAAAAAAAAAAACCCCTATATCCGGGAATCATAGCAAAAATATAAATATCAAGAAATAATTATATTAAGATGTGTGTAAAGCATTTTTATCAAATAATTTTTAGCATGGAGCTTCATAAAATATCTCAATTTTGAATGTGAAACTGCTGCTTTTTGAGTACAAACACTTTTTTATGTTTTAGAATATTCACTTAATTGATTTTGGCAACACTTGACTCCAAACTGAATCTGGACAGTTCAAAATGTGACAAACAAGATAAAAGCACAATGTAAATACATGCTAAAAACAATTAATTTTGTGTGATTTTGCTCTCAGTTTGAAGTGTTTTTCCTATCCCTAGGGATAGTCGAACTGCAAGAAATACCACCAAAAATGTAGAAAGGCTACTATGACTTTATTTCCATGACACTAAATATTCTCTCTAATTAAAACATATTAAAATGCATTTTAATTGCTTGTCTTGTTATTGGTGGGGGGAGGAGAGAGAGAGAGAAATCTTCAATAAAGGCCATCTGCCAATAAAAGGGAATATATGTAGTTCAGGATTGAACGATGGAGACCTTGGTGCTCTCTTCTCTTGGTTGTTTGCTTGCACATGTTTTATTACCTAACTAGTTAACATTATTAGTGTGAATGAGTATAGGGTTTTCTCTTTGTTTATATACAGTAGCTTGTCCTGCCAGTATTGGTGGGATGTGGTTTTCTACTTGGTAGTTTCTTGATTAAGTTATTGTTCTCTGTGTGATTGTCTGACATTAATTCCTGCTTATCTGATGATGTCAGTTCTGTCTAAGAAGAATGAATGCCAGACAAAGAAGAAAAATGTTTAGAATGTTTCCATCTTAATTTTTATTGTCTCTTATGAATGGTGTGTAAATCTGGTTTATTTCTATGTGCCTATTGATGGCTGATGCCAAGCTTCCCTAGGGTTTTGGATTTCAGTTGGTTTAGGATGCTCAGTTTTCTAGTTGAAACTATGGTTGAATGTGTCCATGTAGTGTGAGATTAAAGAGTTTTCATTGTATTTTCTGACTACTAATTGGTGCTCATGGTATATATGTTCTGCTAGTATTCTGCCTGTTTGTCCTACATAGTTGCTGTTACAGTCCTTACATTGTAAGTTGTAGCTGGCTTCTGTTTTTTCTTCTCTGGCTACTGGGTCTTTTGGGTTACTTAAGATGTTTTGAGGGCTTTAGTTGGTTTGTGTGCTATGGTAATGCCATGTGGTTGTAATAGCATCTTGGTTGTTTCTGAGATGTTTTGATGTATGGTAGTGTTATCCTTTTCATTGTGTTGGTTGTGCTGTAGTAATTGAGTGGTCAGGAACATTTTGATAAAGTTGCATTTGTATTCCATTTTGTTGGAATATATTGTGTGGCAGTGTTCTTTTTCTGGTGTTTTGCGTTGCTGCAGTGTATTTGTACTCCTGAATAATGTTCTTAAACAGCTCCTCTTGTGGGAGGTTGGGTTGTTAATTTGATAATGGAGCACATGGTTAGTATGAGTTGTTTTCAGATAGGCATGTATTTGCCTTTGTTTCCTCTGCTGATAGATCCATCTGGTTTGCTAGTCAGCTTTAACTTCTTGGGAATTACTGCTAAAATGGAGGGAAAAGATTGCCAATTCCCAGAGGGATAGACACACTGTTCTTGTCTTTTTGCGCCACTTTTGTGCATTTCTATGCACAAATGAAGGCTTTCAGTAGCAGGCTGTCATATGCTTGTCAGTTAATATATATAAACATTATAGAATGCCCTATGAGAGCATGCTCCAAAATATAAAACGCTTTCACTTAAAAAAATAACACAACTTTGTGTGACCTTTTACTACCATGCCAGAAAGCAAATGGAAAGACTTGTCCCTAGACAACAGCACAAGTCTCCACGCAATTCTCTAGAAACAGCTGGTTGTGGTATTTTTCTGCACCAGTTGGCAGCAGTGTGTGCTCTTCTGCATTGAGGTTGGATGCATATGAACTGCTTGCACACGAAGAGAAGATGATCATGTACCACATTCCTCTTGAGAAGTTAAAAGGTTAACCGCAATTATAGGTAGAATTCTCCATGTATTTTTACTTCATGAGGTCAGTGGAATTCTAGCAGGTGGTTCATTGCAGGTTCTTCACATTCCTCTCTCAGAGCCTTCCGCTCCATCTTCCCACATTTGCCAGCACTCCATAGCCCAACAGCACTTGCTCCCTCATTCCCTCTCTGTATTTATCACTAGTCAGCTGCTTCACAAAAAGGCTTCAACAGCAGATTTGTTTAGTGAAATTCACAAAAGTAGCAACACAAGTTGTGTAGTTCAGAAAACTGTAAATGGTGAGCAGGTCTTAAACATAATAAAGGACTGAGTTCACCTGTGCTGTACTGTGCTAAGTTGGATTGTGATCTTGCACAAGCAGCCAAAAAAACAAAGTGCAAATAGGACATAAAATGGTAAGTGTTAATCATGTTATGTTGTAAAGAACTTTAAGCGTGCCTTAATTAGATGGTTATTTACATATTTAAAAGTTGTTTTTCACTTGTACAGTAGGCAAAATTAAGAAGATCATTGAATCTGTTCAGTTAAACTAATCCTCATTGCCAAATTTACATGGATAATTGTAAAAGATTTTATTAGATTCTTATGAAAGAATTACAGGACACCAGTCTTACAATGTTATGAATATATGTTTACATTTTAAAATTTCCCTGTATGTTGTTATTAGCTACCCTGAAGACCATTTTGGTGGAAAGATGGGATATAAACTTAATCAATGTGTTCTTTTTACCAGGTTGCCAACTTGGCCTGTTCTATCTCAAATAATGAAGAAGGTGTGAAATTGGTTCATATGTCAGCAAGTCAGCTTGAAGCACTGTGTCCTCAGGTAAATTGCAAGCTTGATACATCATTTTCATGTTCCAATTTTATATTAGAGCTGTGGAACATAAGTACCTTTAGAAAAATCTAATTTATTGTCTGAAAGAACAATTTTGTGGGTAGGTTGATTTTTAGATAGTACACAGAAGCTCACTCAAGTAGCTATAAAAAAAACATACATTTATCGGCTGTATTCAAGAAGCTGGATGTTTCTAGAAGTAATTTATTAAAAAGTGTAAAACATTTAATTTAATAGCATGCCAGATCCAGCAGGAATGATATAGTTTTGAACACTGCAACATAGGGGAAAGCTACCTATAGCTCTTCTCAGGCTAATTGTATGCAACCCACTATTTCAGGATCCCACTATTAGAGATGACATCACTCATAAAAGCTCTCTATGCTTTTCTGGAAGTTTACTACTAAAGAAAGAGAAAAGGATATTATTAAAATAAGAAATGTATCATGGAAAACAAGTGTGTACAAGTCCTTGCTTTTGGCCCTGCCCAAAACTTGCTTTATTCCTAAGAGTTCATCCCAATGGAAATGAAGCCCCTGGCAGAAAACACTATCTTACTTGAAGGAATGAGTCTTGAGCCAGTACTATAATGTATACTACTTGAGATGGCCTTTGAAGGGCATTCAGAAACTTCAGCAAGTTAGGGTATTGTAGTTCCCCAATTAATGGGATTTATAGTAAATATACGGTCATGGCAAGCCAATTTCATTCCCTGCCAAGCACAAATCACTTACACTGATAGCCAGTTACAGCTTCTATCACTTGAACTTCTATCACTTGACTGCATTCTATTCAAGGACCAAATCCTAATACCTGTGGGTAAAAATCTTTCACCAGTCTACCCACTACAGCACAACCAACACAAGCTGTGAAAAAGATAACGGTACTGTACATCAAAAACATCTCAAAAACAATAAATTACTACAACCACAGCACAGAAATTATGGTGTAATCACTGCCCTCCAGGGAGAATAAAGAGACATAATAGTTTAGAGTCAGTTCGGGGGAGAAAATTTGTGAGGACAAACTGTTTAGGTCTACATCTGCCCCTCCCAAGGGGAAGGCAGTCAGTCTGGGAGATTCTTGCAATATAAGAGATCAACAATAAAATATCTACTTGGGCTTATTTGTAAGTGGTTCTGGCTGGTTGCACCTGACATAAGCCAACTAAAACCCTCCAAAACATCTTAAGGAAACTAAAATTTATTAACATAGGGAGGAGAGTTCAGGTTCTTTTGCATTTGATTTATTAGCTGCCCTGTTGAAAAGGTGGGCTATAGATTTAAAATAAAAAAAAATAAGTGTAAGGTAGCATAAGATAGGCGTTAGCAATTGGGAAATGATCAAATCCAAATCTATCTCTAGTTAGCTTAACTGTATCACTTGGCTTTCTCAGCACTCCATCCCATCGGACAGGGCTGTCAAACTCGCGGCGCGCGGGCCAGATGCGTCATGCGCTGGCCACACCCACGCCTGGTTTAGCGAAGGGGGAAAAGTCCCAATACATCACATGACACTGCTGTGACGACCCGAGTTTGACACCTCTGCCATAGGAGGACGGCTTTTGTTGGTTGACTTGTCAGTTTCATAGAAAACTAGGCATGGTGTGAAAATTGGTAAATCAACAACTGTGGACATTTTGCTTTGCAGGTAATTAATGCAGCATTGGCTTTGGCTGCCAAGCCACAAAGTAAACTGGCTCAAGAAAACATGGAGTTGTTTAAAGAACAGTGGGAAAAGCAAGTACGTGTGTTAACAGATGCTGTGGATGACATCACTTCCATTGATGATTTTCTGGCAGTATCAGGTAATAGTTATACCTTAACTTAAATTTATTTTTTTGAAGTTGATCAAATTTTATGAATGTTGAAGATTGCCTCAAGGAATCCTGTAAATATTCCTATTAATATAGTAATTGTGAAGGGAGTCCCAAAAATGAAAATAGTGCAGAATGTGAGACTGCTAATGGGCATATAGTGTATTTATTACATTGTGCCTGCACTTAAATATTTGAGGCAATGCCCAGTTGATTTCTGGGCAGAATTTAAGCTAGTAGTATTTGGACTTTAAACCCATAAAGGTTTTTGTCTTTTTCCTTCTTTTTTATGAGCAAAATCACCTTATTTTCGGAATCACTCTTGTGGTACAATATGGGAGGAATTTATTTTGTGTGACTCTTAAACTGTGGAATGCATTCCTTCAGGAATTATGGATAGTCTCCATTCTTTTTGTCTTTAGAAAAGGAGGGTTAAGGCATAGCATGTTTCAAGTTACACTGTTTTTAGTTAATTACTTTGTAATTGTGTTTATTGTGTATCCTGGAAGTTTCGTTGATTTATCTGCTTGGAAAAGATATTTTTAACAGGTTAATGTTTTGTGCGAAAGAGCCTATTGTTTCAGATAAATGAAGCACATAGAAGGTTAGAAGTTTCTTGAATCTAAATAATAGCTATGGGTACCTCCACCTTGATCCCACTGAAACAAAGCCTCTTACAAGGGACCATTAAAAAAGAAGAGTCTTTCAAATGAGGCAAAATGAAGTAAAGTTAACACTTTCTTCAGAGAGGGGTTTTTTCATCTGTTCTGAAACTAGCAGTAGTCTGTCCTGTCCAGAAGAAATCAATGATGAATCAAACGGGACACCTTTCATTCTCATCCAGGGCCAAATTATTTGCAGGACTCTTTGCGTCCAATTATTTCTTCTTACCACCAGATCTAAGAGGGTAGCCATATTCCTGGTTTCTTTTATTAAACAATGCCCCTCACAAGACCAAGAAGTCAAAGTCAAAGCCTTTATTGGCGTTGTACATTATGTATACAACGAAATTGGTTGGAATTTGAAATTGGAAAGGTGTGCCTTCTCTATTGTGGGGCCTGCCCTGTGGAATAGCATCCCCCCCCCCTCCAAGATTCTGATACTCCTGACTTTGTTGGCCTTTAGTAAGACATTAAAGGCCTAACTTTTCCCTCAATTAATGGGGTCAGGGGAGCCCTTTTGGTTAGTGTTTAATGTGGATTTTTTAAACCACTGGCATATTGAATATTAATTGTTACTGTAATTGAAATTGTTTTTGTTTTGTTTTATTACTATTAGTTGGCCAGAGTTGCTATAGTGAGATGGGTGACCATATAATTTGTTTTAATAAATATTCAATATTTCTGTCCAGATTCCTCAAGGAATCCTGTAAATATTAGAAGGCATAAAGCATTAACAATATAGTTAATGCAATGGTGACCAATTACTTGTGCTATATTGTAGAATTTTTAAAAGCTCCCTTTTGTGAAATTACCACATTTTTGTATTTGTTAGATGCCACATTTTTAAGTACTTCTGAGTCAGTGACAACAACTTTTCAGCATTTTGCAATAACAAACCTTAGGTGATTAGGAAAATAGATGATAAACTGACAACGGCATTCATTAAAAAGGTTTTTGGGATGTTTTTCCCCAGTTTTATTAGAAATTTCAACTAAAAGAACTGACAGATTAGGCATAATAATGTGTACCCATTTGCTGGCAGTCCCACCCACATCATCTACAAATGGTACTGTTTATATGGTATAATTTTAGTGCAATGTAGAGCCACTTGTGGATTATCTCATGATCAATTTTTGGTGAATTGCTGAAACAGATTTAAAGAGAACTCTGGCACAAAGAATTTTTGTGAGGTTCATAGAGTTCAAATCCCAAATTATTCTATTAGAGTTTTAAGACTATCAAAATTATCTGTTTTGTTTAATATTGAAATTGTATTTTGCATTAACATAGTTGAGACTAGCTGCAGACATTAATCCGTGGACATCTGATGTGCCAACCCTAGCAGATAACTTAGCCAGAATGCTGGTGAAAGTTTGCAGCTGGCCAAAGAGCTGGTTACATAACAAACTATTACTTTATTATACCAAAATTGGACATCTGCACAGCCACTTGGAATGGACACACTGAACACCATGTTGGCAAGAAGGAATTCATTGCTTGAGATTATCACATTACAACATTTTGAGATATATGTCATAATGTTATAATGTGGTAATATCTGAATTACACTGAATTAGAGACCAAAATCAATAAAACTGACAAAATAACTTAAAACAGGTACTAACAGGTACTAAAATAATAAATATTTTAGTTAGCAGTTGGAGAAACATTTCCAAATGGAAAGGAAGGGGACAAAACATCATTAAAAAGTATTTATATAATGTTTTTATTCTACAGGATTTTTTTTCTCAGTCTTTTGTTTTATATCTCTATCTAAAAATCTATTAAAAGCAGTTGTCTATTTTTTTTCTCTTTATTCCTTTAACACTTTTTTCTTTATCTTTTCTCTTTATATTGTTTGATGTTTATACTTTTAACTTTATAAACATTCATCAATAAAACTTATTTTTAAAAAGCTTAATATAAAAAATGTAAAATTTGCCACCAGCTAATGGCAGGGCATAAAGCAGACTGGAACTCCATGACCCTAGAACTGGAAGTGACTTCACAAAAACTTCACAAGTACCATGTGTTTGTTACCCCTCTCAGATACCAACAGGGAAAGACTAAATCAACTAGGCAGATGGGATATTGTAAGATCTTCAGATAACTAATTTCCAGGATGTGGTTTTTTTCAATAACTGCAATTGTAAAGAACTGCTGAGACCACCAGTAAAATCCAGGACTCATTCAAACACCAGAAAAATCAGACCTTGAATGCAGAGCCCACGATAGATGAAGTAAAAGAGGCAATAAAACTACTGAGAAATGGTAAAACAGTTGGAATGGATGAAGTCATGACTGAGGCACTCAAAATTGGTGGAAACTATCTGACTCAGTGACTGCATTGACTGTTACGACTCATTTGGCACTCAGAAAAGCTCTGCATTGCATGGAAAGGAGCACGTACATCACTACTTTGAAGAAAGATGACAGCTCTAGTACCAAAGCTACTGGTATATAAGCCTTCTATCAATCATTGGAAAGGTCTTCATGAGGATAATTCAATTTACTTCCAGAAACAGCAGGAACAGATAACTAAAGAACAGCACCCAATTTCCACCCAACCCAAGGATGCTGTGCCCAAATTTTCATCATCAGACAACTAATGGAAGAGAGAATTTGATGTGACAAACTGTCACTGCATTTCTTGACTTTCAAGCAACCTTCAACAGTGTATACTGGCCAACTTTAAAGAAAAACCTTGAAAAGTAAACACACGTCCGTAAAAGCCTACTGCAAGATTTATTTATTTTGTTCGTTTGTTTGTTTAGCATATGGCAGAGTACATGAATAACATAGCAAAAAATATATAAAAGAAGCACAATACTACACATAGGATGGCAATATGTAGTCATGTTTGTAAAGTATAAGTAATTCAAGAAATTATATGTAAATTATAGGTTACATTTTGAAATACATTGGTTCATAAGAGTGGAATAAGTGTTCTATATATTAATTTCTAGACCAGAGTTCCCCAACCTTTCCGGGTTGGCGGCCCGGAGTGGGGGGAGGAGGGAAAGAAGGGATGGTTTTGTGGGAGGGGCAGGCATACGCACTCATGTACATGCGCAAACACTAGGTCGTGCGAGTGGGGCCAATAGCCCCTGTGACAACACTCGCACAAGTGGAGTAATGAGCGTCCATTACGCTCATGCCATTGGGCTGTAAGTGGGGCCGCGAGTACCTGCAACGCTCACACGACTGAGGCTGTATGCACCAGCCATCTACTCACATCTACTCAACCTGTGGCCCACAGGTTGGGGACCCTGATCTAGACCATTTATCCAATTAAGTGCAATGTTTGTTAGTTGGAGAAAATCTGCTCTTCCTCCTGTATAAGCTCTCAAATGGCAGCCAGTCACTAAATGATCTGACAAGGAGCACCACAGTCACATTCAGTGGAGGAAACTCTGCCTCATTTAAACAGAGAGGCTTAACAGATACCATGCAAGGTGCGAATCCTGAACAGAGTTTTCCAGTACTGATGAGTGGCATCAAAACCTGCTTATTTTTGTGTTGGATTAGATACATTTTTTCCGGAATCTGGACAAGAAAACTTATAGCAGTTCCAACAACCTGTATAGCTTTCAGTGGAATTCTTAATTTAACTGGCATCAGGCAAGGTTCTGTGATATTACCCCTGCCGTTCGACGTCATAGTTGATACTGTAATGAGGAAAGATTTTGATAGGAAAGTAATAGAGTATAGCTTAAACCACTACAGGTACTCCTGGACTTACGACCACAATTGAGCCCAAGATTTATGTTGCTAAGAGAAATTTGTTAAGTGAGTTTTGCCCCATTTTATGATTTTTCTTCTTGCGTTTGTTAAGTGAATCACTGCAGTTGTTATGTTAGTAACATGGTTGTTAAGTGAAGCTGGCTTCCCCATTGACTTTGCTCGTCAGAAGGTCGCAAAAGGGGATCACATGATCCTGGGACACTGCAACCGTCATAAATATGAACCACTTGTCAAGCATCTGAATGTAAACCATGTGACCATGGGGATGCTGCAACGGTCATACGTGTGAAAAATGATCATAAGTCACTTTTTTCAGTGCCGTTGTAACTTCAGACGATCACTAAATGAACTGTTGTCAGTCAAGGACTTCCTGTATTTAATCAACTTCATATTTGCTGATCATAATGCCATTTTTGCAGGCAGCAACACAGAAGCCATTGACATCTGGCACGACATTACAAGCACTGTTCATTCCTACAGTGTCAGCATCAAGCAAACAAACATTTTGATAACCGATGGGTCACAGTTTGCTGTTTGTCCCAGTAAAGCCCACATAGAGTAAGTGAACCACTAGAAATATCGTGAATCACCGGGGGAAGAACAGAAAACAGCACTTTCAGCCACGCCTCTCTTTAGATTGTTAAGGCACTGTAGTACCTGTGGAGGAAATGAAACATTTCTCTGAAAACCAGGATGCAAATCATCTTAGCACTAGTCCTGCCAGTCTTGCTATATGGATTTGGGCCATGGACGCTATTAAAATCAAAACTAAATATGGTTGATTTTTTTTTAATGTGTCTATGGTATATACTGGGAATGTTTTTAAACCATCATCTCAAGAATGATATCATCAGAAAGTGGCCTGCATAAACTCCAACATCAGCACCAAAGATAATATGGGCAAAGCAAGTTAAAGATAATCTGAAAAACGTATGTTTCAACCTAAATAACACAGCCTCAATTGGAAGCATGGAGAAAACCAGTATAAAACATCTCATCTGCTATCCAGCAGGACCCACAACAATGTACTGGCTCCAAGGACATACTCTTATATGAATAAAGAACAGCAACTGATAAGAGGCATTTGAAGATTTTTCTGTAGTTCAAATTCAACATGCAGATGCCTGTTTCCTGATCTGACTGGGGCCTCGTGGGTAGTATGCATTTCAATAATAAGAATATGCTTACAGTCTGTATTTGGTATGTTACTTATCTGCCCTTGTCCCTTTGCAAGCAACAACTTTGTGCATTACTTTGTGCATTAGAATCGCAGAGATTTGAATCATTCGACCAGCAGCTGCAGCATTATCATTTTATTTTCCTTCGTATAATTCCTTGTATAATTAAGTAAAAAAAATCAAGTTCTTTTCAGCAGAGTTATGAAAGGAAAGAGTTGCTCTAATTAATTGTCCTTTCATATTATGGACTGTAATTTGTATTCCTCACTCAGTGTCCTTCATAGGTTTTGGTTCACATCTGTTACGTTAGCTTTGTTTTTACAGAACTGTATTGCTAAAAGCAGGTTCTGCAGCTTCTGTAGTATGATTTAATACATAAATTGCACCAAAGTTTTTACACCTGTGTTTTGTATACACAGCACAGGTAAATACCAGAAGCCTATAAATACAGCATCACTACGTTCTTTAAGACTGAATAGGAACTTTGCATTCTGCCAGACATACCAGTATGCCCATGTCACAACTAAGTTGTTTTCAATTGCTTGATCTCTGTAATTCTAGTAATTCTGCTGGGCACCTTACAGATTTTGTTCATTGTGTTGCATGATTTACATAAAGTTGTTTGGATTGTTTAACTGGGTAAAATAGTTTCTAGACCTATGCATATATTGAATTTCTACTGCTATTATTTTAATTAGTTAAGAACCTAACAATACATGATCTAAGCAGTCCAGCTCAGATGTGAAGGGACTGTTTCTCATAGAACATTTTGAATGTGAAATGTTTTATTCATAATGATAATTATTATTACTTAGCTTCCTATTCTGTGTTTCTATACCGCTTCCGTGCAATTCCAGTAGTTTTCTATGCAAATTATTAAAATAAAAATACTATAAAATATAGAGAGGTTAACAAGATAGGATGGGAAAGAAGACGTACGACTGTTCAGCTAATTTTTACACCTGGAATACCTGGGTACTTCCTCCAGGAAAGAGGGTAATAGTAGAGGCCTTTAGAATTGGGTGAGTGGGGAAGGAGAGAGAGAATTTCACGATGCTAGTACTACAGTAAACTCTTCTGATAAATGGGCTTTATTTGTTGTGTTATTCAATATAGGCCATGCCCAACTCCAGACTATTATGGTAAAGGTAAAGGTTCCCCCGCACATGCGTGCTAGTCGTTTTTGGCTCTAGGGGGCGGTGCTCATCTCTGTTTCTAAGCCGAAGAGCCAGCACTGTCCAAAGACGTCTCCGTGGTCATGTGGCCGGCATGACTCAACGCCGAAGGTGCACGGAGCGCTGTTACCTTCCCACCAAAGGTGGTCCCTATTTTTCTACTTGCATTTTTTACATGCTTTCGAACTGCTAGGTTGGCAGAAGCTGGGACAAGTAACGGGAGCTCACTCCGTTACGCGGCACTAGGGATTTGAACCGCTGAACTGCCAACCTTCTGATCGACAAGCTCAGTGTCTTAGCCACTGAGCCACCGCGTCCCTATTATGGGGTAGTTCACAATAAAAACAAACAGGTCTGGGAAAACAACCAGGTTTTTAAGGGCTTTACAGGATGCCATCAGGGAGGGAACATACGGGGGAATCTCACTTAAGAAGGCAGGTGGTGGGATCCCAATAGTCGACATTGTTTAATTGAAGATACCCTGTCTCCTCTTACTGGCCAGGCAATGGCATGAAGATAGACGATCCTTCAATTGGCCAGATTGTAGACCAATTAGGGCTTGGTGAATTATAAACAGCACTTTAATTGCACCCAGAAGGCGGAAGGAGGACATACCAGGAAGCGCTTATCACTGCCTTTGTTGTGGCATTCTGAAGCATTTAAAGCTTCCAGGTGGTCTTCACAGGCAGCCCCAAATAGAGCCTACCGATGTCACCAACCCCCACAACTTGTGGATGACCTCACTTAACAGGTTCACATAGATATTGAACATAAATAAATTGTTATGGTTGGTTGCTACTACCATTTTATTTAGAATTGATATTATTTTACCCATGGAAATGCTTTTTTTACAATTTGCCGAGAAACCTATTTTTATGAGTTCGGGAATATCTTGCCTATTATTTCATTGGTTAAATAGCCTGTAGCTGGGGCTATTTTATTTTGTTATTTAAAGATGAAAGTAAGATAAACAAACAAAGTTTTTTTTAACCACATAAATTTAAGCATCAAATTTCATCTACATCTGAGAAATAGTGTATAGAATCTTAAATTATTTCTTGAAGGCTTTGGTAAGCTCTCAGCCTTAAAGGAGAGGGAAACTATTCTGTTAGCAACTGCTCTTCTTTGGGATAGAGTGAATATGGAAAGAATATGGATAAAGTGATGGCCTATTCTTACAATTCTTTTTCTCTATTCATGCCAAAAGGAGCCATTAAAATAACAGTAACAGCTTGCTTTTTTTCTACTTGTCATCTAAAGCAAGGTATCCTGGTGAAGGAATGGGGAGAAAAGTCTCAATAATCTTAATAAAAACATGTTCCAAATCTTGTACTTTAAAGGAATATTGTGCTTATGTCCTATGCTAGTTTATAACTGTTGCCTCATTCACCAGACTTTCTCCTCTTTTTTTCTTCTACCATAATAAATATTTTTACGTATTGCTCAGCCTGGAGCTGAGCAAATAGTAGTTACTGCTGTATTGATTTTCCTTTTTTTTTTTTCCTGTATTGCCCAGTGTTATATTTTATATCATCATCTAGCCTTTCATTAGCCATATGTAGGTTAAGAAAAGCTTCCCTTTTAAGCAGTTTGATATGCAAAGAGTTTTATTTTGCGAAGATATTAGAGAAGCTTTACAAGAATCAGGATTTTTGAAGAGGAGCCTCCCCTTCCCCAAAGAAAAAGATGGGGCTGAATTTTGGGTATGGTGTTTATACCTTGTAACTCTGCAAACTTCTAAGGGAGCAGGGAGAGGTCACTAAGGTAATCTAATGGCTTCCTCTACTTTTTGGTCAATAGCTGGAATCTGTGCAACTGTAAGACTATACATACAGCCTCTGACTAGACTCAGCTTGTGGATCTTTTTTTAAAAAAAAAAAAGATTGGAATATATTTATGCCATCCTAAACCTACATTATGCTAATTTTCAATAAAAGAAATGAGAGAGATTTCTTTATCAGCGGGAATATTTTAACTTGTGTGCTTCATCCTAACTTTGTATTTCAAATATACATAGCAATTTCTTCTTAACTTACTGGTGCTGATTTACACATTATCAGTAGCAAATGCAATTTTCCCATTTCTTTTTTTTTTAACCACCAGAAAATCATATTCTAGAAGATGTAAATAAATGTGTCATTGCTCTTCAAGAAAAAGATGTTGATGGTTTAGATCGCACTGCTGGTGCAATCCGTGGTCGTGCAGCAAGAGTAATTCATGTTGTCACTTCTGAAATGGATAATTATGAACCCGGAGTGTATACAGAAAAGGTTTTAGAAGCTACAAAACTGCTGTCAAACACAGGTAAAGTAAACAACATAATCATGCTTTTAATTTGATAGTCTTTTTAATTTTTTTATTTTTTCACCAACTTCACATAAACATCCCTACATTTTTTCACCAACTTCACATAAACATCCCTAACCTTAAATCATATAAAACATATATAATTATACATTGCTATCCAATATACCATAAGCAAACATCCTAATTTTACACCTTTTATACTTTTTTCGCCCGTCTGTTTTCCCTCGATATTTCATACTACTCCTCTCCCTCTGTCTCCCTCTCTTCCCTCTACCTTCTTTCTCCTCTCCCTCTTTCCTACTTCCCTCCTCTCCTCCTCTCCCCTTCCTTTCTACTTCCTCTTCCTCCCTCTTGTCCCTTCCCTGAGTACATCTAAGCATAATCCATTTTATGGTTAACAGACGAGTAACTCAAATCCCTAACTTCATTCTATCATCGGTGCTACTCTTAAACTTGTATTTTTCCCTTTATCCATATTTATATATATATTATATTCTTCTAGGTATATTTACTATTATTCTAATGCTGCCTCCTTGCCACCTCTTTTTGTTGCCTGGGTCCACCACCTTTAATTTTCAATTTTCTTCCAAATTAATCGCTATAGCTTATCTTCCATACCTATTCATTGTCTCTTGTACCTCCTTTCTTATTTATCCTTCAATTCCATCCTGTTTATGTTTTTAATTTTAGGCCATACTCCTCCCTTTCCTCAATTTATATCTTTACTCATTTTATTTTTATTCTATCATTTCTAAATGCCCTAAATTTCTAATCACTTTTACCTTTTCAGAACTTCCTTTCACCTTTATTACTCAATTTCTTATTTTTAACTCATCCTCAATATTTAAAGAATTTAAATTTAATTTGATAGTCTTGATGAAACAATCAGCAGGACAACATGTTCCTCACTTCTTTCTGCAGCCCCTTTGTAGGTGTATAAGTATTGTCTAATAGTTAAGGAAGCTGCTGTTATAAAATACCAAATACTTGTTTTAAGATAGAGGCAGAAATAGGCAGACTAATGCCATGGAGCCCTGGTGCTGCAGTAGTTAGAATGCAGTACTGCAGGCTGACTCTGCCCACTGCCAGGAGTTCGATCCTGATCAGCTCAAGGTTGACTCAGCCTTCTGTCCTTCCGAGGTCATTAAAATGAGGACCCAGATTGTTGGGGGACAATATACTGACATTGTAAACTGCTCAAAATGTACTGTAAAGCACTACGGAGTGGTATATAAGTCTTAAGTGCTGTTGCTATAGGGCGGTGTTTCTCAAGCATGGTTCTTACATGCTGGCTGGGGAATTCTTAGGAACTGAAATCCACATAGCTTAAAGTTGCTGAGGTTGAGAAACATTCCTTAGAGCTATACTTGATAGTGTATGTCCTAAAATAGGTGTATATACTTTAAAAGAAGCCCCTCTTAAAAATGAAAAAGAAAAATCCTACCAAAATATTGGCTTTTAGTGTTTGCATTCTCATCCTGGCCCTTTAAATGTTACATGGGGGCGTCAGCCATGAAAAAGTTACTTATTCAATGTAAAGCAGGAAATAGGCATAATTTTGAATCATACAGCTCTTGGCCATCCTTTTTGCAGTTCCCATGTTTATATAATGCACAAAGGCCTGCCATCTACACTCTGATTTTTTCCAATAATACATATGAATTAAAACTGCTCCTTAGTATCATGTTGTATAATTTTTCTGTCTCCCTAATTCATTTTTCTATGTGTTCTGTAGTTATGCCACGTTTTACTGAACAAGTAGAAGCTGCAGTAGAAGCATTAAGTTCTGACCCTGCTCAGCCAATGGATGAAAATGAATTTATTGATGCTTCACGACTGGTATATGATGGAATTCGTGACATCAGAAAAGCAGTGCTGATGATCAGAGTGAGTGAACTTCAGCTTTCTTGAAATAGCATTCGCTTTTCAAAATAAGTTTTATTAATAATTTAAGACATAGACTAAATTCTCTGTAAATTCATGCACACATCTAGTGCATATCATAGCAGCTTAATAACTTGAGCAGCTCCAGAAACTACTGTGTCTGCAGCTAAACATTTTGTATTTTGAACAGTTGCTCTCTGTATTTCACCCATTACCTATATACATTGGTGTACAGTTCTTTATTCACTTTGTGTATAAAGTGATTGACTTTGATCACTTTCCATTCTTCTAATCTCAGTAATAAATACAATAATATTAAATTGTATGCAGTTGAGAAAAGTGATGGAGACTACCAAAGTCAGGATGTTTCAAATGACTTTTGGTGCCTGGTGCCCCACTTGGACAGGAGATGGGTCCAGGCACCTCTCCCCTACATAGAAGAGGAGGATGGTATAAAGCTAAGCTACTTTTTTTGGCCTGTTAGTGCTCTGGTCACAGTTTAATTTACTGCTTGGCATACATTCTCTCCAAATCTTTATTTGTTGCTATCTCAGCTGTTCCCTTTTCCAATGTAAACCAACACATTTTAAAACATGCATTTGGGTTTGTATTTAGAACAAGGCTTCCATTGTGTAGTATTTATGTTAGGCAGATGTCATATTTCAGAGTGGGAAAGCCAATAACTAAAGGTGTTTCATTGTTTGAAGTTTGGGAGGATTTCAAAGAGCAAAACTGTTGCCATTTTACCTCTTAAAAACTCTATCCGTATCCCAAAATTGGGACTACTTTGGTTCCCTGGTCCATTCACTTTTAGAATGTAGCAGGCAACATGTCACTCAAAGCCCAGACCATAGACAAACTTCTTTTTATGTGATTGATCAACCCAGCTATTACAAGTTTGTAACACATGTTTTATACGTTACTTGATGTGATTCATGAATCCAAGTTGTGCTTGCCCTTGTTTTGAGTGTTCAGTGATGTTTGAAAAGGTTGCACTTATTTAACTATCGGTACATTTAGATTTTCATCTATTTATGGAGCTTTGTCTGTATCTTAATGGTTCTGTTTTATAATGCTATTATAATGCTCTTTTGATGGTTTAAGACTGCATAAATGGCTGACATAACAAGTTAGAAGTGTCGAAGGATGAGATAATAGGCTCATTGCAAAGTTTTCTCCTTTGCATTGGAAAAAAAAATCTCAGCAAAGAAGAATTTATAAGGACTAAGGCTAGGATTCTCTTATGATTCAGAAATCATATTCAAAATCTATCTGCTTTTGATGGAGATGAGGCAGCAAAAATTTTAAAAATGAATAAATTATGAGAGGCAAATGCCTTTTTTCTTAGGTGTTTGTTAAGAGACCTAATTAGTAACAGCTCTGCATTTTGTCTAAAATACAAATTGGATGTAATTTTCAAAGCACGCCCCCAAATGAAGTACCATAAATACTTGTATAATGCCATTAGAGATTAGTCACTTTGAAAATAAAGAATAGAGATATGCACAAAGCAATTTATTCAAATGAGGTGAAGCTAAGAGAGAATTGATTTCCCCCACCCTATTTCCCATTGCCATCTGTAGATAGTTTCTACACTGTAATACTATCAACATTCCCACTATCAGGAGCTAGTACACATTCTAATTATGGTAAACCGGGAAACAGATTTTCTAGGAGAAAGAAATCAGCAAAAACACCTACTATAAAAGAAGTACAAACTGCAGATTTCTGAAGCTACAAAAAAGTAACATATCCTTTTAAACGGGTTGCTGTGGTTTAATCTAGCACAGGACTGAGTTATTTTACACAGTGTCTACAAAAATTGCATTAAATAAAGTGTTACAAATACAGCAATATAGGAAGCTACTAATAGTATTTTTATGTCTGTTTGCTCAAGCTCAAGAAAAATCATAATATAGCAAATATAAGTAGGCAGTATAAAATGACAGTTACTTTTTTTTAAGTGTTTATCTAACCTTTTTATCAAACTGTCTCCCAGTTGTGCTAGATAAACATGTATAAAATGTACATGATTGTTGGTATTGTTTATTCATCTGTCTTAAAATATGCAGTTTGACAGGTTTTAAGTTCAGTGTATTCCAAAACCATGGAAACATTTGCTCTCCTAAATTACTCTAAATTTGATTTGGGCTTAAACTGTGTTTGCAGACACCTGAAGAACTGGATGATTCTGACTTTGAGACAGAAGATTTTGATGTCAGAAGCCGAACAAGTGTTCAAACTGAAGATGATCAACTTATTCACGGTCATAGTGCAAGAGTAAGGGACATCTATTTAATTATCTGCTTTAATCTCTTTGGATATAGCCCGAGTACCAGGCCACATTAAAATCAAGATACCATGATTTCTGTCATTCCCGGTATATCTGTTTATCTGTACAGCATTATTTGATTGTTTATCTTATTGCTTGGGATTATCCTCTATTTGTGTTGCTTTGGTCTAGATAAAAATCACTTAACTGCAGCATCATCTAATCTGATTTCTGCATTCCCAATCCTTGATTTAAACTTAAGTCTAGCCATGGAAAAAGGAATATTCCTTCAAACTGGAATTATTTTTATTTAAAACAATTCTAATGAGAAAAAATATCTCCAATATAACATGTGGCCATTTGATACCATTATATTTCTATCTTCTATGCACACATAAATGGCTACTTTAGTCTTTATGATAGCAGCTTTGTTCTCCACTTGCGTGAGAGTGTCCTTGTAGATTATAATTACAAATAGATAAAACTGTGTGGAATTACTAAACATTCATATTCCTTGAATGTTTTCTTTAAAAAAAACAACTTCTGAATCCTATCAAGTTTCTTGTGTGCTTAACAGTGAAAGAGAAACTGGTGTTGCATTTGCTATGTTAAGCATCGATAAATACTATAGAAAATAGAGTTCAGAAGGAACCTCAAAGTAATAGTTCACTTTTTCAAGTGTTCCCACTGTTCACACTACTTGAAAGTTCAGCTGGGGTGGTTGCTTGCCAACAGATACATTTATGAAGAGATGGTCTTCCAAGCAAGTGGCCAAGGCTGCCCTCTTTGTTATTTCACAAAGCTCAACGCTTTTTTAATTTTCCTGTTATAAATTTGCTCTCACTTACTGCAATAGCCTTACATTTTAGTGTGTAGGCAACATGAACTTGGCTGCCTCCAAATGTATCTCGGGTAATTTAAAGAGCTGAATCAAATAATCATGATCTGATAATTACACTGTAGCCTGGGTTTTTGTCTTTCCCTCCAATTCTGCATATATTTGGAAGATTTGAATAAGATTTGATCCTTGGTCAGCATTTACAATCTGGCTTTCAAAAATATGTCAGTTTTCTGTCTGAAAACTCTTTATTTTTCATCTCCTGTAACAATTTCAAAAATTTATGCATCCATACAATGTAAAAATGGAGAAGAAAACATAAATTTCCTATGTTACCAATTTTTTTCTACAGGGTGCTTAAAAAGTCATCTTTCACCAGTACATCTTTCCATATAGTGGAGATTAAAAAATAATGTTCCTGGCCATCCTTTGGATATACAGTACTTTGACTCTTAATTAGGTTGGCTAGTGAAAATATCTGAATAGCCAGTTATTGAAAAGCATTTTATATATAGAATAATTCTTCATTCCAGGCCATCATGGCTCAACTCCCTCAAGAACAAAAAGCCAAAATTGCTGAACAAGTTGCCAGCTTCCAAGAAGAAAAGAGTAAATTGGATGCTGAAGTATCCAAATGGGATGACAGCAGTAATGATATTATTGTTCTGGCGAAACAAATGTGCATGATTATGATGGAGATGACGGACTTCACCAGGTAAGCATTCTGTATAAGTAGGCTTTTCAAGGGCAACCTTCTTTCATTTTCCTTGTATCTCAGCTAGTTTGCTTTGACAGTATCCACTACGGTTGGGCATATGCCTGAAACAGTCTCAGACACCTTGTGAAATGATCTTATTTATTCTCTCTTATCTCTCATTCTGAAGAGATTTATAAATGAGAGCAGGGTCATTAAATATGAATACGATACCAAGCCTCCTCTTTTTCATTTAATCTTAACTGTTCCAGTGTTGGGTCATAAGCTGAAGGAGAAAAAGTTAAAGCTGCAAGTTAATCTAGGCAAGGTAGAGATCCTAAGATTGGATAATTCAGATCTCTCAAACTGGCGGCCCACGGGCCGGATGCGTCACGCGCAGGCCACGCCCACCACAGCTCCACAAAGGCAAAAATCATTGTGATACATCACGATACGTCACGTGATGCAATCGAGTTTGACACCTGTGGGGTAGTTTGACCTACCCATGGGGTAGGTTCCCCCTAAAGGAGGAATGGTAAAGTTTGTTTAATAAGACTGCATTGCCTATATTTAATGATATTTTTTTAATAACTTTGTCTTTTGTTATAGATTAATGGGTAGACCTCAGATATATTCTAGGGATGTCCTTGGATTTGGTCCTCTTTCCTAGGATTGTGACTTTGAACACCATACAGAACCTGCCACAGAATCAAATCATTTAGGAAAGCTTTGATAAGGGAAATTTTGATGAGGCAGTGCTAAAGGATGTCCTACCCAAGTCTCTAATCTCAAGGGGCAATGTAAGAGCGTCTCAAAAAAAAAAAAAACCCAAGAACAAGCTATGATTACTTTGCTCTGTAAAACTAATTTGGCTTGTTAAGTGCACCATGATCAAATAAACAATGGCCAAGCTTAATTATTTGTTTCATATTAAGTAGTCCTCACTTAATGACCACAATTGAGCCTGGGATTTTGGTCATAAGTCATTGCAGTTGTTAATCATGTCACCACATGACCAGACTCAATTTTACAACTGCTTTTATAATGGTTATAAAATGAATCACCATGTCATTAAGCGTACTACCGTGTTTCCCCGAAAATAAGACATGTCCCGATAATAAGCCCAACAGGGCTTTTCGGGACATGCGTTGAAATAAGCCACCCCCCGAAAATAAGCCCCCCCATTACTTTCCGGGGGGAGGGGGGGGCATGCCGGGAGGCGCTCTTTTTGCTGCGGGCACTTTTTTGGCCGGGAGAGCGAGAGCAAGTGAGAGTCGAGGGCACGCATACCCCACGAGACTGCTCGGCTCCTCTGGGCTCTGCCGCGGCCAGCGTTTTCAAACGCCCTCCTGCCTCCGAGGAAGAGAAGGGGAGCCTTGATGCCTGCCTCGCCGCCCCATCGCAGGCAGGAGCGCTTCAAAATGTTGGCAGAGGCAGAGCCCAGAGGAGCCGAGGCA
>QLTV01000974.1:3503708-3514267 GCA_003457575.1 Thermophis baileyi | reverse complement strand
CCCTCCCTGCGCGCAATGAATTGACAAAGGGGGCGTGGCACCAAGATGGCGGGCCAGCGCGCGCTTAGGCGACCCCTGTGAGATGGTCGTTCGACCCCCAAAGGGGTCACGACCCACAGGTTGAGAACCGCTGATCTAGAGACTGCCTATCCAGTAGTTTCTGTCCATCCTGTAAGATAGGGCACAGAGGGTATACTTCCAGTCCCCTCAAGCAAACATGCCATCTGTTGGGACCTGGGGATTATGTCTTCTCTGTTGTGATGCCTCTCTCTGGATCAGCATCCCCACAGAGATCCATATGGCTCCCCCAGTGATGTTTTAAAAAAATCACTGAAAACCTGTCCAGGGGGTCGGGCAAGTTTGAGCCCTTCCAGAATTTTATTTGGAATTTTATAGTAGTAAGCATTCCTTACTCCATATCTCTGATGCAGTTCTATTTAGAACAAGGCTTAACAATAAATACAATGACCAAAATACTGACTTGTATTTCAATGCATTTGGAGTGTGCAACACTCTCCAAAGAATGAAGTATCTATTCTTTTTCTGTGCCCAGTGCCCAGATTCTGCTTGCAAACAAGATCTGCTAGCCTATCTGCAGCGTATTGCTTTATACTGTCACCAGCTGAACATTTGTAGCAAAGTGAAGGCAGAAGTTCAGAACCTTGGAGGAGAACTTGTGGTGTCTGGGGTATGTACATGTGCTAATGTTTGCTTTGTGTCTTTTCTAGATTCAGTTCTTAAACTTTATTTTGCTTCAGTTGTGAAATTCTAAATGTAGAATGTAAAGCTGTTCTTTCAGTATCTTCAAGACCCCTCGAGATTTTTCTCCCAGGATTGGAGACTATCTTTTTCCTTCAGAAAGATTGTATGGTCCAAACTCTGGTTTAAACAATCCAGTGCATACAATTCATTATGGTGAAAATGGCTTTGTTGAATAATGGCAAACTTTGTTTGAATAATGACAAACTGAATGGATGGATGGATGGATGGATGGATGGATGGATGGATGGATGGATGGATGGATGGGAGAATGCCAACACAACCAAATATACTGTATACCAAATTAATACTACCAAAGATCTGGCCCACTTTGGGAAGAATATTGGCACTGAGTAGAGACTTGCTACCTTTACAGTAGAGAGCCAATTTGGTGTAATGGTTAAGGCCTCAGGCTAGAAACCAGGAGACCCTGAGTTCTACTCCTGCCTTAAGCACAAAGCCAGCTGGGTGACCTTGGGCCGGTCACTTTCCTTCAACTCTAGGAAAGAAGCAATGGCAAACCATTCTGGAAAACAAAACTTGGCAAGAAAACTGCCGGGACTTGTCTAAGCAGTCCTTGAGAATCAGGCACGATTGAACAGAAGGGGAGGAAAAAAGCTTTACAAAAAGCCTTCTCTGAGGTTTTATAATGACTATAAAATGCCTGTTTAACTTTGAGCTCTTCTGCTACAGAAATTTTTCTTGAAGCTAGAACCAGTAATATATAATTTAATAAATACTGAAAAAGCAATGTAGGTACCCCCTTTCACACAGTGGATAGTTAAACAGTGATGGGATGTGCTACTGTTGCCTTCCCATTAAATCATTTTCAAACTATTTAGAAAACCAAAAGAATTAAATCTTACCAAAAAGAAGTCATACACATTATATAATTTATTTCGGCAAGTTCTTCTCTTAATGAGAAATAAAAATACAGTGCTATGCTGACTGAAAACAATTAGTCATAATGGATTCGAACATCTGTTTTATAAAAAGAATTTTATTAAAAAAAATTCTTTTTTATAAAACAGATAATTTACTGTTTTTAGTTATATATATTGCAAAAAATAAAGGGCAGCTTTTAATCAGTTAATTTCCAGATTGTTCATTTTGAAAGAACCTTAAGTCAGTTAAAAGACCCAACAGTCGATAGACAATTGCACTTCTGTATTTTTTTTGCCATAGGATTATGTTTTAATTGTTTACAGTCTTTTTACATTCTCAACTAATTGTTCAACCTATAAGTTGCCATTTGTAGGCATTTGTGTGTGTTTTTGACAATGAACCTGTTGCAAAATTTCATAAGTTGATGTTTTCGTGGATTTATATATTGATGCCAAAAGCCTTTGTCTAAGATAAGCACAGCAGACATAATAATGGCTATTGAAGCTAAACCATTTGACACAATAATGCCCTTGTTCCTTTTTGTGCCAGCGATTCCATAAAATATATAGTATTTTTCCATGGCTTAGCTTTTGAAAGCAAGGGCCCATCAAAATGTAATTTATGACTTAGCACAGGGATCTGCTGTTCAAATAACAAACTCCAATTTTACCATCATTTAAATCTTAGCCACTGGTAATTCTTTTTCTTTCCTAAACCCAAGTATCTGGATGTTTTTCTCCATTCCCTTCCTAGTTTGTACTCAAGGATAAAGGCACCCTTGGATTCAAAAAGAATCTTCTTGGTAAAGGAACCTGAACTTCAGATTCCTCTTAGGATTTGTTCTGAGATTCATAAACTTGGAATTCTTGCATCTCTGATATATTTAGAATAGAATAGAATAGAATAACAGAGTTGGAAGGGACCTTGGAGGTCTTCTAGTCCAACCCCCTGCTTAGGCAGGAAACCCTACACCACTTCAGATAAATGGTTATCCAACATCTTCTTTAAAACTTCCAGTGTTGGAGCATTCACAACTTCTGGAGGCAAGTTGTTCCACTGATTAATTGTTCTAACCGTCAGGAAATTTCTCCTTAGTTCTAAGTTGCTTCTCTCCTTGATTAGTTTCCACCCATTGTTTCTTATCTTGCCTTCTGCTGCTTTGGAGAATAGCTTGACTCCCTCTTCTTTGTGGCAACCCCTGAGATATTGGAACACTGCTATCATGTCTCCCCTAGTCCTTCTTTTCATTAAACTAGACATACCCAGTTCCTGCAACCGTTCTTTATGTTTTAGCCTCCAGTACCCTAATCATTTTTGTTGCCTATTTGAACCCTATCCTTAAACTTCGTATAGCAAACTGTGTTTCAGGCACTGTCTCAAACTAAAGTTATTCTCTTTTGTGGATTTGTTCATTAAGGTGGATAGTGCCATGTCACTGATCCAGGCTGCCAAGAACCTGATGAATGCTGTGGTACAAACTGTGAAGGCCTCCTACGTGGCCTCCACTAAATACCAGAAGTCTCAAGGGATGGCTTCTCTGAACCTTCCTGCTGTGTCTTGGAAAATGAAAGCTCCCGAGAAGAAGCCTCTAGTTAAGCGAGAGAAACAAGACGAGACCCAGACCAAAATCAAGCGAGCGTCCCAGAAGAAACATGTCAACCCAGTGCAAGCTCTCAGTGAATTCAAAGCCATGGAGAACATTTAATTCGTCATTTCAGTTTTTCTTCCTTCCTTCCTTCCTTTCAGAATTTATGCCTTCTGGATTATGTTAAAAGTTTATTTACTTAATATTATGATAAAATCATTTAGACTAAAAAGAAATCAACAGAGTTAGGAAGCACGACAGTTCAACTTTCAATATGCAAGCACGGTAATGTTAGTATGGAAATGCTGTCTAGAAATGCTTCTGTGATATTTCTAGCTCCTGTTTTGCATAAAATAAGCCCTGCTTTAAATCTGTTTTATAACCAAAGATAAATTCACAGTAACAATCATCCTTCGCATAGCTGGATCATGTCATTCTATCAGGGGAAAATTGAGCCCTCTCAGTGTGAACGGGAATCGAACATGTGGTGTTTTTTTTTAAGTATATATATATGCTGGGTGGATAAAGATTAACTTTGCTATGCTTAGTAATTGGGAAAGTGGAAGCTCTAATTGCTACTTAGAACACTAAGACAACAATAGAAAAAGAATTTGAAGAAGTAATATACTGTAGCATTCTTTCTAATTTAAGTAGGTATTGACTTTTTTCCAGCCTGAACACATTGATACATTTATTCTAAGTAACTCTTGAGGGGAACACACATTAGGGGTATAGCTAATAGTGAGTGACAAGTTGTAGCCAAACCAGCATTTCCAAGGTAGTTTTCCTTGGCTCTTGGGAACTGAAGAAATCATTATAACAGGAACTTGATGCGCATTGTGCAATGTATTAAAACACAAAAAAAATTACTTATTTTTGGGATGTGACAATGTCAATGCTTGGTTACAGATTACTGATATTTTTTGCCACAAGACTAATAAAAAATTCTTGTTACCAGTGGGTGCTGTAAATGTTGCCTGTTTTCCCTCGGCATTCAAATGCAAATCCATCACTGTGTTCTTGTAATAATTGCCAGTCATTTTCCTTTAAGATTAAAAAGAAACTTAGCAAATAATGTTTATTCAGGCTGCACCCTAGGTATGAATTGTCATAATTGGAGCTTCATGGCATAATTTTGCTGTTTTAAATTTTTTATGGATTTCTGTTTTTATATCTTTTCCAATAAAGTATAAAAACCAGTTGTACTAGTCAGAGTTTTCTTCGGCAGTTGATAAAATAAGCTTAATTTTATAGTGTACTGACTAATTGGAGTTAACTTTTAAAAGGCAATAATGGATGACTCATGCCTAATTTTCTTAAATGGTTTTGTTGAAAGTCAACAAGAGGCCCTGCACAACAGTGCACAACAGGCAAAATTGATCTGCTCTTTTGTGACTTTCAGTAGAGAAAAAGATACTCGAGAGTTAATCAGCTGGAGTCATAGCCTCATTTGTTCCAAAGAGTTAGCAATTTCAGGTCCTTGCATGTCCACAATACATTTTTAAATTAAAGGTGTTTTATGTTATGGGGGGGACCTGTTTTATCTGTTTGGTTTATTTGGGCAATCCATGGGGTTGCATACTGCAGTTTTGTGATCCCCAAAATGTCATTGGCAATTGAACTGTTAAAAGGAAAAGTGGGATACAATTTAAAATTATTAATTCTAGGGGTTAATGACTGAATAATAAAAAGGATGAATTTTGGCACTTTGGGGGAAAGTAACATGTGAAAGAGCCATTTTTAACTTCTTTCAGATCCAAATAGTGTTCATTTAAACGTACTTTTTACCTTTCATCAGAAGATTATATTTAGAGAAGACAATAGCTATAGTATCAGTATGCTGTATATATATATATACTCTTAGTTATACATGGGCAATAATTCATTGACCTGCAGAGTAGTTGGCTTGGAGGTTCTAGATTGCATCAAATAATATGGGAGTTCTTAGACTTTGTGTTTTTGACATCATGGATAAAGTGTGCCCAAACTGACAAGAACAGGGTCCTGACTGATAGCAGGAAATGATAAATGTGATTCTGGTACATTAAGGCTAGTAACTTAGTCACGCTTAATAAAAGTGTTTTGTGAAAGCCTCAATTAACTTGGGGAAAATCAACATTTGTGGGCCCACTTGTGGGCATATATTGAAGGCTGCAACTTGAAGCATAGGATGAGTAAATGTTAAAAACCCTGAATGAATCAGTCAATCTAATGAAAAGTGCATATGTGAAACTCGGGAAAGGGAAAGAGATAATAGTAATATAAAAGAAAATACAAATGAATAAGATGTAATAGAACTGAAGGACAATCATCTGGTGCAGTACTCAAGGAAATGAAGATGTAGATTCAATGTCAAAGGATTAAAATGTATGTCAGAAACAATGTTTGAAGTGCACATGAAAGTGACTGGTGATAAGTCACATGTTACAATCCAGAGAATTATAACAAAAGAACCAGGAACTGGTTTTGAAGGAACATAGTGAATGAATGAAATGTGGGTGACATAAAAGAATGAGTGGGAATTCAGAAAAAATGGTTCAGCCACTAGAAGACCAATGCACAAATCTACTTTAAAAAGATAACACATTGAGAATACACATTTAGGCATAAGGCTATTTATGTACCTATGATAAATTAATGAATCAGAGCATGAATGATGTAATTTATTATGATGAAATATAAAAATAAGGAAAGAACACAAGGTAAATCGGGGCCAAGAAATATGGAAAAACAAACCAAATGGATCAATACATTTCAAACAATTAGAGTATGGATTGTCTAATTTGGTAATCAATACTGGAGAAATTAGGAGAAGACAGAAAAACAGAATAGCAAATTATCTCAAATCATATTCCTGGGAAATACTAGAACAATCAAAAGACAAGGAAGAAATTTCATCCTGAAATTAAAGATTTTAACACTGGCATCCATCCATGTTCCGAATACAAATAAAAGAATAATTATATGAAAGTTTCTCCCAGATGTTAATAGGAATTGCAGAGCAGAAAGGAATTATTGTAGGAGATGTGAATGGTGTGTTAGATCCAAGTTTAGACAAATCATCCCAAAGGGTGGGTGGAATGGGCAGCTCCCCAAAAAGGTTTTTCAGTATATGGATATATTAGCTTTGGTCAATGCTTGGAGATTAGAATCTGAATCAGAATAGAACTGGAAGGGACCTTGGAGGTCTTCTAGTCCAAAACCCTGGAGACCCTACACCAGACAAGTGACTGTCTCACTTAGCAACAGAAATGTTGGCCTCAATTGTGGTTGTAAGTTGAGGGATAGATACACACACACACACATACACACATTGAAAAGTGGCAAAAACTTATCAAATACATAACAATAGTGACCTTTGACTTTTTTCAGTACAAAGACAATATGACAATAAAACAACCTCTCTCTAAGTTTAAAGAATAATACCAATAATTAAAATATCATAGAATACTAATACCTTACAATCCAAAAACCCAGTTTTCATAATATATTCTTCTCTATACTATATTTATTGTCAAGTATGAATAACCATACAAATATTAATCCACAATATGTATCTGATCAAATCAACCCTCAAAACCAGGGGTGAAATGCTACCGGTACAGACCGGTTCAGGAGAACCGTTAGCGGAAATGTGGCCTGGTTCACCGAACCAGTAGTGATGGCTGGCTGGCCACGCCCCCGAACCGGTTTCTCCTTGGCGCGCTGCCTTGGCGAGCAGCTCAGCCTGAGGTCACCCGCTCACCTGCCTCCCCAGTCCGTGGCGCCTGCGCTCTGGCCCTATCCCGGCCAGCATTCCAATGCGGTGCACATGTGCAGCAGCTCCAGGACATCCGCTTGCTGTCCCGGAGCGGCAGCACCACCGCTATCAGCCCCATAGCAGTAGCAGAAGAAGGTAAGGCTGACGCTGGCAGTGGGGGGCGAGGAAGACCCACTGCGCTCGTCCGAGGAGCCGCTTCGGAGGAATATAGCGAAGCTCGCTCGCCTTTTGGGCGAGTCCGACACACATCAGGCCTGCAGGACTATCCCAAAAACAAAGCTTGCTTCCCCTTCCTCGGATGCAGCGAAAGGGTCTGGGCTCTTTCGCTGACGTAATTCGAGCTGCCCACCCGCCCACGCACGCGGGGGGGGCTTGGAGGAAGTGGCGGCAGCAGCAATGCCTCAGACATTTTCTCTCTGGAATGTGGCGGGCGAGAGAAAAAGAGCAGGGCGGAGCCCGGGAGGCTGCCGAGCAAAGAGCCAGAGAGGCCCGGTGGGTTCCTCTGCAGGGCTGCGCCCACCTGCGAGGCTTGTGGGGGGGATTTACCTTCCCGTGAGGCTGCTAGTCCCTAACCTGGGGAAACACCAGCTGTTCATCGGAACTTTTTTTTAAACTTTTTTTAGTTTAAAATGCTAAAAAAATAATAATCAAAAAATGGCCACGCCTACCCAGTCACATGACCCCCACCACCAAGCCACGCCCACTAAGCTACGCCCACAGAACCGGTGGCAAAAAAAATTACATTTCACCACTGCTCAAAACCCAAAGTTATAAGATGATTTTTCTCCTTGTCTTGTAAGAAATCTAACAATAGTTTCCAGCTCGCAAGAAATTTAATCAAATTATTGTCTCTAATCAAGGCTGCCAATTTTGCCACCATAATTAGCTCCAATGGTTTCAAAGTCCAAACTTCCATTGTGTGTATATGGCCCTCTTTCACTCTTGGTACTTATAGCAACCTAGGAGCTGATGGCTAATATAAAAGCAAAGTTGCGTGTTTTCTTTCCCCCTGTTTATCAGCTATCCCTAAAAAGTTTCAGGTTTCAATTTTACATCCATTTTCAAAATATTCTGAACCAAGATACTGTAGGTATCTGATTCCAAAATGTCTTAGCCTTTTTGCCTGTCTCCCAAAAGTGGTAAAATTCCTTCAAATTGATTACATTTCCAACATTTGTTTGAGACTCCCTTATATGTCTTTGACAATTTATCAGGAGTTAAATATCATCAATATATCATTTTATTAAAACATTCTTTACAAATATAGTTCAGTGCAAATCTCAAACTCTGTGTCCACATATTTTCCCATTGACTTAGGCATAACAGAACCAATTTTTTAGCCTATTTAACCATACAATCTTTAACATATTTATGACTATTTAAGATGAAAATTCAATAACACTTTATAAGTTTTTGCAAAAAGATGTTCATCATTAGTACATATTTCTCTTTCGTACCTCATTTTCTTGTCTGATTGACAAGAAATTGACAATGATTTCTTTTAATCTAGTTTAAATCTTTCAGACAATTGCATGTGTGTAAATCAGGGGGGAAGTAACCCTCGTTCTCCAATTCTTCTTTTGATTTCAGTCTAAAATCCATATCATCACGATCCAATGAATCAACATAAGTCGTCTAAGGTTGTCTGATTATAATTTTCCTGCTAAAAAAAGGTTATTGGGTTGAAAAAGCCAACTGAGTATGGTACCTTAATGCGTTCTACCAGATAGTACTGACCGAACAAGAGTCATCTTTGTTGCTGTGAAGGTTGTTGTACAACGTGGGTTGAAATGTGTACAAGTCATTGATAAATTGTTTGATGATGTTTAAGCAGCTTTACCAAATATATGCTAAAGGCGATTTAACATATTTCCTCTGCTTCTTTGGTGCTAAGCCAGGTTATCCTTTTAAAACTGCATGTCTAAATTAGGGTGTTGGTCAAGCCACTGAAAATGGTTCTGTGCCTTGTGCCTGGTGGGGCTTCAGAGTTAATGATGTAGGAAAAAATTGAAAGGCTTCACAAAAGAGAAATGCACGCACGGCTTCAGAATGAAAAAGGCAGATGGGATAGCTAAAATTACCCAAGCTTATAAGAGAAAGAGGAAAGGCAACAAAGAACATACATAGCACACTTTAAGCCAGGGCCTGGATGAAATGCGACTGGGCAGTGAATCAGTGGCCAGGAAGTTCCCCTCCTGGCACATACATCAGTCTCTCAGAATATGCTCTTAAATAAAGATCTTTTCATGTCTCTGAGTTCAGTAACTGAAGAAAAGTGATAGCTAGGCCAAGGTCAAAAGGAATATAATAATAAGAGGTGAAAGCTTCTGTCTGGTTTTGAAGCTTTAGCTCTCTGCTCTTCTCTATTGAGAAAAGCAGCTTTAAATATCTTTGCTAGGGAGATGAAATCGACACACCAGAAAGGATTACTTTCTTCCACTGTACAGCGGAATTGTTCTTGAATCTGGACATCTCAACTACACGCAATACTCCATGTAGCTAATGCAGACTTAATAAGAGGAGAGCTTTGTTAGTTTATGCTGTCAAATTATTTTTGCAATTGGCACAACAACCCAACATAACTACCTATATTAGAAAGGTAGTCCTGAGCTGAGATACTGGATTCTAGGAACTGGATTCCTAGAGTCAATATTGGACGGAATTGTTTGGAGGAGATTTTAGACATCATCTAGTCCAATTCTCCAATGTGTGGTGTTGTCAGATGCATAAAATTTGGTCATAAATGTGCACATTGGTTGGGAAATGATTTTTAAATGACCATTTATCACCATTGTGTTTGTGAATGGTCACTAACCAAGGTAGTCACTAAACAGGCAGTGGGTGTAGTGCTCCCCAAGCACCATTTCCCTGTGTTGAATGAAAAAACCTGAAGAATAATCCTTAATCCATGTTGATGAAAGGCACGATATTGGAAGCTTTCCCTTTGGAATTTAGGGAAAATTGAAACAGCGATCAAAACAGGTTTTTTAACTATTTCAAAGTACATTATTACATGTAGTCTTCGACATACAACCATAAGTGGTCATTAAGTGAACCAATGATTCTCTATAAGCTTGTTTTGCAGAAGATCAGAAGTAAATGCTGAGTTTCAGCAAAACCATCGTAAAATGCAGTCATGTGACTTCAAGACCCTGGAAATAGCCATAAACATGGGTCAGTTGTTGAGGGCCCCCCCCCCCAAATTCAGTCACATGACCACGGGAGAGGTCCCCAGGCATTAGAACTTCAGAACTGGGTTGTGAGTACCAGGGGTGGGTTCTAAATTTTTTTACTATCAGTTCTGTGGGCGTGGCTTATTTTGTGGGTGTGGCTTGATGGTCATGTGATAGTGGGCATGGCTTCATGGTCATGTGACTGGGTGGGCATGGCCAACTCAATGTCACTCACGTCATGGGGTGCCTTGCCTGGCCCCTCCCCTCCCAGCCATTCCTTGTCACACCCAGCCTCAACATATCTATAGTTCTGTAAAAATGTTCACCTTTTTTCAACTATATTATCTACATATTATAGATGTACTTTCATAGACAACTGAAAGGAGGCAATGGCTCA
>QLTV01000974.1:3469700-3480566 GCA_003457575.1 Thermophis baileyi | reverse complement strand
GTTCTTGATGGTTCTTTTTCTTCTTCTTTTTGGGCGTTCTTGCAGTGATCAATCATCGATCCTCAGTCGCTAATAAATCGGGCTAACAAACCTGGCCAGTACATCTAAGAATGACGAGCGGGAAAACATCAGAGCAGATAAACCATCCTCTGCTACCATGTTGCGGAGATAAATATAATTAGAGGTGAAATGAATCTTGTTTCCCTGCCCTCAATCCTCATGAATAAGACCGGAGTCCAGGAGAGAATAAAAGTAATATATTTGCATAACAAAAATAAGAACACCTAAGTCTGTGTCTACATGGTGAAGAACAAAGAGAACAAAGGGAAGATTAACACATGCGCAGTACAGGTATCACATGAGAACTTCATATCAGTATACAGTGTCATTTCAGAATAAGAGTCCTGCTGACAAATTAAAATGAACATAGTGACATGGACAACGTTCCTCCAGGCCTTCCTGTCCTCTACCATCCCCCATAGTCCATTTAAGCTCACACCGACTGCTTCAGTGACTCCATCCAGCCACCTTATTCTCTGTCGTCCCCTTCTTCTTTTGCCCTCAATCTTTCCCAGCATTAGGTTCTTCTCCAGTGAGTCCTTCCTTCTCATTAGGTGGCCAAAGTATTTGAGTTTCATCTTCAGGACCTGGCTTTCTAAAGAGCAGTCAGGGTTGATCTCCTCTAGGACTGACCGGTTTGATCGCCTTGCAGTCCAAGGGACTCGCAGGAGTCTTCTCGCAGGGATTAACTTAACAACTGCGGCAAGAAAGGTTGTAAAGTGGGGCAAAGCTCACTTAACACATGTCTCACTTAATAACAGAAATTTGGGGCTCAGTTGTGGTTGTAAGTCGAGGACTACCTGTATAAAGAAGGAGGTCAGACTTGCAATGTTTTGTTTTTATAGACAGTCTCCATATGTTTAGCCTCTCTGTGGAGTTGATTTACTAGCCTGGTCTATCTAGTGGGACTACTGGCAAGTCAGAAGCTTTGTATGGACACAAGAAGATGTACATAGGCAAGGATGCCCGCTAACAATGAATGTCAGTTTAACAAGCTGAAAAAGATATATGTTCCCAGTTACTTATTCATGGGAGAAAAGGAAATCTATGAAAATATTGTGTGTGTTTTTAAATTTGGTAATTGTTTTCTCCATTTTTAAAAATCTTTGGCCAGAAGATATTGAAAAACTGGCTGGGTGACTTTGGGCCAGTCACTTTCTTTCAGCCCAACTTACTTTATAGAGTTTTCATTGTGGGGAAACTACGAGGAAGAAGGAATATTAGGAGTATTTACAGTATAAGTATCTCAAGGTATTGCCACCTTGAGTTACTTATAAAGTAGGGAAGTGGGATAAAAATATAATAAATAATTAAATGGTTTGTTAATCAATTCATAAACACCACATTCTAGTTGCAATCCATACATTGCAATAAGGCAATCATTCCCAAATGTATTCCTTGGGCACTGGAATCCAACAAATTTGGAGTCTGGGAGAGGTGGTTTTCTTTTCACAAGGTTTGTTGAACAATTCAGGTTTGCTGATAAACAAGGAATCGTGACTTGTTGGGCTATTCTTGGTTTTCTTTTCTCTTCTTTTAAAAAATGTTCTTCCTTAGATCCTCTGTGAATTAGAGGGAATGCTCAAAAATAGGCCAAGAAAAAGGCAGAAACTACAAACCAACCAGGTACCCCTCTCTCCATTCACATATGGTATCACATTTCATCAGTGATAAACAAAGCAGAGTAGAGCTTAGCAAAATGCCCAATTATGCAAATAGGAAGTGGCATCTTCTTGGGGTCTAGGCCAGGGGTCTGCAACCTGCGGCTCTGGAGCCGCATGTGGCTCTTTCATCCCTCTCCTGTGGCTCCGTCGCTCAAAATATGCATCACAACCGCCAATGTGCGACACCCGCCAGCACGCGATTTATTGAGCTTTTCGACCCATCTTTTTTTTTTCAGAGTTCAAAATGTTTTTGTTGCATGCAGAAATAAAAATGTGTTTTCTCTGTAGCAGTTCATTGATTTCACAAATGCAACACACTATAGTTTTTTTTATACATAACATAAAGGTAAAAAACGATATATGCAGTGTTATCTTCATTTTAGATGTCAAAAGGGTTTTGTGGCTCCCGGTGTTTTTTTTTCTGTGGGAAACAGGTCCAAACGGCTCTTTGAGTGTTTAAGGTTGTCTTAGGCTATGCCTAGAGCAGTGGTCCCCAAACTTTCTGGCTCCATGGACTGACAGTGGTGGTGGCAGTGGCAGGGGGAGAGGAGATGGTTTTACACGCTCGCACACCGCTTGCGTGGCCCAGTTCTCAATGCACCACAGAACTGGGTGTTGGGGACGCCTGGCTTAGAGGCTTCTCACTTGAGAATGACTGTCTTTCACAACATTGCAGTTTATGCTTTAACACCATCAAACATCTGCCTATCCCAGGTTCTTGGGAAAGACTCAACAGGTGGATAAAAGGGCCAAATCCAGTCTAAACATCTAGCTGACTGTGCAACCAACTATAATAATTTATACACCACCTGACTCGCCGCAGATCTCTGCTTGCTCTCCATGTTTAAAATGCTAAGGACTACTAGGGTTTGTTTGCATGTAGCAACATTAGGAGGCAGGGGTGGGTTCCAACTTACCTCGCTGCCGGTTCGCTCCCTCCTGCACCGCGTGGGCACGCCTCATGGGCGCGTGCGCACTTCGTGCGCACGCACTTCGTGCGCACGCACATGCGCAGTAACAAAAAATCTGGGGGGAAAAAAAGCTGAAAAAAAGATGGTGACTGCATGCACAGTGCCAGAAGTCGGCTTCTGCGCATGCTCAGAAGGAAAAAAAAAATTTTTCAAAAAAATAAAAAAAAAATTAAAAAAAATTAAAAAAAAGATGGCGGCCCCCACGGACTGGCACCGACCGATCCAGTTAGGTGACATCATCGTGACATCACCAGCGGGCAGCTACCGGTTCGGGAGAACCGGTCCGAACCGGGAGGAACCCACCCCTGTTAGGAGGCCATTTCTGAAATTATGCCTCTGGACTTCACCGAAAGTAACCTTATATTTATACACTGGTTGGGATCTGAAAGATTCAGGAGAGAAAACCGGTTGGTTCTGTTTTCAGCCATACATCTGTATCGTGCAGGTGAATGCATAATTCACTATGCTTCAGGCATATAAAACTATGGTTTGGAATATGCAAGGCGCACCTCTGAGCATGTCTAGCAATATAAAAATGTCACTCTGCAACCCCGTGCAGATTTGTGCGCAAAGAGAGAGAAAGTCATTCCTCATGTGGGTGTACACATTTTGTTTTTGCCACCTGCCATTGGATAATATGCAGCTTTGTTTTCCCATTACAACCAAGACCGTTTAAATATCGCTCCAGTGCCTGTGTGTGCTATGGCATCACGGGGAGGAGGAAGAGGGAGGGGGCATCGCTGACAGAGAAGCCATTGGAAAAGTGCAGGCCTACCATAAATAGCCTTTGGCCTGGAGCTGGCTTTGTGCTACCAAGGCGAAAGGCACAACACTACAGCTCTGTCCCCTCTTTGCATTTGAATAAGGCTGCCTTTTAAGCACCTTGTGGTTCTCTGAGATTCAAGCAGACCAGGTACTGAGGGAAAGAATACTTCGAATACATCAGTACATTATAGCTTCAACCATTCTGGAAAGGCAAGTTAACATTATTTTTATGAAGACAAAAGTGAAGCCCACATCTCGGTGGGCAACGGTGCCCTTCTCCACGGTCTACTCAGATGGCTCCAGCACCTGCTCCAGCTTGTCCCAGCAAACCTGCCATTCTTTATCAGTCACAATTTGCGGTGAGTTGTTGCCCTTTACATCTCACACACAATCCTGCTTTTCCTTAATGTGCCAAACCTGGCCAGAGCCAGAACCTTCCTGCTTAAGAGACTGCAGTAGACCCCTCAATTATTTTCCAGTGTGAAAATTACCCTTTTAACAAGAAAAGTTCTTGGTGTCATGGTGAAGGGTGCTAGCCTAGAAACCAGGAGAAGATGAATCCTAGGCCTTCCTTGGGCACAAAAATAGCTGGATGACTTTGGGCTGGTCGTTGTCTCTCATCCCAACCCACTTCAAGGGATTGTGGTTGTGGGGAAAATAGGAGGGAGCATTAGATATATTCACCTCCTTGAGTTGTATATCAAAAGGTGGAATAAAAGAATAATAATGAAATAAAACTAAAACAATAAAAGGAAGCAACGGTAGCACCAATAGCAATAGGCATCTTGGGTGCAATCCAAAAACATCTGGAAGACCACTAGAACCCAATCAGCATTGACAAAATCACCCTCAGTCAATTGCAAGGGGCAGCTTTACTCAGAACAGCTTACATCTTGCAACAATACCTGTGTAACACAATCAAACATCAATATCTGCCTCTATTAGGTCCTTGGGATGGACTCGATAGATGGATGCCAAAAATGCCAGATCCAGTCTAAACATCTGGCTGCCTGTGGGATGAAGCAGAGTAATAATATTGGAGTGAATGGAACATTTGGTTTCCCTATTTCTGAAATAGGGGAAGAAAGTATTTATAAGCAAGGAACCATGGAAGTTGTTCAAGGAATGAAGGAGATGGAACCAGAAATGTCTGGAGCTAGCCTTTCCCAAATTAGTGTCTTTCAGGTCAGGGGTGGCTTCCAACTTACCTTGCTGCCGGTTTGCTCCGTCCCACACCGTGTGGGCGCGCCTCAGAGGCGCATGCGCGCTTTGCGCACGCACGCATGTGCAGTAACAAAAAGTCCAGGAAAAAACCCAAAAACAAGATGGCGACCGCATGCACAGTGCCGGAACTTGGCTTCTGCGCATGCTCAGAAGAAATTTTTAAAAAAAAAATTCAAAAAAAAAATTCAAAAAAATTCAAAAAAAATATGGCGGCACCCACGGACCGGCACCGACCGAACCGGATTGGTGACATCATCGTGATGTCACCAGCGGGTCGCTACCAGTTTGGGCGAACCGGTCCGAACCGGGAGGAACCCACCCGTTTCAGGTGTATCTCAATGAATTTCCCCAATAGCAAGTTCTCTTATATAGGCTGCTAGAGCAGAAATTCTTGGGAGTATCCTGAAGAATGTCTACAGAGAGTTAACAAGGATATCACAAAAGCAGAACATTTCATCTCCTCAGTGGTGTGAACCTTCAGACTGGGTATGGATAGACCACCTTCAGCCCATGGCTAGTTTTCCAAATCTCTCTGCATGCAGCCAGTTCAGCTGTTGGACTGAATGCTGGGTGTGAGGATGAAAAGAGGAAAAAGGGGGAGAAGAGGCAGAAAGGGGGAGGCATGGAGGAAAAACAAAAACAAAGGAGGGAATCTTTGTGTCACGTTCCTCACCCTTCAAACCCAACCCAAGACACAGATATTCCAAGCACAGCAATGTCTTGCTTAAGGATGTTTAATATCCTGAGGCAGGGCTCACTCCAAAATAAACCCTGTTGTTTCTTTGCTCCCCTTGTTCTCCGCTACGAAAGATCTACTTAAAACACTAGGCATGCCCATGCAGCCTTTGCTGTGAAGCAGGGCTCTGTGTGTGCTGCCAAAACTCTGACGTACACCGAGCATCTCATGTTTTACAGCTTCTAATAATCACATGCTGTTCTCCAGGGAACATTTCCTGTCAGATCCCTTCGTCTCCAACCCCACCCCACCCCACTTAAAACAACAAAATGCCAGCAGAAGAAAAATCAATGTGCATTAATTACTTCTGCGACTTAATAGCAAAGTCCAAAACCGTAGAATCTGCAAAAAGTAACAAATATTTCCAGCTTTTGCAAAGAAGACCCATGAGCTATCACCTTCCAAAAGAATCAAATGGATAAGAAGCCAAGAGCTGGTCCCTTTCACCTCCAATGGAAGATAGACTTTCCATTGTTATTCGCTTTTGCATTCAGGCAGATGTTTGCCAGACTTTATACTGACAGTAGTGGAGCAAAGGAAATACCAATACACAAAATTGGGTGCCCACTGTGCCTCTGTGGCCCAGATCGCAGTCAGACTGGGTTGCTGTTGCGTCCATTAAAAACACCTTCCTACAGGACAAGCAGTGGTTTTGAATGGAACCTATTTCTGGCCAAGGTGTTCGGTTTTTCTGCCATCAGTTTCTTTGCTAAAGAAGAGCTCCAAGCTGGAGGGTTTGTGCAGAATGCCAGCTGGATCACATCTCCCTTTTATAGGTAGTCCTTGACTTGCCAGTTGCTTAGAGACCGTTCACGGGGCCAGAAAATGGGACTTAACCACCTGGTTTTGAAGTTCCGATATCCACCCCCACCTCCACCTTGGACCTGTGATCACGTTTGGGCAGTGGTGAAATCCAATTTTTTTTACTACCAGTTCTGTGGGCGTGGTATGGCTTATGGGCGTGGCTTGATGATCATGTGATGGTGGGCATGGCCCACTCCTGGGGGAAGAATATTGCAAAATCTCCATTCCCACCCCACTCCAGGGGAAAGGATACTGCAAAATCCCCATTCCCACCCCACTCTGGGGCCAGCCAGAGGTGGTATTTGCCAGTTCTCCGAACTACTCAAAATTTCCACTCCGGTTCTCCAGAACCTGTCAGAACCTGCTGGATTTCACCCCTGCATTTGGGGCATTTAGTGCCCCGCAGTTACGTGACCATGATTTATGACATTTTTGCCAGCAACCAGCATTTAATTCTAGTCTCCAGCAAAAATTGTGCCTCTAGGGCAGTGGCCCCCAACCGTTTGGGAAACAGAGACCGGTTCCATGGAGAGAGGTTTTTCTGAGGACTGGAGGGGGCGTGGTTTCGCGTGCTGCCTGCATCCCACGGATGGGGCTTTCTTTGTGCGGCCCGGTTTCTGGCATGCTGCGGCCTGGTGCCGCTCCACAGCCTGGGGGTTGGGGACTCCTGCTATAGCAGAACATGTGTTTGCTTAACAACTTTACGGCTGTTCACTTAGTTCCTAGGGAAGGGCTCGATAGATGGATAGATATGCCAAACCCAGTCTAAACATTGACAGTTGATCGCTTTACAGCTGCCACATTCACTTAATGACTGCCACAAACAAGGTCCTAACATTGGATCCGCCTCACATGGTAACCTGCTTTACATCACGACTTATGACTGGAATTGTGGGGCTTAATTGCAGTTGTAACTCGAGGATTACCTATACAGCATATGAACTGAGAAAACATAGCAGACGGGAACTAACTGTGAAGCTCACCTGCTGATGTTGATTTTTTATACCGAAAAAATATTAAATCTACATCACTTTCTGGCATAGAATCTGTCCTGACATGTTATCACTCGGTTCCATTTTTCTGAGTTAGCAGGTCAAAAAAGCAACATTTCTATCGGATTAACAAATTCCTCCATAATAGCAATATTATATCAACACGACCAGCAAGTAAGGAAGAGCTGCAAAAATGTAAAGGAAAGTGCCACAGCTATAATGGACCCTGCTTTTGATTTCTGACACCTATGAGATATGGTAAAAACTCTTCTTCCAGGGAAATTGCCTTTTCAAAGCAAGCAAGCAATGAATGACCTTGAGCAAAAACGTTCTCTCCTCAGATAGACCGGAGACAAGACAATGCGTTTCTTTAATGCTATGGCATATCCATTTTTTGAGAAGGTAATTTCCAAAAAGGCTTCTTTTTTGTTAACACTGTGGTGGCGGGAACTGTTGAACCTCACTGTTGCAATTACAGGTAGTCCTCGACTTACAATAGTTCATTTAGTGACCGTTCAAAGTTACAACGGCACTGAAAAAAGTGACTTATGACCATTTTTCACACTTATGACCATTGCAGCATCCTCATGGCCACATAATCAAAATTCAGATGCTTGGCAACTGGTTCACATTTATGACGGTTGCAGTACCCCGGGGTCATGTGATCAGCTTTTGCGACTTTCTGACAACCAAAGTCAACAAGGAATTGAGATTCACTTAACAACCGTGTTACTAACTTAACAAATGCAGTGATTCACTTAACAACTGTGGCAAGAAAGGTGGTAAAATGGGGCAAATTCAACTTAACAAACGTTTCACTTAGCAACATACATTTTGGGCTCAATTGTAGTCGTAACTCGAGGATTACCTGTATCAGGGGTGAAATTCAGCAGGTTCTGGAGAACCGGTAGCGGAAATTTTGAGTAGTTCAGAGAACCGGCAAATACCACCTCTGGCTGGCCCCAGAGTGTGGTGGGAATGGAGATTTTGCAATATCCTTCCCCCAGGAGTGGGGAGGGAATGGGGATTTTGCAGTATCCTTCCCCCAGGAGTGGGGAGGGAATGGGGATTTTGCAGTATCCTTCCCCCAGGAGTGGGGAGGGAATGGGGATTTTGCAGTATCCTTCCCCTGCCACACCCACCAAGCCACGCCCACAGAACCGGTAGGGAAAAACTTTGAATTTCACCCTGACCTGTATCTATGATTGGGATAAAACGCACAGAAAAATACTGACAAAAGGCAACCGTTCTTCTATTACCCAGCATATGGGCTTGCCACCCTGAGAGCAGGACACAAAACCAAAAACTTATTAGAATAGATTTATTCATCACCACTCTTCCCAAACCCCACAAAGGTTCTTCGACACGCGAGGCTACCGCCCCCTTTACTTTAATTGTTGGGCAATGCTATTTATAGAGTGCAGGAGTTCCTTAAAGTAGCCATCTTCGTCCCCCTCCTTTTGCTCTTCCTCGGCCAGCTCTTCGTATTCCTGGCGCAGGAGGCTGAGGGCGTGGTTGAGCGTGGGATCCCCGGCGTAAGTGTCCTTACAGAAGGCGAGCAGGACATGCACCGTCTTGAGCACCTTCTCCCGGCTGTCGTGCTCTGGCGCCCTCAGGAGGTTCGAAATGATTGTGCACCAGCCTTGCTCCACAATGGCGGGCATCAAGTTCACCTGACTGTATTGCTGAGTTTTCTGATGAGCTTCATCCTCGTCGTCCCTGTTCTTGAGCGATTGCTGCAACAGAGTCCTCAAATGATTATTTAAGCTGACACACAGTTGTTTTTCTGTGAAATATACTTACTGATGTGAAGTCTAAAAACAATTCTATCGGCCTCTGTGGTCAGTACACCAAGCTCCTTCTGTCCCAAAGGTGCACTTTCGAGAGGCAACTGGACTTTCTGGTTTTTCTTGGAAGACGTTTTGCTTCTCATCCAAGAAGCTTCTTCAGCTCTGTGGCAAACGCCTTCCAAGAAAAACCAGAAAGTCCAGTTGCCTCTTGAAAAAGCACCTTTGGGACAACCACGACCTGGATGACTGAGAACCTCCATAGATACCAAACTCTTTCTGTTTTTGTGGGTTTCAAAATGGAAGGAACGCTTGCTGAGTCATGCCGGAAGGCACATTTAGATTTTGTTAACGTGTTTAATGATTAGATTCCGATTCTGTCTTTCACCCAAAGGGCTGTAGGCAGTGAACAGAGCCCTCCCTCCTCCCACTAGCCTCTCACCCTCCCAACAACAACTCCTATGATGCAGGCTGGAGGAGAGCAACTCGCTCTAAGTCACCCACTGGGCTTCCATGGGCAGAGGCATCTCAACTACAGGTAGTCCTCGACTCACAACAGTTCATTTAGTGACCGTTCGAAGTTACAACGGCACTGAAAAAAGAGACTTATGACCAAGCTTGAGTCCAAGGTTGACTCAGCCTTCCATCCTTCCGAGGTGGGTAAAATGAGGACCCAGATTGTTGGGGGCAATATGCTGACTCTGTGAACCGCTTAGAGAGGGCTGTAAAGCACTATGAAGCGGTATATAAGTCTAAGTGCTATTGCTATTGCTATTTTTCACACTTACGACCGTTGCAGCATTCCCATGGTCACATGATCAAAATTCAGACGCTTGGCAACCGGTTCATATTTATGACGGGGTTGTATGATCACCTTTCGTGACCTTCTGACAAGCCAAGTCAACGGGCATGCCAGAGTCACTTAACAACCGTGCTACTAACTTAACTGCAGCGACGGGCTTAACAAAAGTGGCAAGAAAGGTCGTAAAATGGGGCAAAGTTCATTGAACAAATGCCTCGCTTAGCCACAGAAAGTTGGGGCTCAATTGTAGTCGTAAGTCGAGGACTACCCGTACTCATAACAACTTTATTGTTCTTTTCAAGGACTATCTGCACTTCACCACCCGAGGTCTCTTCTTGCCGCAATTTGGCAAAACGATTACTGGAAGGCCTCTCCCATTAAGAGCCGAGGTGGCGCAGTGGTTAGAGTGCAGTACTGCAGGCTACTTCAGCTGACTACTAGCTGCAGTTCGGCAGTTCAAATCTCACCGGCTCAAGGTTGACTCAGCCTTCCATCCTTCCGAGGTGGGTAAAATGAGGACTCAGATTGTTGGGGGCAATATGCTGACTCTGTGAACCGCTTAGAGAGGGCTGTAAAAGCACTATAAAGCGATATATAAGTCTAAGTGCTATTGCTATTCATACAAAGGCTGCTCTGGGTGTCTCAGCCGATCATAAAAGTACAGTACCAATTTATGAAAATGTTACTAGCCAGCCTAATGCACCCATTAGGGGAAGCAAACTGGGGAAGAAACTGACAAGACAAATGAGATTTTTTTCCAGGGGGGGGGGCGAAATGGGAAGCAGGAAATCAGCCAGATTTATTGAATAACACAAAAAAAAAAGCATAAAAAGGGAAGCAGGAGTCCCTCTCTCTCTCTCTCTCTCTCTCTCTCTGTACATACATGTATTTATGTATGTATAATTAAAAGCCTAAAAGCCACTATGTCAAATTTCAGAAGCTATAGTGTATATGTGTGTATGTATGTGTGTGTGTGTGTGTATATCTATCTATCTATCTATCTATCTATCTATCTATCTATCTATCTATCTATCTATCTATCTATCTATCTATCTATATAT
>QLTV01000974.1:3409357-3453274 GCA_003457575.1 Thermophis baileyi | reverse complement strand
AAGGGAAGGGAAGGGAAGGGAAGGGAAGGGAAGGGAAGGGAAGGGAAGGGAAGGGAAGGAAAGGAAAGGAAAGGAAAGGAAAGGAAAGGAAAGGAAAGGAAAGGAAAGGAAAGGAAAGGAAAGGAAAGGAAAGGAAAGGAAAGGAAAGGAAAGAAGGGAAAAAACTTATGACCACAATTGAGCCCAAAATTTTGGTTGCTAAGCAAGAGCGTTGTTAAGTGAGTTTCACCACATTTTACAAGTTGGCCACGCCTACCCGGTCACCTGACCACCAAGCCACACCCACCTTAAGCCACGCCCACCAGACCTCAAGCCACACCTACAAAATAAGCCATGCCCACAGAACCGGTAGGGAAAATTTTCACATTTCACCCCTGCTTCAAAGCTGTTCGGCGATTGAACTATCAGATCTGGGCTGCAAAATTCAGGTGACCACGAGACAGAAGCAAAGAGGGGTTGTTGTTGTTTTTCTGTTGACATCTACTGACCATCCAGCCCAGATCTGCTAGCATTAATGAGCAAAGGGGCATGACCTTTGCTGATTAGTGCTAGCACCTTTAAATGTTAGGAATAATCTAACATTATTAGATTATAATAATCTAATAATATAATCTTACCACTTTTTGCCCAGCAGTCCTCATGATTCAGCCTTGGATATTTACATTCCTGCACAGGCGGCTATAAACATTCTAGTAAAATATTCAATTCTACATGTTCTCCCCCCCCCCTTACCTTTTTCTTTACTGCCAAGGACTGATCTGTGGCCAAAATAACCAGCAATTTTTGTAAAGCACCTCCTTGAATTGCTGCAACTTGCACTCTGGGGTTGCTGGGAAGAGAGAAAATAAAAACTCATTACAGTCAAAAGCACCTCAGCATCCTTTAAACTTTACTGCAATCTGGCTTCCATAAGAAATAATTGTGTCAGGGTAAGGATTTTTTTTTTTTAAAGCAAAACAATATATTGCAAAGCTGAAAATGAATATGAAGCCCTGGAGAGAGATCCTACTGCAAAACACCATGTACTGGATGTCGGTTTAGCTTCACAAGTCGCCACCTGCTGGAGCAATTTGACAAGATGAGACAACACAATGTCATGTTATGTGCAAGCTACGGATACGCAAAGTAATTCCTGCACAAATTGTTCTGTGCACAATGCAGTTGCTTTTGGGTGGCTGATGTCTGAACCAAAACAGATAATTTTGGTCCAGATAGAGAATAAAATAGGGTCATTTGGTTCTGAGTATGCCTCAAATTGCTATCCTTGCTGCCAGAAGTGTTTGTTTTTTTTAACTTCTACTTTACTATTTTACTTTTGAGGAGGAAAAACTCAATGATGAAGCAGATAAGGGTGAGGCACAAGAGAGAAGGTGCTGGGAACACAGGATTGGGACCCTCTCCCCCCCCCACGCCTCCCCCACACCCTTAACAGCTTCCTCAGGCTATTGAGATAAGCCTTGTTGGGAGCTACCGAGCACAGGGGGGGGGGGAAGGGTGAGGCATATGATATTTGCAGGTTTGGTTTTGGCTAATTTGTGTCCTATGGTCAGGAGCAAAAACTGACTTACATAAGGATGCCTCTTCATTTTACCCTTACAGTGATAACCGTATGAAGGTAGTTGGCCTAAAAGAAAGTGATTAACTCAGTGTCACCCAGAAGGGCATTGTGGGACATTATCCTCAGCTCGAGATAGTTCCAATATGAAGGAAGATGATCAGGTATGGAAATGTTTAGATGAACGTTAGAAAAGGAAGACTTCAAGACATCACGAGGGAGACTAAGCTGTTCAACAACAGGGTTATCGAATCTGAGCTGCAAAGCTCCACATAACCGTGGCATGGCAACAGTTTTGTTTCTGCTAGTCATGGCTCATCCAGAATGGTTCATCAGAACTTCTAGAAGGCAATGTGTGTTTCAGGTAACTAAAAAACTATTTTCCACTCCATGCACATCTCTACAGGAAGGGTATGCATGCGCACATCTACTAAAAACTGATTTAACATTTTTACAAACATGTCTAATGTGCCTAAATGAAAAGAAAACTTGGTAGGTTTAGCATGTTCCTTTACTTTTAAAAAAAAGTAGTAATGCCACAATAGGATTCTAGATCTTTTAGGTATCTAGGCATTGTAATGCAAAGAGTCTAGTTTTATCTTCTAGGTCAGAAATGGCAAAAGATCAAAACTCACATCCTTCTGGACATTATCAGGGAAAATAGCCACTATAATTTGAGAATTGTTAGATTTCTTCCTTTCCTTCTTTTGCTGTTTCCACATAAACTGATGTATATGTAACTCATATTCTGCTATCCTGAAACCATATTTCCTGAGCAGCTACTGGCACTATCTGTGCCTTAATAATCCTGAGCTACACTTCTCGTCCTAAACTTAACTGTAAATGGGGGGTTAGTAATACCAAATCCTGATTTTGCTGTGTTAGGTTAAAATGGGGAAAAATAATAAGAATAAAAATCACAATCATTCTTCAAGGATAGTGGGGCACGGATGAGAGGTCTCTATGATAGAGATGCTTTTCTTTTCATAGTCAGTTCAGGAATAGGAGTTACTTCCATGTCCATCAACAACCAAGCCTAGACTATCTTAGAGGCATAAACAGCCGTTATCAGTGATTTTTACTTTTAAATCTGCCCAGGGACTTCACTAGCAGGATCAATGTCAACATCCTTGCCAAACTGGAAGACATGACTATCTCTGCTGAAAACATGTTTGGCTTGTCAGTCTGAACTTCAAAATCTTAGTTCTGCCTCTGAGCTCAATTTTAGCTCTTTGATCTTGCTCGTGACTGGTAGAACTGTTACAAGAATTACCTGTATTCTGTAGGCAGCTATAGACAGAAATATCTTTTTTATGTTGGTAGGATGTTGCTATAATTTATATAGCACTCTCTATGGACTTGGCACAGTGCAGACTTGTATTTCATGTGGTTTACAATCTGAATGTAAATATGGGAAATGGCAAAAGAAAATGATGGGAATAAAGACTGACAAAAATGGTATACAATTATTTTGACTGCATGAATCTCTCATTTGTTACAAAAAGGTATTTGCTATTCCAAAGCTATCTATAAAAAGATGTCTTGCGCACAGATTTGAGGAATAATATTGTATAAACAGAACTGGACAGGTAAAGAAGACAGATGTCCAAGTTAAGAAGCAGAGTTTTCACGAGTGAGACAAACGTTTGGAAAGTTTTAGAGGAGATACAGCATGTTTGGGGGGGCAGATTGAATGGGAAAGGACCAAGGATATAGAAACATTGAAGAGGAAGATACAGTTTCATGGTGGATTGATGGACTGGAGGATATTGTTAAGAATTAAAGAGACACTTTTTTTTGAAAACTACATAAACCTCCAATGCCAGCCAAGATATAAAAGTGCATATGAAATAAAGATCAACTCTGAGCATGCCGTGAGATGCCACAATTATGCTGGCTTCTCTTCAAAGGTAACACTCATTTTCATTTGGAGAAAAATGACAATAGGAAGGTGGGGGGGGGGGAAGCCATTTAATACAGCTAGCAGTGCCAGCTAGCACACAAAGACAATATTGCAGTACCATAGACATATCAAGATAATAAACAATGGATAGGTATTGGAGAAAAGGTCAGCATAATCACAAACAGTAAGAGAAAAGAACCAGTGACATGATAACGTGACTGTGAAAGATCATTTTGGCTGAACCTTTGTAGGCATAACAACATTTACGAATAAAATGCCTTTCCTGCATTCTAAGCACGACTCTAAACAAGGTAATATCTTCCCTTGCTCTCTTCCCTCAGCTTCGTTTCACAGGTTATTCCATTCATTTGCCCACTCAATGTCGTATCTGTTGACCTTTTTTTTTTAATTCAAACTCATTTTCCTCATCTCCCTGGCTTTTTCTGTTCCATTAACACGATGATGTATTTCAGACATTATGATCATATTTTAGAGTCAGCCTTTTAATATCAATAAGAATAGACCTTCCCTCGATAAAAGTTAGAGCATAACAAGTCCGATGCTATTCCCCTCAAAAATTATAAATGGGTCAAAGTCTCATTAGTTAGTACAAAAAAAAACCCAAAAAACCCACCCAAAACCCAACCTACCCATGACATTTATTTCCTGGCTTTCCCCTACAGAAATTGAAGGTAACCACAGGAGGGTTCCAGGACCCAGAGTTCCTGAACTTCATGAAGGTTGCCGCATCTTGTGCCTTTAGACATAACTTTGATGAGCCAGACAGGTCATGCTGACTTCGGTTAGAATACAAAGAAAGGCTTCACTCTATGGGGCTCTTTCACATAGGAAAAAACAGGAGGGATAATAAGAGAGCTATATCAAATTATGCATGGTCTAGAGATTTCCGCCCCCCCCCTTCCTTTTTCATGCTACAGAAAGCACAAATCACTCAATGAAGCTGAACAGTGAACGATTCAGAATCAACAAAAGCAATAACTTATTCACAGAGCACAGAGTCGATTATAGAATCCGCTTCCACAGCTAAGCGATGGCAACTAAGGCTTTAAAGGTTTGATTACACGCATCTATGCAGCGTAAGGCTTACCAATGGCAGTCAGAAAAGACTACCTAGTATCCAAGACATTATGTTCAATATAATTGCTGGGGAACATGAAATTGAAAACTGCTCCCCTTCTAGCTTCCTTTCATCCTACGATGATCTGTTTTGCTGTGTCCAATTGGTCCTTGAATCGATCTAGCACAGCTCTTCTTCTATTTTTATGCCCTTTTCCTTGAACCTTACTGCCTTCAAAAGCCTCTGGTTTCCTCACCACCACCAACTCAAAGGCGAACTCTTCTTTTATAAGAGTGATATACAAAGAAAATATCGCTGGTGCCATTCAATCCATGACCTGTTTTAAGAGAGTAATGGCAATTACTGCTTTTGATTAACCCCTTGACCTTCTGGAGCGACCAGCTTAATTCAGCATGGCTACCTTCTCACTCCCCCCCCCAGCCCCCCCCCGGGGGTGATACAACTTCTTTGCAAGGCAGCTACTATTGTTCCCTGCCAGGCATCATTCTCTTCTCTGAGAAGGGCCTGCCCCCAGCAACGGTTGTCATGGTGATTACACTCCAGTGTTGGTTGGAAGAGAAAGCTGTGGATGCCAGTTCGGTTATCACAGCTGCTACCGAAGTGGCAGCTTTTAATGAATATTGGCGAGGCGGCTGGCAGCCCCTGTTAGTTTTTTGCTGGCTCTTGTCAGGCCCTGATCTATGCCAAATTAAAGTGTGCCATGGAAAGTTGGTAAATATGCACAGAAGAGTAAATATTGCCTAAAAGCATGAATTTATATACATGAAGATAAAGTTTCTCTGGGAATTCCCTTTTTCAGATAATTAATTATACCATAGGTACCGTGTCCATACATTCTTGGAAAAAAATCAAGGCCAAACATAAAAGCAGTTCATAAGGATAAAAATAATTGTTTATGTTCATAATTTTGCTTTACAAAGGGAAATTCAAGAGAAAACCAAGAAGAACTGAACAAAAATGAAAATTCTAACAAAAAATATCTAAAAACCCAATACTGTATGTAAATTTATTTTAGAAAGATAGTTAAATTTCCATATTTTTCACAGGAAAGTAAAAGACGGCACAATTAAGTACTACTGTTGTACAGTAAAAGTTAAATGAGCAAAATAAAGGACAAAAGTTAAGTTTTTGAAAAAAATAAATCTAAAGGACAGCTTTCTGAAATAAAGGGTTGTCCTTTATAACAGATTTCCCCCAACATTTCTGGCTTTGCGAAAAGGTGGGGGGGGGAGAGGGGATGGTTCTGCACGAGTGGCCGGCATGCGCACCCACCGCTCACTTAAATGGAGTTTGCACAAGTGAGGATGTGTGTTCACGTGCACTCGCCAGCCGTTTCCGTGACCCGGTTGCAAACCCCTCATGGCCCATTAGTGGGCCGCATGTATGTCACTAATTATCTATCAAAGTTCTTGTAAGAGAGGAATGAAAAGAAGCCACAGGGGGAGCAGTTTTCACACACGTTCCCCAGAAATTATATTGTCATTTCTGACAGCCATATCTCTGTAATGGGTGATAGCTGATAGCCTTATCCTGTACAGATGTGTATAATGAAAACTTTTAAAGCCAGACACGTTGGTTTCCATCATTTAGCTGTGGAAGTGGATTCTGTAATCCATGGATTATAACGATGGTTTAGACATCTGAGAGAACAAAGCTTGGAAACATTCCTCTTGCTGATGGCATGGAGAAATACAGGTAGTCATCGACTTACGACCACAATTGAGCATAAACTGTATGTTGTTAAGTGAAAAATTTGTTAAGTGAGTTTTGCCCCATTTTACGACTTTTCTTGCCACATTTGTTAAGCGAATCACTGCAGTTGTTAAGTTAGTAACATGGTTATTAAGTGAATCTGGGCTTCCCCATTGACTTTGCTTGTCAGAAAGTCGCAAAAGGTGATCACATGACCCCCGGGACACTTGAACCAGTTGTCAAGCATCTGAATGTAAATCACATGACTATGGGGATGCTGCAAGTAAGTGTGAAAAACAGTGCCATTGTAACTTCGGTCACTAAATGAACTGTTGCAAGTCAAGGACTAGTCACCTGTAGTGTCAGTAACTTCGACCAATGAGAACCGATTCCCATATTTTCCACTGAATGAATTTCCAAGGCCATAACACCCCTGCGTAGCCATGAAACCAACCATGTGAACTGGCCAAGCATAGCATCTAATTACTGTTTCTGTGGGAGTGGATCCCTATATAAGACTTTTTTCAACAGTATGACCCTGAATTAGAAACAGAATGTATGTCTGCAATGATTAAGGAAGCCTTAGCGAAAGTCATTCCTGACTTTCACTATCTATCGATTTGAGGATTTAGGAAACATATGTCCAACGAAATAAGGCAGAAGACGGTTCTTCTTTTTGTAGAAGAACAGAACATTCTCTTCATTCTGGATGGACTACAATCACCTGGAATTAATATTATCTTTTTGTTCTTAAAGAAACAGAAGACTTCAGCACAGCTATATTCTTATTTTGCAAATGCATGCAGGGAGACCTTCTTGCTTCTAACAATAAGCATACAGCTTTTGTTATATATATCCTTTACAGAAATATGCTGAATTATAAAAGGTTTTAATATATTTGCCTTTGAATAGGTACATTTCAGATGTTGTTACATTTTAACCTATGCCAACATGAAAACATTTGAAAGATAGCTGAATGAACAGAAGATAATAGTTATTATCTGACATAGACAATAGATATTGGTTCACACATTATGAAATCTGTTACTTGGTGTGAATCCAGTTTTTTTCAAACACTGCTATATATGGCATTCAATTCTTCTGTTTTGGGATTCTACAGTTTATATCTTACAACTGACATGCATTTAGGCAATTTCTATATAGCCCATTAAATCAATAAAGTGCAAGTTTCTGTGCACTGTCAGCTCTAAATTTCTCTATTGATTTTGTTTTGTTTAAGGCACTTAAAATGCCAGCAGGTAAGATGGTGTTTGCCAACATAGTGTACTAATCAAGTCCCAGGTCAAAACACAGAATGAATTCTGAAATGAATACTTTGGAATATATCTGACAACATAATGGATTGGAAATGTTCCAACTGACTTTTTAAAAACTTAATTTTGCTAATCTGCAACATAATACAAGCTGGCCTTCTGAAATACGACTTTATAGGAAGGCATAGACAAACTAGCAAACAATGAAGTATATAAAGGTAGTTTTGATGTTCACATGACATGTCCAATACCTATCTATACACAGTAACATTTAAGCATGCCACAAAAGGTGGAGCTGGGTTAAGCAATTTCCAAAAATAGTGATGTTCATGGACAAGCTTCAGTATTCACATCTAATGGCACTTTAAAATCTTAATGGCATCCTAAAGATGAAAGCAATGGTTCAAAATTTTGCTTTGAGAAGAGATCTGAAAGATACCCATGATAAGACTAATGCAGGGCTGTCAAACCAGAGGTGGGTTTCAGCAGGTTCTGACCAGTTCTGGAGAACCGGTAGCAAAAATTTTGAGTAGTTCGGAGAACCGGTAGTGGAAATTTTGAGTAGTTCGGAGAACCAGTAAATACCACCTCTGACTGGCCCCGGCCCCATCTATCCTCTGCCTCCCGAGTCCTAGCTGATCGGGAGGAAATGGGGATTTTGCAGTAACCTTCCCCTAGAGTGGGGAGGGAATGGAGATTTTGCAGTATCCTTCCCCTGGAGTGGGATGGGAATGGAGATTTTACAGTATCCTTCCCCTGCCATGCCCACCAAGCCATGCCCACCAAGCCATGCCCACCAAGCCACGCCCACCAAGCCACACCACGCCCACCAAGCCACACCACGCCCACCAATCCACGGCCACAGAACTGGTAGTAAAAAAATTTGAATCCCACCGTGTCAAACTCCCAGCCCGCGGGCCAGATGCATCACGTGGTGGCCACGCCCGGTTTAGCGAAGGGGGAAAAAGTCCCGATAGGTCATGTGACGCCGCCGTGACGATGCAAGTTTGACACCCCTGGACTAACGCAAACTTCTTAAACCATTTATCTGATTACGACTGATAAGGACAACATACTTAGGACCTAATGATGAAAATTCAAGGGGGGGTGGATTGCAAGGTTGCAAATCACATTTACTTAAATAATGAATAATAAGGTGAGTTTTGGGCCTTCAGGGCATTCTGGATTTTGATGGGTTTGGTTATAATCTCAGAGAGCATCTATTCCTCTTTATATGCTATGTTTCTGACACTAGAATCCTTTCAGCAAAGATACTTTAAAATCTAACTACCAGCTAATTCCCCAAAGTTTGTATGCTCCAGCTCTTGTTTTTTTGTTGTATGAAGCAGCACTCTGATAACCTCACCTGACTGTGTCAAGGGGGCAGCAATCTGCTATGTGAAAGCCACATTTCAGCAGGTGAGTAATTGTTTTCCAAATTCCAAAAGAGGTTAAAAACAGCCATCTACAGCTGCTTAACAACTGCAGGGTATTTTTATTGTACTCACTTCGGGATCGATCAGTTGTGACAACAGGAGCCACATTCAGATCTGTGGAATTGTATTGGTGGTACAGGTAGTCTTCAACTTATGGCCACAATTGAGCCCAACATTTCTGTTGCTAAGGGAGACAGTCGTTAAGTGAGTTTTGCCCCATTTTACGATCTTTCTTCCCATAGTTGTTAAGTGAATCACTGCAGTTGATGTTAGTGACACGGTTGTTAAGTGAATCGGCCTTCCCCATTGACTTTGCTTGTCAGAAGGTCGCAAAAGGTAATCATATGACCGTGGGACACTGCAGCCGTCATAAATAGGAGTCAGTTGCCAAGCGTCTGAATTTTGATCACATGACCATGGGGATGCTGCAACAGTTGTAAGTGCAAAAAACGGTCATGTCACCTTTTTCAGCGCCATTGTAACTTCGAACAGTCACTGAATGAACTGTTGTAAGTCGAGAACTACCGTGTTTCCCCAAAAATAAGACCCAAAATAAATCCTAGCATGATTTTTCAGGATCCTCGTAATATAAGCCCTATCCCAAAAATAAGCCCGAGTTAAGATCGTCAGCCAGATGGATGCATTTAGTACTATATTTCCACAAAATAAGCCCTAATCGGTCTTTTGGAGCAAAAATTAATATAAGACCGGGTTTTCTTTTTGGGGAAACACAGTACCTGTATTGACACCTTCTTTGGGTTACTCTTTTTTTACCCAGATTCTTAAAGCAACAGGTATACATCGAGGTGCTCACCTGGACAGTGCAGCTCCCAATACAAAAGAGGCATATTCCTTCATCAGTGGTTCAGTGCTGTTTAGCCCATTAATCAAAAGTTGCAGACCACCAAGGGAAAGCAAATCTTTTGCATTATCCACCTATGAAAGATACAGATCCACATTCAGGTAAGCACTGCATTAAAGTATACATATACAGAGATAAATCAATCCATGCATTCTAGAAGTTAAATGATGAAGAGGCTTTAAAATCAAATGCAAAACCTCTTGCCTCCAATCAAATAACGCCGCTGCAACTTTGGGCCCAGCCTCTTTGCAATCTTTTATAATGTTGTGAAAGGTCACACATTCTGCCAGTATTTTTTTTAGAGAGAGAATATTCCTTGAGTAGAATCCCACCCACGGGATCTCTGGATGCAACCCTACTGTTATTTAGTTATAATCAGCCCTGGAGGGATTAATTGAAAATTCCGTTACTGTGATTAGCTTGCAAACTTCCTGTACAAACAATGTACTTACTAGAAGGAAGAAAGCTAAAGTTCGTATTTCTTTAGAATACATCCCAGGGAATCTAGTGAGTTAAATGGTATTCTAAGTAAAACTTAATTAATAAGGTTAGGGAGTTAAAAAAAAAACACTTGGGAGGCAGTAATAAGCAGATTAGAAACTTTGTCAGCCAGTACAAATGATGTGGAATGAGAATTTAGAACATTGATCGTAAAATGACTAAGCTGACATGAGATGTGATTAAGAGTAAGAGTTAATGTTAGCCTTGATGAATCGGGGAAAGCCTTTGTAAAAGAAGAATGCTGTAGTACTCAAATTCAAATCATGCACGATTCAAAATTTGAACAAATGAGTTCAGGTTCTTTATTCAGGAAGGGCGAATTCATTAACACCTGTTTCTACAGATGCAATGGTAGCTCTGTGGTTAGAATGCAGTACTGCAAGCAAACTCTGCTCACTGCCAGAAGTTCGATCCTGACCAGCTCAAGGTTGACTCAGTCTTCCATCCTTCCAAGGTCGGTAAAATGAGGACCCAGATTGTTGGGGGCAATACATTGCCATTTGTAAACAGCTCAGAAAAGCTGTAAAGCACTGTGGAGCAGTATATAAGTCTAAGTGCTATTCTACAAAAACATGTGGTCATGTAAATGTCAATTCCAGGAATGCCCCCAACAACTGCTAGTGTTTTTAATTCCCCCCCCCTACCTGATGGACATAGTACTCAAGATCGGAAAGTGCTGTGATTTTCTCCTCAAGGGTTGAAGCTGAATTGTTGAATTTGTTGATTAGTTTAAGCATAATTTCAAGGTCGGTCTCCAGCTGCAGATTGAGCTCTCTGAATTCTTCCTTTAGCTTTTCGATGGAACGGAATCTACGTCGGATGTCTTCCCGATGAGCCTAGAAAATGGGGGCAGCAAACCAAACGACTATAAGCCAAAAGTTAACATGCAGACATTCATGATTGTTTCTTCAAACAAACGCTGCTTCTTAGTTCCACATAAACAACATCTATTACTTTGTGGCCAGACACAGGAATAAATACCGTATTTTTCAGAGTATAAGACGCACCTTTCCCCCCCAAAAAAAGAGGGTGAAAATCTGGGTGCGTCTTATACTCCGAATGTAGCTCTGCCCAGCCTCTCAAAGGGAGGTTTCAGAGGCAGAAAAAAAAAGCAAGGCGCAGAGCTCACAACCAACGAACCTGTTGCTAAAATTCACCTCTGAGAACAGCTGATTGGGGGTATTCCGGGAGCACGATCCACGCCAATCAGCTTTTTTCTTATTTTCCTCCCCAAAAACTAAGGTGTGTCTTATACTCCGGTGCGTCTTATACTCCGAAAAATACGGTAAATATCCCTTAATAATTCCAATCTACTGTTTTTGTAAGATTCCTGTTCTCATTCTAGGGCTGCTTCTTTCTAGAAACTGGGATAGGGATGGGGAAAGAGAAAGAAAACAACCCTCTGGATTTTAATGAATCCATTTCTACTTAATGCCTGTTATTTCCATGCATGGGTTTTTAAATTGTTTTTTAAATGTTTTTATAAGGTTTTTTAATGGTGGTTTTTTTTTTGTATTTCTGTTGTAAGCCGCCCAGAGTCCCTCGGGAGTTGGGCGGCATAGAAATTTAAATAATAAATAAATAATAAATAAATTTCTGTTGTTTTGCTTTCTACCGGTAATAATCACCTGCTCAATGTCAACTGATATATGCACTGAACCAATGCATTCAGAAAGCAAAAAATCAGGTCCCTAGTTTGAAACATCTACATGCTAGAATGAGGAAGAGACTGAAAGTGAAAAACACATGAAAAAGACTCCGGAATGTTAGAACACAATTTAAGCCACAATGTGGTCTTTCAGCTGCTCATCTGCTACATTCTCAGGTGCTTTTTGCTGGGTGGGCAATGAGCTGATGCTCAAATGTCTTTATAAAAAAAAACTGGAATATCTGCTGCAATTGTCTAGGAACTGCCCGAGTTTGTAATTTTTTAAAAGAAATCAAAATCATTTCCATCTGAATCCTGTAAGTAAAAAATAGATGGATATACATTTTGATGAATATTAAATTAGCTTCCTTACCTGCTCTCATGCATGGATCCTCACAAAAGCATTAGAAAATAAAAGAAGAAAGGCATTTAGAAGCCAAAGACAGATTAGTTCATTAGAGCAGAGGCACATTACCCAGACTCCCTCTAAAACAGGGGTCCCCAACCTGTGGACCGCGGCCCACTAGTGGGCCATGAAGGGTTTGCAACTGGGCCATGGAAACAGCCGGCGGGCGCCCATGTGTGCATCCTCACTTGCGCGAGCAGCAGGGGAGCGTGTGCATTTAGGCTCCATTTGCGTGAGTGGCAGGCGCACGTGCATGCTGCTCGTGCAAATGGAGCTGCACGCACGCTTGCCGGCTGCTTGCGTGAACCATCCTCCCCCGCCAGTCTGCAAAGCCGGAAACGTTGGGGAACTCTGCTCTAAAAGTCATCTCCCAATTGTAATTTGCGATGTGAACACAGTGATACATCATGAACGGTGTGCCTACTGACCACATTTTATTTTCACCAGGTTCTAATTAAAATTACATTAAAAATTAAATTACAGAGAGTTTGGTTTGCTTGTTTGTTTGTGCCACCATCTTGTTTAATATACAGTATGTTCCCTGGATGTCATTCAAAAACTCAAGTGTGGGCCTCAGTCTGAAAAAAGAATGTGCATCCTTGCACTGAAAATGGAGGGTTGTTTCTCTTGCTCTTTCAGGGAAGAAAACAGACATGATAAGGAAGTAGAGATTATCGGGATTCAGCCGGACCAGACCGCATCCATTTTCTTGGTTCACATTTGTGTCATGGATTTCACTTCCTTTATCAACATTTTCCCCACTGAATTTAAGGATGTGAGTGCTAAGGGCTCAGCAGCCTTCCCATTGCTGTTTTCCTGGATTTATATCATACCTTTTCTTCTGGTGTATCCTTTGTGGTTTCTTTCATTTTAGCCAAGGCCCTTTTGAGTTCTTGCGTTGTGAATGAATTTGGGTCAATATCTATTTGGCCTAGCCTAGCATAAAAACATAAACCATAAACAATGTGTCAACAATGGAACAGATATATCCCCTTCAGAAAAGCCATCCTGACCCTATTTATTTAACTAAGCCCAAAAAAAAATGGAGGAAACAGTACATGGCACAAAGCAAGGTTTACTCATATATTGTTTTAATACCAGAGCTGTGTAAGTTTTTAAGAAAAATCTACAATCATTTAAGCTATGCTCCAAAGCCATCTGCAGAAATGGACAGAAAGTTTGTCTATGTGCTAATATCCCTGTATTGTTAATGTCCATTTTAATTTAAAAAGTCATCTAAAAGAAAGACGCAGATAATTCAAGAGCTGACTGAGTGAAAAGTATTTTCTCTGTTCAGAGTACATATCTCTGTACTCCAAATATATAGTTTCTGCAAAACTAAGGAACACTTTAAACATACAATGAATAAATCAATATACAAAAAGAAAAAGAGACAAGAAGTGGACAGGAAGACAAAAGTGAGAAAACGCATGTACAGGATTATAAAGGTGCCTTGATTAGTGTGTGATTTTTCTTTTTTTTTAATTTTGAGGCGCTCTGGTTTTTATTTTTCCACATATTCATAATGATTTGACGGTTGTTGTCCATCAGGGATTATATTGTATAAGGTAAACAACCATAGTACCTCTTTTAAAGAAAAAATTAAAAACCTGCCTATTGGAATCAATAAGCAAACCAGTTCTGAAGGGAGGGCAGAGAGCAGAAAATAGAAATTCATCAGACTATAAGCACTGACAATTTAAAAAAAAAAAACACTTGTCTTCATATGTTATCCATTGAAAGGGGACCCATGATAGAAAAGCAGTTGTGCTATTTTTCTGACTTTGCTTCCAAAATCGCAAAGGTCTCTGGTTTCATCAACCCCCTAGGTCAGAGTTAGGCTTCCCAGCTGAAGACATGGAAATTCAACACTATAATGCTGCAGGAAGACCCTTATTAAAAAGGTAGGGTCCCCAGCATGCCATCATAAACCTTTCCATATACAGGTAGTCTTCAACTTACAACAGTTCATTTAGTGACTGTTTGAAGCTACAATGGCATGGAAAAAAAGTGACTTATGACCATTTTTCACAGTTACGACGATTGCAGCATCCCCGTGGTCACATGATCAAAATTCAGACGTTTGGCAACTGACTCACATTTATGACAGTTGCAGTGTCCTGGGGTCATGTTTGTGAACTTCTGACAAGCAAAGTCAAGATTCACTTAAAAACCGGGTTACTAACTTATTAATTGCAGTGATTGGTTTAACAACGGTGGCAAGAAAGATTAGAAAATGAGGTAAAACTCACTTACCAAATGTCTCACTTAACAACAGAAATTTTGGGCTCAATTGTGGTCGTAAGTCGAGGACTGCCTGTATTTTGTAAAAATTGGCCCTTGCAAGATAATCTTTCTAATTTTTTGTAGCTCAAATAACGTATTTTTCATATTGCATTAAATTCTTAATCTCTTGGTCCTCACATTTAAATATGCTAATTAGCATAAGTATTTCTTTTCCATCAAAATGCAATCTTTATTCCAAAGGAACTAGTAATTAAGCATAATCAGTACTGATATGTTGATAGAATGGTTAGATAGATAATTTTCTAGCTATTATTTATTTAAATTCCATCTTCCAGCTTGGGTAAACAATCAAAATGGCTTACAAAAAGTTATTCCCCGATACATTATGTACCCCCTGGTTAATTTTTGAAGCCCCAAGGTTAAGAACAATACTGATTCTAATTCTGAAAGGCTATACCCCAGCCATTTATTGTACTTGTATAATACATTGCAAACACTTTTAAGATCAATCAACTTTATTAGGGAATAAGCTTTCATGAGTAGCAGCTCATGACACAAAAATGAATAGAGCAGGTTCACTATTAGACTTAGGGGATTTTAAATAAAGATAGTGGAAGCAAGAGAAAGGTGGGTGGAGAAAAACAAGCTAATGGGTTTACACAATAGCATAACTGAAAGCCACATCAATTAGCAGAAATAATGGTCTAAGAACCCATTGTCCCTATTCAAATCTTCTCTAATGGATTGCATTTTTTTTAATGCATTGTAATTTAATTGTCTCTCCTTGCATAGTGCTGATGATGTTCCTCTGTTTCACTACCGCTACCTTGAGGTCAGTGATGGAATGTCCTGGGAGGCTGAAATGTTGGGCCACTCTCTTGTTACTGTTTGAGCTACGATGTATGATTTATGTTTATTTATTCTCTTGTATATGGCTGAGCTGCGCAGTGGCTAGAGGCCTCTGACTCTTGCCTCCGACTCGGAAGGTTGAGAGTTCAATCCTAGATGTTTCTCTATCAGGGCGCAAAGAGAAAACATCTGCTGCGAACTCCGCATAGGCTTCAGGAAGGGCATCCGGCCAGCAAACGCTCAGCTCCATTCAGTCGCCCCTTCACCCCGATAAAAACGGATTAAAGGATCATAAAAAGAAAAAAATATCTTGTATATGGCTAATCTGTCCCACAGAGAATCTGGAGAAGCGTTGTTGGAAGATGACATATGTATCACACTAAAAGATAAGCACTAGCAGGACAGAGAAACTTGATCACTACTATACATCTCTGTATATATATTTATTAAACTAGATTCCAAGGTCTCCTGGATGTACCAAGACTAGTACACTAACAGTAAAGCTAAATTGAATATTTACTTTATACTGGTATTTTTTTTACCTTTGCTTTCTACTTGACTTGCATTGTGATTATATCATTCCAGTAGATCAGGAATTTATTTTACAGGGTGGGTTACAGGGGTGAAATCCAGCAGGTTCTGACAGGTTCTGGAGAACCAGTAGTGGAAATTTTGAGTAGTTCGGAGAACTGGCAAATACCACCTCTGGCTAGTCCCAGAGTGGGGTGGGAATGGAGATTTTGCAGTATCCTTCCCCTGCCACGCCCACCAATCCACACCACGCCCACCAAGCCACGCCCACAGAACCGGTAGTAAAAAAATTTGGATTTCACCACTGGTGGGTTATGTACTCTAATAGATCAAAATTTCAAACAATATCTATGAAAGACCTTCCTCTGGAAAGAAGCACCTTTCTGATAGCGTTCCCTTTCAAAGAAACAATGAAAACTAATAGAAGCTGACCTACTTCCAGTTTAAAAAGAAAAAAAAAGGTCTTTTAAATCTGTATACCTTTTACTTTTTGGAGAGTCTTTTGTGTCACTTTTTTCTTTGTAGTCATCTGGAAGCTTGGCTAATTTTTCTCCAGTCTGAAGATTTAATTGTACATGTAATCCGGCAGGAATAGCTTGACCTAAAAATAAGAAGTTAAGAGATTTCAATTTTGTCTCTTTCTGTTCCATAAATATTCAAAACCATATTCAAAAAGGGAACCAATTAAAAATTAAAGAATATTAAAGTTCCGTCATATTAGTTTAGTGTAAGGTCATCTAGCTGGAGACCCCCTGCTATGCCCTCAGATGCTGAATAATTTCCAGCACTTCTCACTTATGGACCTCTTCAGTGCAAATTCTGGGATCTGTAATTCAGCAACACTTGGAGAATCATAAGTCTGATTGCATAAGTATTTGCATAAACAGAGTAGCATATTACAAATAAATAGTGTAATATGCTACTCTACCATATTTAACCACTCCTTTTACAGAGATTACTATTATGGAACCCAGAGATCATTTGTATGCCAAATGCAGACAGAACACTATTATCAACAGTCAAAACTGTATTGATTGTCTGAATCCTTGCAACACAAAATTAGAAATCTATTTTAAAACAATATGTTTTGCTGAAGTCCTAATTTCTACTGCAGTGAACTGGGGTAATCAGAGCCTATTAATTGGAATCAAAAATTGGTCATTCACAAAATAAACTGATAATCTGACACAAGAAAAAACATGTAAAATTAGTAAAACTTTCTTAGAGCCACCCTTTCCAATGATCAGCAACTCATGAGTTTCTATACTCACAGAGCATTTATGGCAATGGGCTTTACAGGATAAAGAAACTTGGGAATAATTTCTAACAGAAAAGAATGAGAATAGCCTAGATTTTCTGTGAAACTTTCTGTCATTTATATGTTTATATTTTAAAAATTAGTCGTTTCAACATATCAATGAAGTCACTAGGAGTCAAGTTTATTCAAAGGAGACGTATAACTTTTCAAGCTGTTAACAAAAAAATCCTGCAAAACAATCTCAATGGAAGGACTGACAATGCAGATAACTGAGCCATTCAAGTAAGATGAGAAAGGAATCATATTGAGCCAATGTGTATTTTAAATACAAATGTAAAAAGTGAACAGAATTAAAATGTCATAGAGAAAATATATATTCTGTCAAAATTGCACAGCATGTGTTTCTAAACTAAGGAAATTCATAAATGAAAAGACTAAGATGTCCATTAATATAATCTGTAACTGAAGTACAGGTATTGCTCAACTTACAACCATTCATTTAGTGACTGTTCAAAGTTACAACAGCACTGGGGGAAAAAAGTGACTAATGACCATTTTTCACACTTACAACCACTGCAGCATTCCCATGATCACATGATCAAAATTTGGCCATTTGGCAACTGACTGATATTTATGGTTGCCGTGTCCCGGGGTCATGTGATCACCTTTTGCAAGCTTCTGACAAACAAAGTCAATGGGGAAGCCAGATTCACTTAACAACCATGTCGCTAACTTAACAACTGCAATGATTCACTTAACAACTGTGGCAAGAAAGGTCGTAAAACTTAACCATTGTCTGATTTAGCAACATAAATTTTGGGCTCAATTGTGGTCATAACTTGAGGACAACCTGTAATCTCGCAATTTTTCAAGCGTATCCACTAAAAGGGACATGACATTTGTTTTCAGGAAAGTTTGAAATGCACAGTCTTTTTATTTCAGAACTGAACGTGTTTATTGCATTTAAGGAAAATAATAATGAAAATACGTGACACAATAATTGGTGGTTTTTTTTTCCATTTTAGATCTTATTTAATCAACAAAGAGTAGACTGCATTTGAACAGCGTGTCTTACAATGTTAACTTTAGCTTTTGTATATAAAAATATCTTGATCATAAAATGAAATCTTTCCTTTGTCTGCATTTCATAATTTGGCAAAAAAGGTATAATCTAATTAAAGTATAACTGACTCCATTTGTAAAAAGTGCGCATTATCTATATATGGGTTTTGTTGGTTTTGAGATACTAGAGCAGCAGTTCTCAACCTGTGGGTTGCCTAAGCGCGTGCTAGCCCGCCATCTTGGTGCCACGCCCCCTTTGTCAATTCATCGCGTGCGGGGAGAGGGCAGGGAGGGGGTCGCGGCGGCGGGGAGGGGGTCACGGCATTAGGAAGGTTGAGAACCACTGTACTAGAGGAAGGAGGAAATATTAATAACTTAAGATATTCATTTTCACTTCTATTCATTACTTACTTTAATGTTTTCCCTTAAGTCATGCACTACTGACAAAAAGAGCTTCAATAATTTAGCTCCTTAAGAGGCAGTCTGATTTATTAGAACTTCCTTCCACCAATTAATCAACAGAGCCTTCGATCAACTGAGATTTGAAGGTTACTAAACCCTAGTACCTGTGGATAAGCACATAAAATAATGTAAATAACTTTTCTTCTAAGCATCCAGTATTGAGACACTGTCCTGTGAAAGGATCACTGAGTGCATTTGTATGCATGCAACCAGAGAGGACAGTTCTTCTGGCACTGCCACTCAAGGAAAGCACATAATTCACCTGAAGAATTAAATACAAAATTTGCTGATGACTACTAACCTGGATCTTTTAAAAGGGCAAAATTCATGGAAGATAGTTCTATCAAAGGCTAGTACAGACATAGCATTACCTTTAGGCTGGGGGCAACATGCCTCCCAATACCAGGTGCAGGGCAACAATGATGGAAAAGGGCTATATTCCATCTCCTATTTGTAAACACTAGCAGGCACTGGATTGTTCACTGTAAGAAATGCTGGATTAAGCTAAATCTTGGCCTAGTTCAGCTCTTCTTCCCTAACAACACTTTTGTCAGGGTTCCAAGTAACACCCCCAATGAAATAAGACTCCGAGGCTCAAACTTCCTCAATGGCATATTGGCACATCTGGGAAAACCTGCATCTGAAAGCTTCCGGTTTTCCACACCCAAAAGAAAGTTCAAGTCCCTGCCCCAGCACCCACATGTCCATCACATTGTCCAATCAGTGCACCGTCCCAACTGGAGATGTCTGCCAGGCACACCCCTCCAGGTGCAGGGCAGAGTGACCTTGACTCTCGGAGAAAGGAATGTTATTTTGGCTATATATCACTCACTCCATATAATCCCCCCTCACATTTTCCCACAGTAGAAAATGTGGCAGGCCTGAAGGCCCAACGTAAAAGATGGCCTCCAGGCCTGACAACTTTGAGCAGCAGAGTAAAGAGGGGTGTTTTAGTCCCTTTGCAAGCCTCCCTTGTGAATTATTTGCACAGCTCTAAAAATAAAACATGTTTCCATTACCTGGCCGGACAGTCTGCCACTGATTTGTTGGATAAAACACTTCCAAGTCTTCAGAATCAAAAACCTCTTCTTCCTCCTCGATCACCTCCAATTCTTCCTTGTTTTGTTCTTTTAAATCACCCTCTTCTTTTTTTGTCAAAGCAAATTCCTATATAAAAAAAGATAGGGTTACTTTTAGACCTGCATATAAAGGTAAAAGTAAAGGTTTCCCCTCTCCACTCATGTCCAACTCCTGGGGGGGGGGTTGCAGTCTCCGTTTCTTAGCCATGGGAACCAGGGTTGCCCTAAGACATTTCCGTGGTCATGTGACCAGCATGACTATACACTGAGTGGCACGGAACGCTGTTAATTTCTCACCAAATTGGTACCTATTTATCAGGCCGTATTTGCTTTTGAACTGCTAAGTAGGCAGGAGCTGGGGCAACTAACAGGAGCTCACCCCATTGTGCGGCACTTGGATCTTGAACCTGGGCTGCCAGCTTTCCAGCATGTATATTATCTTTTATTAGCAAAAATACTCTATGTATTATTACACATGCATTAGAAAAGGTCTGTTAAAAAACCAATTAAATATGTGGATAACCAACTGCACTGAAAGCACAGTGCTAAAAAGAGAAAGACTACCATCCCGCTCACCCATATTCATTCTGGCTGATGGCTTAACTTTCTTTAGTGAAACGTATTCAATATTTGTTTTTAAAAAAAAAATACTTACTGCAACTCTGTCATTCAAGCATGAAGATAAACTTGTTATAAAAAGCAGCAAGACCACCAAATTCAGCTTTGTCACAATAGAGGACCAAAAACAGCTGTGAGGCATTGCAACCTGAAATTACACAGTTGATTAATAGATCCCTGCCCATTTCCATCCGTTATTTTCATCACATTGTACAATTTTACCATATTCCACAGAAAACAAACATGACACTAAGCAGTGAATATTACTGTTCCAAAATATATATCCCAAAGCTCTGTTCCAAGGATATTGATACATGGGTAAATTTCATAAAAGTATGAATTTAATCTTATCTCAAAGAATACTCTTTAGTCAAGAGCAAATTCATGATGGAGAATACCTTTAACATAAACTTATACTATGAGTGTGCCGATTGTATACTTTAATTACATACCATATAATTAATAGGAGAGTTAACAGTGATTCAAATAAGTGGTCCTTGTATACTTTTTAAAATAATGATAAATGTGCAGAGTTTCTGTTAAAACTGCTTCTTTCCTTAATTTTGTTTTCTTTTTGAATGATACCATAGAGTCTGGATGGGAAATCCATGATTGTCCAAGTAAAAACAGATTCAGTGTCCCTTCCCACTAACTATAAGAGCAGCAACTACTCAGAATCACAAGTAAGAGACATGGGGGGGGGAGGCAGGGGGCACAGGTTCTACACACCTAGCAAAGGTGGTTCTTCCACCCTAGTTTTGTCACTTAAATAAGCATGCTCTCCCACTAGCTGCTATTAGTATTATTTTCTGCATATATGGAGACAGCAGCTTGGTAGTCACAAGGAACCCTGCAAGGATAAATGCAATAAAGAAAGCTCTGTTACTCACAAACTCAAAGAAAAGTATTGTATTTAGCACCATTCCCCTCCATCTTTCTTTGTGTCCACCTCCTTTATTCTCCTAATCTTTTTCTTTACCTCCCCTTTTTCTTTTATTCTTCCCCCACCTTTTTCTTTACCTCCCGCTACGGCAATTCCTTCGCTGAAAACTGAAATAATGGCAACAGTCTCAGTTATGCCCTTCCTTGACAGGAGTTCCTACTATTATGTGCTACCTTCTTGAAAGCCAGCCCTACTTTCCTCCTAAGAATTAAATCAGTGGGGAAGCCCACTCGGCATCCCATTTGTGGCAAGGGAAGAGAACAATTTTACTCCATCTCTGTCATCACAAAAAGGCCTTTTAAAGTCCCTGAATCACACCATTGATCACAGGAAGCTCCTGAACAGAAATGACTGCTGAGCACAACTTCTGGGTCCAAAGGAACAGTGAGAACTAGAAACCTTCACACAACAGGGTCCCCCTCCTTCCTTCATGCCGCTTTGAGTTATCAGCCTGCAACACTATCATTGTGATTTTGAGGCAATTTATGGTCATTTGTTCTGCCTTGTGAACTCTGGGGACTGTTCCTTTGCAAACTTCATCTGTATTCTGATATTTGACTGAGCTGGTTTTGCAGTGGAGGTAGTTTTGTATTATCATATCTTTGGGATTTTTTGTTGATTTTGTTTTGTTATCTTAAGCTGCTCGATTGGATAATGTTCCCAAAGTATGACGGCATATACCTAGCTAAGGATCAGGAAGGATATGCTGTTCATTTAATATTTTAGGACTATAATTATATACTGCTAAATATCTGAAAAGTGTCCCAATGTAGATTATATTTCATCCCACTACCACCTAACTGTATAATGGCAAGAATACTCTGGAGGCATATCAGAATGAGAGAAAATATGGATCAAATATTCAGCTATAAGTCTCAGTTAGTTTACAATTATAAAGCAGAAAAAAATGAGTAAATGAAGTAAATTCTGCTTAAGGTAACAAGAGGTGTATCATGCAAATCAGAACCCTTGGAGACCCCGTGAGTTTTAGCTCCCTCTTAGATACAAAGTGAGCTATGTGACCTGGGGCCAGTCACTCTCTCTCAACCCTAGGAAGGAGGCAATACCAAGCCACTTCCAAAAAACCTCACCAAGAAAACTAGTCCAGGTATCAACACAGACTTGAAGGCATACAAAAAAAATAACCCCTCCAAAACCCAGCCCATCTCAATTTTCAAAGCAATATCATTTATTTATAACTTATTTCGTTATTAATAACTTATTTCTTGTTTTAATGTTTTATATTGTTGTTGTTTTTATTAATTGTAAGCCGCCCAGAGTGACCTTGTTGAGATGGGAGGCATATTAGTTCAATAAATAAACAAACGAAATTTCTCAAGAGCAACCTCACATGTTGGTATTAATAGAAATATTAGATGATCTTTAAGGGTACCTATTATATTTAACGGTTGATTAATCCAATTCACGATCCAATATTGTACAGACCTGGCCCTTATTCAGTGTTTATCTATCCGAGAGGCTGTTCTGTTTGGGCAGCAGTGGAAGATGGGACGGGAGGCAAGTGACATGGAACCGCGGTAGTTCCTACCACGCACTTTTTGCTGTCCACACCGGCTTTCTAAAACTGGGTCAGAAACGGCCAATCCGTCCATAATCTTCAGGGTCGCATTTAAGAAAAAAATAAGCCGGTTCTACCGTGGCTTTATATTCCCGGTCCCCAAACTCCCCCCACCCTAAAGTTACATTTATTTACGCAGTAGCATTCCAGCATCCAGCCCTCATGAGCCAGCTAAAGCAGAAGAGACCGGCGACTATTCCCCTTCACTTGTATGGAGTAGTAGAGCGAATACGATACCAGTTGCACCCAAAGGTTTCCAACACAATCCCCATCAGCCACACAGAAAGCAATCGCGAGTCAAGCGCGATGGGAATTGGAGTCCAAAACATATGGACAGCAGGCAGGACGAGAGGGAAAAGATCCCCGGCAGCTTAACTGCTGACACCGCCGCTCGGTACTTGGAGGGGATGCCCGGCTGCCTCGGAAGGAGCCTGGGAATACGCACCGTGCCCACGCAGCCCTCTTTTCACCCGCCAGCCCCTACCTCTTTGCGAACCCTCTTCCAGCAGGAGTCGGACCCCCCGAGCCGGCGCTCTTCACCAATCAGGAAAACCCGCGTCACCACCGCCCCCACCCCGCGGTTCAGAGTTGTCGGACAAGAGCTCCGCCCATTCAAAGGAAGCCGCCCTCCCAACGTGGCTGTCCTGCAGGAGGTGGCATAGAGATAACAAATTTAGAGGCGCTCATCAGCTCGCAAGATATTACACTTCCTGGTCCGTTTATTGCCACTCGGCCCTATCCAGATTCTATCTCGGACTGACTCCAAAGGTCAGGAAAAAGCGTTCATTACTTTCTCATCTAATAATGGCTTTGTCAGCTTTCATTTCCCTAACTATTAAAAAAACCCTAAATTTGAACACAGGAGGCATCTCCAGCTATACAATACTGAGTCAGATAAATCACGAATTTCCAGTTTTAATAAAGAATAAAAAAAACAGTTCTAGCCAATAACTCATCCTGCAGAAACAAAGGCTCTAAATTAAGTTTTCATCTTATATCGATAGCTTGTACAGGGATATGTTCCTATTTATTATTATTAATTTGTTATCCTGCCTTTTATTAGTAGGCTGCTGATGTAATACTATTCACTTACATTGAAGAGGGAGGGTTGCTTTAAAGGAGTGAACTGTGTGAGCTCTCCATAGATTCCAATTATAGTCCAAGCTATGGACTTAATTTAAAACTTGCCTTACACTAGTATTAATATAGGCAACCTGTCGCAAGGAATCATGTAGACAAGTGGCTCTCTTCCCTATCTTTTTTTTTTTAAGTATTAAGGAAAAAAAGGAAGAACACTTCCAACATCTTTACTTCAAAAATTTCTCTGAGCTACAGATACGCCTCCTCAGTTTTTATAGAAAATATAAATGATGAGTGCCAAAGATTCATTTGCAGGCACTTCCCTTCCCCTATTTGCTTGAGAGAACAAAGGCAAAACAATATGAAGTAGCAGGGAACAAGTAGAGAATGGTAGGAAGATTCTTCACCTGTTTCCCTGAGATTTTTGTGACTGGCCACATACAAAGGCTGACCTTTGGAGCCTAGTCACTTTCTATAGCAGTGGTGGGGAACTATGACCCTTTTTATGACAGCAGCCAGGTCTTGTTCAGAAAATTCCAAATCAAGCCCCAAATTCTGGTTCTTTCTACACTTAGGTGATCTCTGGCTATATGAATCTAATTTTATTAATCAGGAGACTATAATGTCAAAATAACCAAGATATTGAGATGTGGAAATACTGCTGATTCTCTGCAATGACATGTTAGCAAATGCTTCTACAGAATTTATCCTTAATTTGGCATGATTGCTTCTTTTTTTTATAAGAACCAAACCACAGTTATCTGCCAGGCTATTTAAATTACAACATAATAGCTGAGTTGCAAGACAACTCAGAAATAAATGAAATGGAAGCATAGCTGCATAGCATGATGTAACAATCTGAATCTAATTAGGCAGTGGTAGTTTTCTGTGGCTAATCATGGTTTCATTCAATTAACCAATTAATTGATCTTACCTCCCACACTAAACCTTATATAAATGTATGGGCTAGGTTCTCCAATATTCTATTGTAAAAAGTATCTAGCTAGCTTGTATCTGGGTATTCTGTGGGAAAGGGAATAGTTTGTCCAGACTAAAGCCACTTAACTGTCTTTTAACATATTTCATAGAATCATAGGGTTTTCTAGTCCAACTCCCTGCCCAAGGCAGGAATCCTTATACCATTCCAGACAAATGACTGTCCAATCTTTTCTTGAAAATGTCCAGTGGTGAAGCACCCACAACTCCAAGGGAGGCAAGCTGTTTTACTGTGTCAGAAGTAAAATCTGGTTGGGTTCTTATTCCAGGCTGGGAGAAAGACACAGGAGAAATGAATTGAAGGCAGGCCACAATTGGAAAGGAGGTCTCCATTTATTTGGTAGCCAGAAACAACAGTGACAGCAGCATGTTAATGGGATGGCTGACAAATTGGGGTTGAGAGTGGATGGGTTTTTATACAATTTTGTGGGGTTTGTGATTGAGATGCCTGTTCATGTGCAAGAATATGCCCTTTGATATTTTAATGGCTGTTGCCAGATTCCTATGGGGTCGTGTAGGGATCATGACTGGCTCTACAGGCAAAAGGGGAAATGCAAATCCTATGTGTTTTGTTTGTCTGAGCTAATCTTGTCAGTTTCAGCTCCTTGCCTATTTTGCTACTTATTTGGAGCTTCTGGCTGCCCTTTGTTTATGAATAGAGTGGCCTGGCTTTATGAATGAATACAAAATATCTATTCACAAAGCCTAGTCTCTTCAGGCTTCTGTTTGAGACTGTTTTTCTATAGCAGAAAGACTGAGGCTTTCTGCCTTTGTTAAGATTTTTCTCCCCTTAGGAATAGCAAAAGCACTTAGACTTATATACCGCTTTACAGTGCTTTACAGCACTCTCTAAGCGGTTCACAGAGTCAGCATATTGCCCCCAACAATCTGGGTCCTCATTTTACCCACCTCGGAAGGATGGAAGGCTGAGTCAACCTTGAGCCGGTGAGATTTGAACCGCTGAACTGCTGAACAGTCAGCTGAAGTAGCCTGCAGTACTGCACTCTAACCACTGCGCCACCTCGGCCCCTTCTCCTTTAGAGGAAATATTCTGCCTCTTTTAATATTCTGTAGAATATTTTATTCTGGGGCGGGGAGGGCTAATCATTAATCATTCTGTCAGGAAATTCCTCCTCAGTTCCAGATTGAATTTCCCTCTAACAAGCTTCCACCCACTGTTTTTTGGTCTGCCCTCAGGTGCTATGAAAAATAAATCAACCACCTCTTCCCTGTGTTACTCTCTTGATTGCTGTTCTTCCAGCACTAAAAACGAATTTATAAAGAGCCACTTTGATGTAGTTAAGGCATGAGGCTAGAAACAGGGAGACTCTGAGATCTAGTCCTGCCTTTGATACAAAGCCTGATGACTTTGGGTTAGTCACTTTCTCTAAGCCCAAGGAAGGAGGCAAAGACAAATCACTTCTTAAAAATTTTGCGAAGAAAACTTGACAAGGCAGTCTCCAAAAATCAGACACAACTGGATAGAGGGGGGGGGAAAACTAGTTCATAATCTACAATAGTTGGGTTGAAATCTCATGTTAAGCCAACATCATATGAACAAATTAATTTTTTTTAATTGATGTGAAAGTGTGAAGCCACAGAATACGTTTAGGATTGATCATGGCTACTGCCACTGACTTCTAGGCTGTGTGGACTGAACCATGTTGAATTCAACATGGTTTATTAAATGAAGCCAATTGTCTGGATTCTTAGAACATAAGTGAACTGTGTATTGTTGGATTTTCACAGGGCACTGAGTTTCAATCATATTTAAGTTTAGCTTATTTTTGTAAAAGCAGGCTTATTGCATACATGTACCCGATGCTAATTTGAAGTGGGGGGGGGAGGGAAATGGTTTTAGTGCCAGTAGAGAAAACTTCCTCTCCAGCTCGTGGGGGGGGGGGACACAAAAAGATTTGAAGGGGGGGAAAAAAAATCAAAGCTCAGCTTCTCGCGATAGATGCTGGGCAACAGAATGAGCGCGTTCTCTCGCGAGAACCCCATTCGCAGAAAATTCGAGGTCCTGAGGCCAGACGGCGCATGCGTTGGTTAGATTAGCGGTCCAATGCGAGCGGTGTGGGAGTGAGACCTACGCAGCTTCGTTTTGGGATTTTTCCCCCCCCTGGTCCTTTTTTTTTCCCAGGTTTTATTTGCGGTAGCGATGGCAAAATAAGCGAACGACTCCTTTTCTTGCTGAGGTAGGAGTGGTGTAGCTGGGTGGTGTCGATTCTTGTTAGGCCGCGAAGGCTTCCTTTGCTACGCCGTTTGGCCTGAACCGTTGGCAACTTGGAAGGGAGGAGGGGCGCGTGCTGCTCTACCGTGCTCGTGCGCATGCGTGGAGGGAAGAGGGAGAAGCCCTGCCCGCCGGAAAATGGTCGTGCGCGCCCTCTGAGAAAAATAGGCCCGGTGCCGAAGCCTGAGGTGTGGTCGTGCGCATGCGCGGGTCTCGGAAGCAAAAGAAGCGTTTTTGAGTCGAGGTTTATACGACCTTTTTGTTCTTTGTTACGTAGGCCGCCTTCTCTTGGAGTAGTTAACTGATTTGTATCTTGTATCTTTATCTTTTGTTCCTGGGCGAAGATAGTGTTCCTTAATGTTTTTCGATCTGGCGACGATCAAATAAGGTCTGTGTGTATTTGCTCAGAAGTAAATTTCGTTTGCATTCAGGGATGCTGATTACCAAATGCATTGAGTATTTAATAGTGTTTTACTCATTTGAACTATAGGCGCTTGGTGTAACGCATGATATTTTTCAATCGTAACTGCAAAATTTGAACCCAAGTTTACTGATCGCCATTTTAAGACCATAAATCGTATATTTGTCGTCTGCTACTGAGAGGGTTGGATTTGATCGATTTCTAATTGAATGCAAAAGGAGGTGCTTTTTTTTAAATTATATAGAAAACTAACTTACTTCCGCCCGTGCTAAGGTGGAAAGTTGCTCTTGATCGGTATCTTTTGTGGGTGATGGTTTATGTATATGAAACACAACTGCGAGTTTGAAGTTTTTAAACACAACTTGAATCTTAAGACTTGGTTGTAGGGAGGGTGAGTGAGTCCCTATTCTTTTAAGATTCCAGAGTTGTGCTAATTGTACAAGCCTCATGGTGATCGAAAGCCCTTGATTAGTTCATCAAACGCAAAAAAAAATGCTATTGCAGCCTACATTTAATCAGGATTTGATATTGGAGGTGTATTGAGACTAGTAACAGCCATGTTTTCCATGGTACTTTCTATAAAATTATGCAAAAGTGAAATGTTTAAAGAATAGAATTAGAATGTTCGTCAGAAATGGTTAATTTATATGATTACAAACTTTTTTTGTTCAACACATGTCACACACAGTATAAGAGGTGGAACATTTGAATTGGGAATCTTTATCTACAAAACTTTCTGTTGCCCCAAATTAATGGGGCAAAGTCTGTCTTCTCCCTCTCAGTATAGCCATATTAATCTATAACATTGTTTCAGAAATGTTTAATTTCTGAATTAAATTGATGAATAGTTTAATGAACTTAGAATTGAATAATGAATGTCTTTACCTTGCTTGCAAACTCTTATTTTGCTGTAATTGTAGGCTTATCTCTACTTTTCTCCCTAGGCTGGCATCCTTGGGGTAATATAATTCACTGTTGGTGGATATTTAGAATTATTCTCCAGTTTTGTTCATTCCTGAAATTATGTGTAATGACATAAACAGTTGGTATACCTTTGTAAAAAAAAAAATGCAGCTCTTCACATAAATGACCCATGAATCTATATATATAAAAGCGAAAACCACTCACACATTAATCATGAAATCTCCAGAACCGTAAAGCCTACAAACTTGAAATTTGCCACGTATGTTCCTCTTGGCTTCTAGGTGCTCACTAAGAAAGGATTTTTCAAAATGACCATCGCAGCATGAGTATTTCTTATATTAATATTAACAAGCTCTGATGCTAAGGAGTTCTACTCCACTCTCCCCACCTGAAAAGAAATCTGATTCAAATGCAAAACACAAGCAGATGAGTTTCAGTTTCGCTTTGGCTTTCACAGCAGCAAGCAGCTTTACTACACACACAAACTTCTTCCTGTCTCCTTCTTGCTCACACAGCAAATACTGTTTGAGTTTCCAAACACCCCTCAACTCTCTCACACACTAACAGGATGCTAGCCAGATGAATACCAATGGATGCTGGTAGGCAGAGACAGACTTGTGGCACGCGTGCCATAGGTTCGCCATCACGGGTCTATGCTATGCAATTTATTAGCCTGGCTACATAGACAAAACAGCCACAGTTGTTGCTGGGATTAAAGGGCTTAAGCCCATCTATTTCATTGTCGTTACACTTACAATAATGTCTTCATCTGTAACAGAAACTTAGCTTACCATTTCTAACAAAATAATACAGTCCCTTTTTTAACTACTCATTAATTTTCAAACTTTAACTCTCAATTTATCAAGCCCCATCACATAGTTTCGTAGCGAAGCACGGGTATCAGCTAGTACCCTATATAGCAGTGACGGCTAACCTTTTCAGCACTGAGTGCCGAAACACGAGCACGTGCGTGCCGGAACCGGGAAGAGAGTAGCTGGCCGGTGTGCATGCAGGCGGTGGCCAGCTGCTCTTCCAGGTTCCTATGCGCTCTGGACAGCTGATCTCTTCCAGGTTCCAGCACGCGACAGAACACAAGAGCAGCTGGCCACCGCGCACATGCCCACAGAGAGGGCTCTGCGTGCCACCTCTGGCATATGTGCTATAGGTTCGCCATCACGGCTATATAGTAATTAAAAAACTTTGAGTTGAATGTTAATGCAGGATTGCCTAGCTGTTTTTTTTAAAAAAATTCCTTGAAGACTAAACTCTTTTATGAAACATAGCTGTTATAAGGATAAGAAACAAGTTTAGACGAAGGAAAAGATTATCAGTAACCTAGTTTCTCAAGTCTGAACCCTGGGATATTGCACTTGGATCTTAGAAATTCTTAAAACAGTTTAAATTCATACTCATGTCTAATAAAGGCTGCTTTTTAAGATTAAAATATTAGAAAATTTGCTCAAAAAAATTGATCAAATCAGTCTAGTCTTAACATTTTTCATATAGTTACTTAGATGCAACTTAGAAGCTCAGATGCAGGAAATCAATGGCCTATTTATTCAGCTGTCTTTCTTTAGCACTTGTGATTCGCAAGGTACTGTACTATATTACAGTAGTCACTTATAGCCTTCCATTTGTTGAGTTTTTCTGCACTTAGTTTCAGGGATGACTCAATTCTAACTAAATGAGAAAGGAAGTACAGTAATACTTAATGGTCCAAATTTCTATAATTGCTTCTTGTAATGGAATTGCTCTCATTCAATCAGCTTTTTTGCTGCTGCTGTAATTTTTCTGAGATGCAGTGAACAGAGTTCTACAAAGTGGCTGGATTTATGCATTGTGCTAAGTTGTAAAGTATGGTTTTTAATGCACACATCTAGGTTATGGCTTAGCCTGATTATGGGAATGTAACCAATATTCCAAGAATGTCATGACCACAGTTAGATTTATATAAGACAATTTTTATATTATGACTGATGTCACTCTACTTTGTAAAGTTCTGTCGAATGAAATTCACTTATTTTATATTAGCTACATAACAGTTGATGTTTTGTGAGCATGCTACATCTACCACAACTCTCATATTTTTCTTGATTAGTCATTATTCGTTCAGATCCTATTAAAGTATACTTGGGGTTCTGATTTCTTCTTGTTCCAATGTGGAATGCTTTACATTTATATTAAATTGCAGTTCCCATTTTAAAGTCCATTCACCAACTTTAGACAGCTTATTTTGCTGCTTTTCTCAATCCCTTCTTTCCTTTTTCTTGAATAATCGGGAAATCTGACTAACTCATGCCCAATTCCATCATAGAAGTAAGTTACATATTAAGGAAATCCAGTTTCTTCCCTTTGTGAAAAGTATCCCTTTAATTCTACTCTATTTCCTGATCTTTAACCAGTTATCAGATAGTGGAAGAATGTGATAAAATATTTCTCCATGAATTTTTTATAAGCTACTTTGAAAAAGTTTTAAAGAAGTAGTGGCATATAGATTTCTTGAATCATGATCATAGACAGTCTTCAACTTTATGACCTTTTATTTTAATGACAATTCAAAGTTATGATGGCCTTGTAAAATGACTTACAACCTGTATTCATGCTTACAACCATCACTCTTGGCCATGTGATTACAACTGGAGCACTTGGCAACATTCATATTTATGACTAGTTCATCATTGTGTCACATAATTGCAACTTGCCAACTTTTGCCAATTTCCAGCAAAAATTCCATTGGGGAAAATGAACTTACTTAATGATTGTGTGGTTCACTTAACCATGTTTATTTGGTTAATGATTGCTGTAAAAAATGGTAAAGTTGACTGACTCAGTTTACAATTGCAACAGCTTATCATAATTGGGACCAGAATTTCCATCATAAGTCGATGATTTAGCTGCATTTACATTCCTTACAAAAATTTAAAGCTTGAAAAATGACCTATTCTTAGAGAAGCCCCATTTTATTGAAAGCTCTTTATGCAGTATATTCTTGATGTTTCTTTAATATTTCATCACTAACATCTGCTATGTAATTTTAACTGATCTGTAACTGCTTGTAACTTTCTTCTCATACTTTCCCTGGATCCACTGTTAAAATTTGAAAAAAATGCACATTTTCTAGTTGTTGAATACAGATACCAAGTTGGGGAATAAGTTATATGTTTTCTGAATCTGCAGTTGCATATGCAGTTATTCAGTGGCTAGTTTTAATTCATCAGTTACATTTTATTTTAGTTTAATTTCTCCTATTTAAAAGTTCAGTTCAACATGACTATTTGCATATTCACTGCAAACACAAGAATGCAACTGATCTTCCCTTAATTTCCTTATTCCTTTTTAATACATTTGTAATGGTTCATCAAATATTTTTGAAAATATTCTTACCGCTGGTCATTGTGTCTTCCCCCATATGATCATCAAAGGGATGTTAATTAGGGGCTATCTTTTTGTTTGCTTTTGTAAGTTTATGCCCCTTTCTATTCTCATTTGTGCAAACATTAGCTTTCTCTTCTAATTTCCTCAATTTTTATTGTCCATTTAAATTCTTCCATTTTTTTGGATTTGTTTCCTCTTCTGTCATTCAGATGTGCTTTGTAGCTAATTCATTATCTTGTAGTTTACAACTGAAAGTTGTTTCATTTAGTTTGGAGAAGTTGGACACTCACTTCTCCATTTCAAGTTGCTGACAAGAAAGGGCTCTGGTCTTTGACTGTAATAAACCATGACATGACATGGAGGCTGGCATAGGAAGGCCAGTATACAATTTGTTGCTATTGAATGGTTCATCCAATCTAAAGCTTTTACTGCCAACTACTCTGAGAAGGATTTTTGAAGAAAAAACACCCTTTGGTGCTTGTATTTGGATTATCAATGTTATTTCATGAAGCTTGTATCTTAGAATATAAAGTGTAAATATTCTGCAGCCTGCCTCATGGCAGATTATGGAATATATCATTAGACATTCATTATTTGAATTGAACGGTAACTGAGAAGTCGTGTTCGTTGGTTTATCTAGTTTTGCTACATGTTGCAGAAATCCAACTGAAGGCATTTCCTCTTCAGTGACTGCTTTGTGCATGTATTCCATTCCAGAGGTCACCCCTGCTAAAGAGATTTGCATACATTGTAGGGCTGTGCAGTGGTTTGGAACTGAATCTAAAAAGGTGCTTTAAAACATATGAGGTAGTGGATATGCAGCTCCATAAAGATGATTTGTCTTCCTTGGAACACATGGGTCATTTTTGCTCATTTTCTTCTAGGAATCGCTATTCAAGAGAATATCAGTTCTTTTCAAAGAAAAGTTTATTGTACAATTGTAATTGCTTCTCCAGTGTGCTGAGTAGAGAATCCAAGGAATGGGTTAACTCTGCTCTTCTGCTCGGAGACTGAGTCAGTCAAACTTTGGTCACGCCTCCTTTGCCCAAAATTACTATGACCTCAGAAAGGATGCTTTACCTCCTGCCCATTGCAAAACATTATGCGTGCATGCTCACGGTTCTGTGATCATGATCTGGGTGCTTGGCACACTTGTTGGCAACTTGTTTTCACTTACAACCAGTTTTGTTTATTTGTTAAATTTATTTGCTGCCCATCTTGCCTTGGGACTTATTATTTTTACAAATAATTCAATGCAGCAAATATATCCAACACACCTTCCTTCCTCCCCCTATTTTCCCCAAAACAAGCAACCCTTTGAGGTGAACTGGGCAGAGAGAGTGACTGGCCCATGATCACCCAGCTGGCTTTCATGGTGAAGGCGGGATTTGAACTCACTCTTGAGATAGCCCAATGCCTTAACCACTAGACCAAACTGGGTCTAAGCATTAACCACTAGACTAGACCAAACTGGCTCTCATTAAACCAGTTGCTGAGTGTCCTGAGATCATATGATTGCCATTTGCAATCTTCTCTACCAACTTCCCAAGAAAGTCAATGGGGAAGCTGGCAGGGAAGGTTGGTAACTGCCAATTGCCAAGAGGACTCCCTCTGATGTTTGGGGGGCGGGGTGGCTGAAATCCTCCACAGGCAGCTCTTTCACTTAACTGTATACTTAACCATAACTGGAAGTGCAAGGATTGTGGTGATTAAGTGAAGCAGTGGCATAATATCTTAATTGCTTTGCTCAGCGACTGTGATTTCAATCCCAATTAGGGTAAATTGAGGAGTACCTTATAGTTTATATAAAAAGCTTATAGATAGCTAGGTGTGGATCTGAAATCCTGGAATGAGTATGGAAATCCAATAGGGATTATTATAACGCTACATCCATGCCAATCTTGGCTCTAAAGCATCTGTAGCAGTAGAATGCAAAGTGTTTTCCATTCACGTTGCACAACTGAACTTGGTAACACTATTACTTTTCCTGCTAACTTCTCTTTGGATATAGTTTTTATATGCTTGACTTGAATAAGGCAGCGGTTTTCAATCTGGTCCCGCAGACCCCTGGGGGGCTGTGATGTCATCATAAGGGATCCGCGAAGGCCTAAAGAAATATTATGATTTAAATCTTGAGTTAAGTCTTGGTGGTCCATGGCCACAAAAGGTATTTAAAGGGGATCCGTGGTGAAGAAAAGATTGAGAACCACTGGAATAGGGAATTTCTTTCGAAACTAAAAACTATTTGCCTGATTTTATTTAGTTAACCTTGGTATAAGCAACACTAAAAAAAATCTTGAATGCAGTACACATAAATTTCTATACTAGGCAATATCATTTTTATTGTTTAAATCAAGTAGCCTATTCAATAATTGAATGCTCCCATATTTCCATAAATTATTCTTCTTTGACAGGCCTCTGCCTGTTTTGCAAATCGGTTCTCAAATCTTTGGTTGAACTTCAGCATTACATGAATGAACATCTCTGTGTGTATTATGAAACTTTCTTTACCGTTACCCATTATGCCTCATGTTGTGCTAGGTTGGGGGAACTCTAGGGAGTTAGGGAGAGAATAATTGCCTCTCCCACTTACATGAGTGGAATAACTTCTGCTCACAGAAAAATACAATTTCTTTCCATTTTCTGTGCTGACTTTTTATCTCAGGCCCTCGTAAAAGTCCAGTAATACGTTTTGTTTGTTTCTAAATAGGCCTTTAGAAATATCTAGTAATATACAGGGCTATATCTTATAGGTAGAAAATCCTATTTCTCTATTTTCACTCCGGTTTCTACTTGAGGCAAAATGGAAAATATTCTGAGTCTTAATTGGCAATGGTAAAATAATTCTTAAACTTGGCATATTGACTTTTAGTTTCTTTATATGCCTCATCATATACTTAAGTCAGTATAATTCTTACAATCTTTTATGGAGACTGATTACTTTACATATCCTACTTTTTTCCAGTTCCTCATACTGTTTCACCCTATTGAACCATAGCGAAGTAAAATTATCCCGATTTGGGGAATGTTGCTATTGTCATTTTTCTCCCTCACCAACCTATTGGGGTATCCCCTTTGAGTATTCCATTTTTAAGACTTCTCTGATATCTCCTTTTTTCTTTGTAGGTTTACATCGATTTCATATAAGCCTGGGCAGTTGCAGCTTGTGTGGAAACCAGGCTATGCAGTGAAACCATCTGCTGGGCAGCCCAACTCTGTCAGGAGGTACTCTTCAGATGCTCCTGGATCTGACAATTGTCCAAATCCTTCAAAAATTGACTAAAATCAGAGGTGTAGTTATATGTGTGTTTTAAGTAATATAACCAACCTTATAAAATTGATGGATTTTTTAAAAAAAAAATCAATTCAAAGGATATTTTATCTTGAACTCTTGAAACACACAAATAGTAAAGGTCTTTTCTAAAAAGATGATCATTGAGTCAAACTGAAACCTATTTTTCAACCAAAAATTGCTTATACTATGCCTTTGTGTTTAAAGATTTCATCCCTGTATTCTCTTACCATCAATACTTTAAATTTGTGCTTAACTTTTGATCACTACTAAAAAAAAGAAACAAAATTAATAAAAGTAGATACCTTTCTTGATTACTATGCCCCTTTAATCCAAAACAACAAGAAAAAAAATTGAAATTAGGATATTGCCCCAATGCAAAAGTTTAGCAGTTCACTGTACCTATTAGGTCTTAATTTGAGTCAACCTTCTTATGCTACATCGTAGCACCTATTTCTCTAATGTCAAGACTCTGCTTAGGAAATTTTGCACTAGCAGACTACTGGAAATATCTGTATAGAGGCTTTTCTCATCACCAATCTCCTCTCTTTGACTATTTAAGAATTAGGAACTCTGATCAATTAATGCTACTTATTATCTTTGTCAGTGACAAGATGTCAGATGGAGTCAGAAAAATTAACTCAAATGACTATTAAAGAGTAAATGTTCCATTAACCTTTACATTGTAGATGTAGCTGGAAAGATGAGCAGTTCCTCTGCTGCTCCTAGGAAGTTTCTAGCTACATAGTCCATACATGCACTGAAAAAAGATCACCAGGCTTTCTACTGGTCTTTAAAAAGGCTAGACTCATCTGCTAGGGTTTTGGCACCTGCTAATTTGGGAGCAATTTATTTGCCCTAAGCAAGTGGTTAAACTTTAAAATATTTTTCAAATATTTTAAATAATTCTTATTCCTAAACTGGTCAATATTACTTAGTATGCGATTCCAACATTGTACCCAGACTGGTTAAAACTTTTATTTTGTTTAGGAATTCTTATGTTCAGTCAAGTGTCATAGATTATATTTGTCACTTGACATTTGTCCATTCCTTCTTTTCTATGTCCATCGACATCTGCTCTCTGCTTGCAATATTTTGACTATTCTTCTGTATTACAGTTGTATTAGTACTTTTCAATTTACTCCCCACATCCATTTACCTTAACAAAAAATAACTGGGTATTAGTAAAACATCTTTTTACAATAGCTACCTATTGTACCCTGCATCTGTTTTATCCAACAATAAACAATTGCTTCTAGCAGCATTTTAATGCTATATTTTTAAGTAGTCCATGTAATACTTCTTTGCATGTCATATAATTGTCTGTATTTATATGACTTAGCAACTTGCTACAGTAGGTGTTACTATCAAAATTTGTTGGTTACATTAAATATCTATTCGCTTACCAATAAAACTTGGTAAATGTTTTGTACACTTTGTAAGTATTTGCCTAATGTATTCTTTCCTTGCTAAATGAGACAATAATTGCAAAATATGTTCACTTGAAATGTCATTATCCTCCACTCTGTTTCTGGCCTTTCCTCAGACTATTGTTCTGTAGCAAGAATGGGTGTTACAATTTTAGAGTTAAGTGAGATTTTCAAAAGTGTTTGAAGTACAATGAGGCCTCAGTTGCTTTGGGGGAATTCATAAAATTAGCATTCTGAGATACTTTAGAAAATTCTCATGAACTCTTCTTCAAAAGCCATTGTTGAAACAAATGGGCTTTTGATACTTACTGTTGGTATAGGAACAACAGCATAAATAAAAGCCTACTAAATGCAAAGTACTAGCTATGTATTATGGAGTTCTAGAAGATAACAATGCATATCCTTCAACAGTTAGGTTTATTAGAATAGTGCAGATAATTTCTCTTCTTCAAACAAAACTTCGGTCTCACAATCAGGTGTCAGTGAAGTCTGAGCCTGATTTGAGTTTATGTAGCATAGGCTATTAGTTTATGTTTGAGACTGTCTTTGGAGCTCCCAAAGCCTAATATTCTTTCAGAAGTCTCAAATCAGTTACTCAAATTTTGAACAAAAATTACTTGGTCTTATTAAGGTTCATTAAGTACTCAGCTATTCTTAATGTTTCATCTTTCACCAATGTTATAAGTCATAGTTTTTAACAAATGTGAATTATATTTCTTGGTTCCATAGCTGGTATACTGTGGTCTTTTTTCCTGGAATCTAAAGCAGTTAAGATGTATGCACCCTGCAATTTAAATATGAATGCTTTTGAAAATAAGTATATTTACTGGCAAAATTTGGTGCTTATTGTGGGGGAGGGGATTCAATTTCTTATCAGAAGATTAATGATCCAATTTTTGAGGTTACATAGGGAAATCCATGCAAGATCTTAAATTGTTTTTAGATCAACATGATGCATACATTTTAAAACTGCATCTGCATAAAGGATTTTATGACTAAAACTGCTTGTTTTTCTACAGACTTGTTTGGTGTTTCTCAGCTTGAAGAAGATCTACGATCATTATTGATCCCTTTCTTGGCGTAAAATTATTGAAGTGACGTTTGCCTAGCTTTCTAGAGTGAGCTTTCTTTTCAGACATCTCTAAAGTTTGATTCATAATAGACAAGCTTATAGTTCAGCAATGTCCAAGTCATTCCACCAGGCATCTCTAAATAGGGATTCCCAAGGTCATGGACGTGACCTCTCTGCAGGAATAGGCCTTCTTGCTGCTGCTACCCAATCTTTAAATGTGCCAGCATCTCTTGGAAGGATGAACCAGGGTACTGCACGCCTTGCTAGCTTAATGAATCTTGGAATGAGTTCTTCATTGAATCAACAAGGATCTCATAGTGCACTGTCTTCTGCTAGTGCATCTTCCCATGCCTTACAGTCTATATTTAACATTGGAAGTAGAGGCCCACTCTCTCTGCCTTCTCAGCACCGTGGAGATGCAGAGCAGGCCACTAATATTCTGGCCAGCCTTGGCCTGTCTACTAGAGACTTAGATGAACTGAGTCGTTATCCTGAGGACAAGATCACTCCTGAAAACTTGCCTCAAATACTTCTGCAACTTAAAAGAAGGAGAGCTGAAGAAGGTCCTTCACTGAGTTATGGTAGAGATGGCAGATCAGTTGCACGGGAGCCGCCATACAGAGTTCCTAGGGATGATTGGGAAGAGAAAAGGCATTTTAGAAGAGATAGCTTTGACGATGGTGGTTCTAGTCTCAACCGAGTGGTTGATTATGATCATGGAAGTCGTTCTCAAGAATCTGTATATTATGACAGAATGGATTATGAAGATGACAGATTAAGAGATGGAGAAAGGTGTAGGGATGACTCTTATTATGGCGAAACTTCGCATAAATATCGTAAATTTGACAGTGAGTATGACAGACTGAGTCGTGCCCCTGAGAGATCTCTCTTTGAGAAAAAAAGAGGTGCTCCACCAGATAGCAATGTTGAAGACTTCCATGGACTCTTACCGAAGGGCTATCCCCATCTGTGCTCTATCTGTGATATGCCTGTTCATTCTAATAAGGTGAGTTCAGCATCAGATGCTTGTTTTTCTTTACTTTGTAGTCCCTATTGCTTGTTTCTTTGCCTCAATTTCTGTGTTCTAAATACTTATACAAAGGTCTCAAAAGAATTTTAAGTGACAAAGCCACTTAATTTCGGGGCATCATTAGCAAATCATGAAACCAGGACTTTAATATATTGTTTCACCTATATTGCTTAAATCCAAGCCATCTAGTCTACTTATATTTTGCATCTACATAATCTCTCTACTTGGTTTGGGGTAGCTTTTCATTTTGTTTTGCAGTTATTCAGAGGCTAGATTCAACATTTCTTCCCATCTGTCTTGATTGCTAATTGGTTCTGGTTAAGATACTGTCCTTGCACATTCAGTTTTTTTCTTCTTGTCCATAGCCTGAGAAAATACTTTAATGGAGGGTCCTGGAACAAATTTGTAGGGTGATAGCATTTTTAAACTAATTCATTCTTTTTAAAATTCACTTTAAAAACTATTTTCATGCTATGGCTGAAACTTCTCATTTTTTCCTTCCTTTTCACAACCTTCTTATATACTTTAGGCTCACTTTTTATTACACATATTGCATCTATCCCTTTTTAGAAAAGTAAACAGATTACTGCTGTACAGTATATCATGTTCTTATTGGCAGTGTCTGTTTAGAATAGATCTTTTAAAAAGTTTTGATCAAACATAGTTCTTATGTTTAGAATGTAGGTCTGAAACCAAACAGCAAGTGTGGCTTATTCATATTTCCTAATTGTTTTACAAACGGGTCCTCTGTTAGTTTGGCAATGGGAAACTAAAGCTGAATATTATTACTGTTATTACATTTTTTCTTTTCAAAGCATATTGTCAGAAATCCAGGTAAGAGTGCACATTGGGTGCTTAAAATGATTTCCTTGGGTATTACTAACACTTTCTTCACTGTTGTCCTTCCTCTTGAAAAAAAATACCTTGGTGTATGCAAAATCGTTTTCAGATTAGTGAAAAACGAAATATTGTCTGTTCATCTGAAAATTCTCCACTTGATTCTTCTACATCTGAAACTTTTTTTTCTTACCTTAATACAATATCTTTGCGAATCTCTGTGATCACCTTATGTTTTAGTAATATAGAGGAGTTGTTACCAACCTTAATTGTACTTGTGCCAGATGTAGCTTTCTCTGCTGACGCAGACTGATCAGTTTCACACATTTTGGCCCACAGTTCAAAGCCCATTTTACTTGAACAATACTGTTCTGTGCAAGGCAAGATCTCTGATCTACACACTGCCTTGCAAGTTAATGCATTATTGGCTGTATCCCATGAAGCAGGATGCACATCATCCCAACCAAATGTGTATGCAGTCTGTTGTGACACACTTGGGATCTTACTCTTTTTTTGTGTGCTTTACATAGTGTTGCTTATCCCATAAGGAAATACCATGATGGGCGTGTGCATGCATAAATACCATTGAGGTCAATCTCAAATTCACCAGGTTTCTAAAAATCAGTTATATAAAACACTAGCAATAAGACAGTTCATAATAATGGTGATTATATAGTTGTCTCCTGCACTAAAATCCTGTTGTATTGCTCTAAATAGAATCTCTTGCTTCCTTCAGTTTATTAAAATGTCACTTTACTTGGAGTATTAAGTATGCTGACTTGATACGTTCAGCATTTTCAACTATTAATTTTTGGCTGAAGTTTAAAACTTTTACAGTTTTGATTAAAACAAACATCTTAATTGAAAGATGTCATTATAGCTTGTAAGAGAAAAGACCCAGCTGAAAAAAGGTGATTCTGTAAACAGCTAAAAAAAAAAACCCCTATATAATTCACATGCAATTGAAAGAAAAAACATCTAGTCTTTTTTCTCTCTCCTTAAATATTTCTAGTGCAGTTTCAGATTGAAACAAGCTTTGCAAGGAACATAATAAATTATTGAAAGAATTATACAAAATTATTATCTTCACGGTGTTGTTTACTGTAATTTGAGGTTTTTATTAAGAAAATATCAAAGGCATATTGATATTTCCCCATTATCAAGGACAACCTTTCCTGACTATTAATGAATTTCAAAACCAGTAGCCAGGGTGGTTAAAAATACGTTTCTTGTAATGTTAACCAGATAATGTCATCTTTGTGTTGGTTTAATGACAGTATTTTTAAATTGTATATTTACTATGCTTGGATACCTCGCAAGCATTTATAGTCTAGCCATATCAATTTTCCCTTCTGTTCTGATATTTTAAGGATTCTAGATGTATAATACCTTTGCCCTGTAAAAATATGATTAGAAACAAGGAACTGATTAATCTGTTCAACATTTTAGAAGATTTGATTTTGGAAGCATCCCACCTGTTGGCTCAATGTATGTGATCCAAAAATATTAGAGCAGCCCAGCAAAGACTTTATTGAAAGATAATTTCTGATTCATAATACTAGACTCCATTTTAACCATAGTAATATAGTTTGACAATAAAAATAAAATTAATATTTGGTTCTAAAATTATTCATTCAGCTCTACTTAATATACTGAATATTTTGAGTCAGTCAAGGTAAGTGTAATTCATAACAGTTACTTTAGAGCTATAAAAGAGGCTTTAAAACTAATAAAAGAGAATTATTTGTAGTTCAGGTTTGAAATGAGGGATCCTTGGTGCTCTCTGAGCTTGGTTGTTTTCTTGCAGGCTTTTCATTACCCAGACTAGGTAACATCATCAGTGCTAGTACTAGTGCTCAAAGAGTACCAAGGATCCCTCAGGCTTTAAAACTATTGGGGTTTACTTAATTTTATTTCTGATTAGGAAAATAGGGTGGAAAAATGAATTATGTTCTTCTTGCAAAATCACACACACACAATTATCTCCATATTTTTTAGCCACATATAGCAAAAGTAATTTATAGGATTTGCACAAGAATGCATTAGAAGAACAGTAAAAAAAAAAACCAAGAAAGATCTCTTCTTGGATTCCTCTGGTTTGTGAGTGAAAATGTTCATTCTATGACTTGTGTGCTGGAACTGGTACTATTAGGAAGAGCACCTTATTTCAAAAGGTAGAGGAACCTTTGAGTCTAGCTTTATTTCTGACTACATGGATGCAGCTGTGTAGTTTTCTTGGTAACAGTAAGGAGGAAGCTTGCCATTGGTGGCTTCTGACATGCTTTTCAAGTTCAGGATTTAGCCTGTAGATCTGATACATCCCATGGCTTGTCATTTGGCTAAAACAATTTTTAAATTAAAATAAGGTTGAGATTCTCTGGATTATAATTCTGCAGTTGGTCCCAGTTCTGTGCTTGTGGAAGCGCTCAGTAATTTACTTTAAAACAGTAGCGCTGCAATTGTGAGGACAACATTGAAAACTAATAAAAAATAGTTATTCTGCGAAGGTAAGGTGAAATGGGACTATTTGGTTTTATTTTTTTCTTTTATGCTGACATTAATTTTTGGAGCCAGTAATACGAAGAAAATTGTAAACTGAATTGATTTTATGTAGGTGTTAAAACAAATTTAGAAAACAAGCTAGAGCTAGTTGCAGATAACAGCTAGTGTTTAATATTCGTAATATTAAAACCAATAATTGAACTTTAGGGATGTAACTACAATCTTTGTCCTATCCTGAGTCCCTTGGCTGGGACAATGTGTGCACTGGCCGTTATCATGAAGGGTTGACTTTTAGATGACTGCTGCTTTTGGTAAATTACGATTTAAAAAGCAGGATCAAACAGAACCGGTTTCCTCTTTTTTGCCCCCCATTATCTTGAAGTGCAAATTGTTCTATTTCGTTGAACAGGTTGCTGGATGTGATTAGCAAAGCTGTACATATAATGTACATTTAGAATTTGGTTTAGTATTTTTTTTTCTTGTACAAAACTGAGAATATTAAACTTACAAGCTATTGTGTACGCAGCAATGGCTTAGCAATGGAAAACATTTTTCTAATGCAATAAAAAAAATGTTTACCAATATCTCTAGCTACTGTATTGTCCTGAACTTCCCATACAAGCTCCCCTTGAGAAATACTCTCACAACCAAGATAAGATATTACATGACAAGGTACAGCTGATGCAGAACTAGTAATGCTTTGCTGTTGTATTTTACATAATGCAGAAGCATTTTGCACTAGGCCCAGTTGAATATCTTGAAATAACTTGAAATTGGAATATAAACAAAAGGTACATAAAGCGCATGTTTCATCTCTTGGAAACACTTGAACTTAAATTGTTTCATGATAAATTACTGTGCAGTACACGAAACTCAAAATAGATTTTTGTTTGAATGTCAGTTTCTGTACCTTTTTGATGATAGCATGTCTAAAGGCAAAACCTGTACGTGTTTACATAGTATTCTAGAAATGCTGTTTCTATTCATCGCAACTTTGTACTTCTGCAGGAGTGGAATCAACATATCAATGGAGCAAGTCACAGTCGACGTTGTCAACTTCTCCTTGAAATGTAGGCATTTGAACATATAATTTTTTTTTATAATTGTACTATTTTGCTTGAAAATGAAGAATTTATTTTAAAACTTAATATAATCTTGGATTGTATTATAATAATAGGCTTTTTTTTAATTGATTGCTTGTACACAGATTTGAAAGTTGCTACTTTTTATATTTAATGGGGCCTTTTTGACCACATATTTTTGATACCGTATTTTTCGGAGTATTTTTACTCCCAAAAAGAGGGTGAAAACTTGGGTGCGTCTTATACACCGAATGTAGCCCCACCCAGCCACCCCCACCCTTTGGCCTCTGCCTCCGAGCAATTTACCTCCTTGCAGCAAACAGTACAGAGCCTGATTAGCACAAGCAACTGATTATCGGCCTCCCGACCATCAGCTGAGAGGCTGCAGGCAGGCCCACAGCTAAAATGAAAGTGAAACTAGAACTGCAAGGAGGCAACTTGCTGGGAGGCAGAGGCAGCATTTTATTTTCTTGTGCAAATCAGACTGCTGAAACTGGATGCAAGGAGGTAAGTCAATAACCATAAATGTCTATAGAATGTTCAAATTATTAGACTTATTTTTTACAGACTGCTTTATTATTGTTCTAGACAACCTAACAAAATGAAGAAGTTTAAAATAAATGCTTGATCTGAAATGGC